>JBCFYV010011172.1:99731946-99776835 GCA_039000515.1 Timema cristinae
TCCACGTGACCTGAAAGTTCGTGTAGTAAAGGGCTAGTTTCAAAGTTAGTAAGGGGTGGTTTGATTTAAACAATTATTTTTAGTTCAAAAGCTTGTGAGTATGTAAGCCTCTACGATTTTTTCTTCACAAAAAACAACATATAGTGAATTGGGTACTGTAGAATTAACAAAAAGAGTCAAGTATTTGTTAATTTTTAGTGTAAGATCGCACCATTAAATGTAAATATTTTGTGACTCACCCTATCGTAAGCGAAATGGCCAACGACAGTTATAATTAATTATAAGGAGCAAAAACTCATAAGGAGAAATAGATAAACATAAATGTGGATGCAGCATATAGTAATATTTAATTTAGGTTCAATTCTAACTAAATTACTGACACAAGGAAATATTTTTATGTTTAATTGGAACAGTAAGTTTAATAAACTAAAACTTTAAGGGCCCAGTTTATATAACAATTTTTAGTGAGCCATATCTAGCCACTTTGGGTAGGCTCTCACAAAATTGGATGTTATAAAGTAAGGTAAATTAAAATATTCAAAGGATAATTAAGATTACCAGTGATATGCTTAAAAAATAACCCCACAAATATAATTAAAAAATATATCTCTACATCTTTTAGAATTAAAAAAATTAGAGCAATTCTGTTGCTAATTAATCTGCGCAAGTTGGAGCATCTAACTTAATCGATAATTGTTTAAATGCCACAAATATTATGTACTCAAAGCTATGATAATAATTATATTTTATAATAAAGCCTTATCTTTTGCAATACTACCAAAATCTTAGTGAATATATCTTTTTTTAAATCTGGACCTAATAAAAACAACTGGTCCAATGCACCAAAGATTAAAATTATCTCAAAGAGTTGAGGTTTAAAACATGGAAGATCTAAATATAGGTTTATTCGTTATTAGTATTAGAAGCAATAGTTATGATTAAATAACGGTGCACGTTCAAAACATAAAATGTTATTACTACAATTATGATCTTTAAATATTTGTTATTAATTACGTAATCTTACAGTAGAGTTACGGAACGCATTATAAAGGAAACATATTAGCATAACTGACAAAAGATAGGGCAACCCCTTTTTGGAGCAGTGTTGTCCAACCTAGGGTGTGCGAGGATATCTTGGTACGTAATATTTAACTACATTATAAATATTTATCATTTAAAACTTATTATTTAATACTTTGCCTTAAAATATGAGTGAAGAATGACCCTTAATACTGAAAGACTCCTGGATAGCTCAGTAGGAGGAGCATTGACGCACATAGCCAAAGATCCCGGTTTCGATTCCTGTGCCCAGTTGTAATTTACAATTTATAGAATACGATATTCAAATGCGGCTATAACCGTACTTACAACTATAATAGCTTGGATATTTATTACATCAAATACAGTTTGTTTAATGTAATTTATTAATTTATTTTAGATGTAGATTATAGAATATTATAGAACTTGCACTATGCAAGTTATATAATATTCCAAAAACTTCAAAGCTACAAAAAAAAATGAAAATAAATTATATCTGGGTTACGAGGAAAAAAATACAAAGTTGATTACTCCAGTTCTAGTGCACCTGAACAAAATTCAAAACCTGACTTTCCCGTCGACGATGTAGTCCGAGCCCAATCCTCTGTAATAACTGCTGTAAGCACACGACTTACAAGCTAGATTTTATAAAGCACAGAACCCCCAAACATCGTTTTAGCAATTTTTTAATGTATGTAATTGTCCAACTCCCAGACAAACTTTTCTCTTGACCTGTCATTGACCTCACCCCCTCGTTTCAGCTTCGCAGCAATTTCCAAAACATAAAAATTACCCCTGCCAATACTCTTTTCTCCGGAAGTTAAGCTCCTGGGTCAGAAGGAGGATGTTAAGTGTGTTGTGTTATTGTGGGGGATTTACCGACTTGACGACACTTGCAGTACAATGAGGAGGAGGTGCCCCGACGCACGGAAGTAGGGGGGAGGCTAGACGTGTCAGGTGGGTAATCCCGGCGAGGTGTCTGGTTCAACCTCTGTGACACCAACGGATGTGTGCGAGGTGAAGATAACCGGCAGACATGATCGATGGTCGTGACCGCAACTTGGAGGTGTGAGCGACCCCAAATGTTTCAAATGGAGCGTTTGATTCGGAAGAGCTCGTCTAGACGTAAAATAGAATATGTTATGGTACTATAAAATATTACCTGTTTTGGTTTCCAACTATCCGTTCAACGTAAATGTATGTTTGTTTCACCCGCGTCTTACAACCATCCGGTATGTACACATTTTAAATACCTAATGTGGAACAAGAAAAAATTTCAAAGATGCATAATTATACGCATTTAAATGGATAAGAGTGGGAGACAGTTTAGGAAAAAAAACACTTAGTACCCCTAGTGGGATTACAGATTTATGTATTGATTGCTTATTCAAACTATTACACCTTTGGAGTGACAGGGATAACATCTAACCCTAATTTAGAGTTAAGCTTGATAGTTTTGTATTATTATCTACATATTAATAATAATAATCTGTACATTTCTCTCTTTTTGTATTTTTCTTTAACCTGGTTCAATTAGGTTAGCTTTATTTTCCCTCAACTTCTTAATTAATTATTTCTTCTGGTATCGTCCAATGTTCTTGGATTTCTTAAATTTTCCTTTTGTAGTTTCTAATTTTACATTGGTTTTCCTCAGACCTGATGATGGCGTTTGTTCGTCGAAACATGTAGTCAAGTCAACCTGCCTTTTGGCATTCAAGGCTTAAGGAGTGGAAACTAAAAACCAGATAAGGAACGTTTATATATTCAACAACATTTTATTATCAATTATCTCTATTCTAAATAATTCCGGTATAATTAACGTCTCTAACCTTTATAAACATTTTATGACTTTATTTTCCTGTTCACTTTCATTGGCTTAATTTTAACTTTTATTTGACAATTCTGAATTTATTCACAATATTACTTAATGTAAATTTTAACTCATTGCTAGACCTAATATTCTTTCTTTGTAATGTTTTAATAATTTAATATTAAACCTTTGAATATGTGGTTTTTCATGTGTATTGTATTATCTAATTTTAATATGTTTTTGTATTTTAACTCTATTGTTCTTTTCTGATCTATTTCACTTCTTTAATAAGATTAAGTTATAAAGTTTTTCATTATTTATAGGCTTAGCAGTATTTTGTTCAATCTATCTTCTCATCCATGATGTATTATATTTTATATTCAGACTTGTTACTATCAAAATATTTCTTAAATTAATATGTTTTTTTAATTAAATTTTTTGTGTCTTTAACTTTTACCTTCTATTCAATATCTCTTATTTTCTTTTCATTTTTAAATAGTTACTTTTGTTATTGACTATTAGGCGTTCCTGGAATATTATTATAAATCCAACAGTTTTCTTTTTTTATTATTATTACGATTTTTTATTTAAGACGTTTACGTTCACTTTCTAAACCAAACTGTTTGTACCAGCACAGACTAATAAACTAATCTATATCTAGAACAGACACAATCCCCATATCTTGATATTTATTCATCATGTGACAGGTAAACGGCCCCGAGGTATAGTGGTTAGTTGACCTGGTACGAGTCTAGGGCTCCCAAGTTCAATTCTTCATGGTACCTTTATATTTTTCCCTAAAGGAGAAACACCCCGATGGTCATCAGGGTTTGGTTAGTTAGGCTTTCGTTAGATTAAGAGTTCCCACTGTTTCTACACCCACACAAACATTATCACCATCACCACATCTCATCTCATTCTCTATCGGGAGATGGAAAGTCTCCACGGAAAGGAGGTACGATTAATACATTCGGCATCCCTTGGCAATGGTACATTAGTACTGGCTAATCTTACCACAGAACTGGATTATGTGTAATGCATCCCAACGCGCAATATTATTTGGTAAATGGTGATACCACCATTCTCCCAAGAATTAATTTTTAAGCCATGTGAGAAATCAAACCCGGGGCCCTTAACTCTATAGCAGACAAGCTACTGACTTTGGCGAAGGGCGTCGCTCTACATTATTGTTAAAAGTATCTCTGGGACAGAAGAGGTGTTATATACTCATTTACACTTCGCATACATATGTAGCTATTTATTACTAATTTTTAATCAGATACTATTTTAATAATTCGGGTTTATGAAAAAATTGATCATATTTAGTTTTTGAGATTTTAAAAACACACTTTAAATGTAAAATTTAGCTGGTAAAATTTTTAAGAAACCTTATAATATTTTTAGTTAGAGATGTACTGAGAAATAGCCATAGTTTAATTTTAATTGATATAGATTTATTGATAAATAAAATTATACGTTGATATCACCTATCCCATGTATTTATAAAGTAATGTTCTCCTTTGAGTAGACCTTATTGTGCCCTACTCTGAACATCCTGGTTAAATGACTTATTTGAAGCTATATTTGGTAAAGTAAGTTATATGTTTACTTAATTTGGAGGTCATTAGTTTTATTCTTGATGAATAAGTCAGGATTGTCCAACCAATAGTGTACATAACGCTTAACCAGAAGGGGAAACCTAAGCCTAAACCCTCACATTGCGACATCACAAATCCCTTTTCCGAATATCAACATTTTATTTCATCTTGTTCATTAATCTCCTTATAAATTTGGCCTTTATAGCTTTTCATGGAGAGGTTGGGCTCAATTCCCATCAGGATAAAATAGAGGTGATTATGATATTTGTACTATTATGAAAACCTTATTAGGCTTCCTTGAATATTATTTATCATAATTCCCCTTACTAATTCACTATGAATATAACTAATATTGTTGGATTTATGCTACAAACTGTGAGACGTTGGTTTAAAATCACGTGTTGGGGTTAACAATTTGTTCTCGATTATTTTTTGAAATAGGGGAGGGTGGAATTACGAGTCACGGCAGTTTGTTGTGTCTTTTTTTAAGATAAAATCCTAAAAAAAAATAGAAGCTTACGCTTTGTTTATGACACTTATACAAAGGAATACATCCAACTGTGTCAACGACAAGGACACGATCGAGTGTTTTCGTGTCGACCTCGCTTCGAATCGGGTATCGAAATGGGGACCTCCCTGACATCGGACGTCAATATGTGATGCCCCTATACCCCCCTAGGGGGCAAACCAGGGCGACTCGTGTCGAAGGGATAGAAAGGGTGAGGGTATTAAGAGTGCGAAGGGGTGTTTGTTGACTGACATGAGCTCGTTCCACGCTATATCGATCATGAATTCCCTCACTCCATCCCCTTCAAACCACTCCAGTAATTCCAGTCCTGATAAAATGAAAGTGATATTTTATAGCTGGAAATAAATAAAGTTTTTAGTAAGAATGTCACTCATAGTGCTGAATATAGAGATTTTTTTTATATAATCAAACTGTAAAAAGGGGGGACAAGTCCCATCTAATATATCATTCCTAAATACAAGAAATGTGTACATATAGGACCAAAACAAAATCATTTTTCAAGCAGACAAGCTTAAAGAAATTATAGTTTAAAACTGTGAACATATCAAATTAAAAACAAAAATAATAATAAAAAATTGGATGTAAATACTTATAGATTTGATCAAAATTAATGTGTGTGGATTACAGACAATTGTTTGTGTATAGGTTTCCCACTTTGTCGATATAATATTGGATATATATCATTTCAACGAATTACTTAAAATACCTTGAAATAAATTATTTGAAGCCCCATAGAAAGAGGCGGATGTTGCAGATGTACGGTAATGTTTTATCGGAAGTGAATCACGTACATAGGGTGGAAATAAATTTCATAAAAAGAACTTTTAGAAAATACTAAAATGAATGCCAAAATTGATAATATTTACTATTTTTAAGTGTTATTTTGTAATTATGAGAAATATATTAAAATTGACAGCCTAAAATAACACGATTTTTACGTATGAATATTGAAAATATATTCTATACCTAAACTATTCTAGCTCTTTCTTTAAAATTAGATTGTAGCAAACAGCATCAACTCTACCAATGCTCACTGATTTTTGACGAGAATGTCACAAAGAGTTTTTCGAATGGTTTCGCCAAAATACCAATTTTAGTCTTTAAAATACGTATTCATTTATTACCTGATGAAAATTATTATTCCATTAGCTGATAGATTTCAAAACGTAAATATTAAGTGGGACTTTTGTTAGTTTTGTAGTAAATAATAGTACCTCCAAAAACGTTAAATATTAAGTGGATTTTTGTTAGTTTGTGTAAATTAATAGTACCGATCTCAAAAGAAAGTATAATGTGGATCTTTTGTTTGTTTTTAGTAATTAATATCCGATCTCAAAACGTAAGTATTAATGTGGACTTTTGTTTGTTTTGTAGTATTTTAATGTAAAGTTTTTTTTGCTTTCAAAATTGGGGGGGTTAAAGACTAATAGTCTAAAGCTTAAAAGTAAAATAAAACTCTGTTAATTTTCATTTAATATTAAAGTTAGCTTTGTAGTGGGAAATGAAATATTTTATTGTAAACCATAATAAAATAATATTTATAAATATCCAAATACATTTCAAAATATGTGACGAGCAATTTTGCTCGCTATCATGGCATTTGAATAAAATTTTAAACTTTCCTTATACTGTTCCATTGGGGGTTTAATATTTTTAGTCTCCAATAATTTTTTATTAAAATTAAATTTATTATTTTGTTCCCTTAGGTTTTTATTTTAAGACGAGGTGTTATTTAATTAAAAACATCTTCCTATATTTTCCCGCAAAGATTTACTTATAAATTCATGGTGGTTATTTTATTAAAACTAAAATTTTTGTGATTTGTTCCGTTGGTTTGTATTTAAAATACCTGTATCAATATGGTAGGATAGTAAAAATCAATTAATAAAAAAATTAACTTCACGTTCTTCATGAAATAAAACCCCAACATTTATTATTTATTAATTAGGTTTCAGATATTAAAACAATTCTGTTCACCTCTTCAATCAATAAATATTTTAAATTGTATTTGAAAAGTATGTTGGCCTTAGTTTTTAAAATAAATGAGGATTTTTATGAAACCTCATCCTCACATTTTAAAGAAAAGATAATAATTTCTTTTGTAAAATAGTAAATGGGCTCTTTCTTAATTTTTGCCTTTCAGGTTAAAGTATTGAAAAGTCTGTTCGCGTGACTTCAATAAATAAGGAACAAGTCTTGTACCTTAAAAAAAACTACTTGTAAATTTCTTTGTGGCTCTCTTAAACGAATAAAGATGAAGAAATATAAGGTTTTTTTTTTTTTTAGAAAACTGCTAAAGGGAAAGTATGTATGGGTACAAAAGAAGAACTAAAAAAAAAAAAAAAATTGGGAGACTTAGGTTATTCTTTTGCCAAGAGTTGCGCTTAAGGTTTCTTCCTTGAGTTAACTTTTTGGGGGGGAAATAAAAAGGAAACAATAGCCCTTTATGCCTTTGAAGGAACGTTTCTCTTTTTTTTTTTTTGTAAAAGGATCAGAGTAAAGGAATCACTGATTTTTAGTAGTTAGTTGAGGGGTTATCGGCCGAAAAAGTAAAAATAATGATAGCTAGTAAAATAGAGTAAAATAAAAAAATAAAAACTAAGAGGGTATTTAATCTTGCCAACAATAAGACCCAATTTTATTTAATTTTTTTTTAAAAACTTTTAACCTATAAAAAATAGTATATTTTAACCTAACCAGCCTAAATAAAAGAGTATTGAAAGTGTCAAAAATTTTTTATGTAGCCTTTTTTAAAATATAAATTAATTTTATATTTATACTAATTGAAACAATGCAATAATTTAAATTAACGGAACCAGCACAGGTGACCTTGCAGACAAACACATTGCTAAAATATTTTTGTTAGTCGGTGGGAGGGTACGAAGGTTAAACCCGGTGGTGTATCGGATGAATTTTCTTCAAGGATTTCCCCCATTCCTTTCACGCGGTCCTTTTAAAATTTAGTTTTATTATTACTTATTACAATGTCACTTTAAATCAAAAGTTCATTGCCGCACTAGGTTTTAGTTCCCCCTTCGTACTGCATTCCTGCCCCGTTAATCTAAGAAACTTTTTATTCAACAATAACAATGTCTTGTGTGAATACTGGACAAGTGCTTAGCATTATTTAACCCCTCCCTTTATTTGCTTCTCCGATTAGAACCAAATATCTTCCTAAGTACCTTTTTTTAAATCACAGTTAAAATTGTTCCTAAATATTTAAAATTATTTAACTGCAAAATGAACGTTGTTTGATTAATATTCAATTAACTTCCCTAATTTGTTTTTTGTGTGTTATATTTGGTATTTTCAGTTTAACTTCAAATCTATTTCTTTACTAACCTATAGTAAAATTTTTGCATTTTTCAACAGCTTCCTTATTATTGCTCAATAAAGTAAAACATTCTGCGTTTCCTTTACTGGATTTTACCGTTTAATGTCCACCCTTCCATACTCTCTTGCATTACCCTAATGCTTATCTTAAGATTAGATAAAAAAAGTAATGGGGGGAGTGCATTCCCTTGTTTCAACCCAGTTATGTTCTGAATTACGGATGTTATAAGTTGCTCTAGACTCTTCCCAATATGACCCCCAACCTTCAACTTTCAAACTTAGTTAAAGGGGTGACTCCCACATCTTTCCTGAAAAGGGAAAAGATTACTTTTTCTCTCAATTTATGCAACTTTGACGTTTTTCCTTTGCCCTCTTACACTCTCTTCAGAAAAAAAAAGGGGGGGGGGGGGTGGGGGAACTTACAAGTGCCCCCATTTAAAACAGTATATTGTGCGTACCACATGGCTCCACCAGTTGTAGATGTGAGGCTGTAGGACGTTGGATCGGCTTTCCTCCACCGCAGTTTTTTGGGATAAAAGAGGTTGGGTGAAGTCCTGTTCAGAATTCACTGTGGGGCGAAAAGCGCGGGAGGTTCCGACGAAGGTGGGTCTGATTGAATAAACCCGTCACAATTTACGAGTCCTTTATTACTGATTGGGATTGTCATTTTTTTTGTCAATAAACTTTTAAGGATATATTTGAATTGTATAAAATTAAGCAATTCCGAAAATTTTATAAAAATGTGTAACCAAATGACCTGCGTGTTGGGAACGTGAACTAAAAAAGTTTAGTTCATCTAATTTGGGGTTTTGTTCAGGAGATTCAGGTTGTAATACCCAACAATTACATGAGGGAGTTCTTTATTAATTTGTTTACAACACCCTTCCCACAATGCGGGTAATATCAGTGGCATCTCAACGTTTATATCCTTATCGCCCTTTAACCTTTAGGCTAGGTATGAATTACTACACTTTCCATTATTCTAAAGTTTAGGGTTTGATACCGAATTGTCAATGGATTATTTTTCATCATTATTTGATTTCCCAGTTCTTTCCACGTTATGGTGTCTTTAGTTAAAAGCGTAAACAAAACTAAAGTTGCGAAAGCCTTAGTTTAGTTGAAACTATTTATTTTTTTTATTGTATTCAAAGTTTCTACCTATTATTACATACAGTACGTTCCCGTTTAACTTTAAATTTCGGCAAGTCATTATCAGAAACATTTTACTATTTTAATAATTGAAATGATAGAGCTAATATAAAACTCATAAGGATGTAAATTTAAAAAAAGAAAAAATGGTAGAAATTAAAATAACTGAGTTGGCTTAGACTAACAATTAATCTCTTCGTTTTTCTTTCGGAAATTAATTTGCAAAAAAGAAAATGAAAATTCGTTTTAGTAGTAAGGGAGGGTTAGGTCAAACTTCTAGAGGAAACTATTAAGCATCTTTTTTTAAAAAGGTGTTTTCCTTCGAAGTGGGCCCGCCTCGCGGAAATGGCGGGGTGATTTGTTCCTAGGAGGAAAAAAAGTATCCGTGAAGGCAACCAAAGGAAATGGGTTATTTCCTAGGACTTTCTCTTTGGGCCGACCCTATACTACCGCAAAAAGCCACGGCCTTCGGAGAACGCATCCAACTTTGCCGACACTTTTTATTCATTGTTTCCCTTTATCCCCAGCCCCAACGCTCTCTCCGACCACAATTATAAATTTATATCAATCTATATTAAAGTTCCTTCTCTAAAGAGATGGAAATAAACGTATGAAGGGAAAATATTGCAATGGAGGCCAAGAAAAGATGGGAGGAACAGAAAACAGAAAGTGTCAATGGAGGGAAGAATGGAAGATCTAAAGTTGAAGGAAGGGGAAAGCTGGAAACATTTGTTGTTGTTGTTGATGTGATGATGAAGTTGCATTACATAACGACCTCCACTTTAATATATACTTTCTGTAGACAATAAATCTTTAATTAATTATCATCAACCTTTTCTTATACAATCCTTTCCACCCCAAACTCCATACCATCCAACAATTTCCCTAGAGGATTGTGACATTAGGGGTATGTTATATTTCATAATTTTAACTGTATCCAATATTCAAAATAACTAAAAATTTCGATTTACATTAAATTTTATTTGAGAAATCCCTCCCACTCCACCTTTATTTTCATAGTTGATTAGTTTTATGAAATGTTATCAAGATATAATTAATTAGAGAGAGAAAGTATTATTTAAACCTGTTTATACTTTAATTATGAAAAAAAAAAGTGGCCTTTTTTACAGTAGGAAAAAATATGTTTGGGAATATATAAAAATATACAAAAATTATAAAGTACTTTATATTTGATACTCAAGTATTTTGATTTTTTATGATGAATAGTGTAAAACTATCAAATAATATAATTTTGGTAAAGTGTTTGATGTCGATATCAAATAATAATAATTCCGAACTGTCATTCTTAACCCGTTTAACATAATTGCAATTTGGGAATTTATATGAAGATTTTCCAATATTTTGAGAAAATTTCCCCATTTAAATGTATAAATTTATATTAAAATGTTTTGCGCCAGTTGAATATTTTTTTTTAGTCGCGTATACTATGTTTTATTAACAATGGCGAAGGTAAAAATATTCATAAACTTCCTAACTTAAAATTGCATGCAATGTATTCTACACTCGTTTAAAATTATCTTGTCAGAGCTGCAGTTTTTTGAACGTATCTCGAGGAAATGAACCAAATCGGATTTTTTAATAAACATAGCGTCCAAAATATTTTCCACAGATTCAATGAGACCCTCTTTCTGGTGGAGGACATTTTTTTTTTATTTTCCAAGCGACCACATTTTTGGGGATTGGTATTAAATAAACAACAAAAGTTTCGTATCATTTTGTATTTCTATAAATAATTTCCCAAGTTCATTGTTTATGGAAAGATGGATTACATTATTGAGTCACCTTATGGACTAAAAAACCACTCAATCAAACTTTAAAGCCCTCCACCGGTGGGCACGTATTACAAAAGCGTCTTTGTCGTTTGTCCGTTTTAACGATGACTGAAAATGACGGAATAGAATATTAAATTTGAATTATTTGTTATTTACTTTATAGTATTTATTTTATTTTGCTTTAAAAAAGCAGCCCATCCTTTTCATTTACTTAATCTTTTTTTTTCTTTTTCCCATTGCATCTTATTCCTTTTTATAGTAAAATGATGCAATATGTGAGGCTCTTGCAATGTTTCTTAGGGTCAAATAGAGTAAAAAAAAATATTTAAATAATGATACCCTTGGGATTATCGGACGCGATATAAAAAACAAAATCCATTGCGTGCAAAAGACTAACCCCCACCAGCCAAACCTCTATCTCCTTTTGAATAGCTTGCTACCTCCCTTACCTCCCCTCCCCACATAAAAAAAAATCTTTACTAGGAAAACTAATATATAATTTGTATGAACTAACTAGTACTGTCGATAAATCCAGCCACCCAAGGCCCCCATAGTGCTCAACCGGACTTGAAAGTTTATGAGGAAAACAGAAAGGGAAAACCGGTGTGGCACATAGGCAATGGGCGACTGCTTTGTCCTGCGCATGCGTAGAAGGTGTAAGCAAACTGTGATTGTGTCGTGAATAATGCAGCAGCAATCTGGTCATAACGTTTTCCCTGGAGAGATCGAGAGAGGGAGGGTATTGCAACATCGTCAACAACAACAGCAATATAAACAGAGGCGAAGCCTTTCTACCAACTGGCCAAGAGCTACTGATTGATTAATGGGAAGTACGGGATTTTTCAAGTAATAAAAAAAATAAACGCACAACTCCCCTTCCTCCCACAATGATTTTTTCCCAAACTTCACAAGTATTAGTTTTTTTTATCATCCGTAATTGGTGTTCCCTAAATAACAAAAAGCTTTACCGGTGTAAAACACTCTCTTAACGTTTCATAATTACCGGTAACTACATTGAGCACAGGAGTCTGGGGTATTCTGCAATACAGATATTTTTTAATCCCTTTCCTCTTTAGGGTCAACATTTGGCTATCAAGGATTATTTATGATATTCTAGGATGGATTTTAACTAAGGATGGTAGTTTGTGAACTCATAATTATCATCATCAACAGCATCCTCTGTTTTTAGCCTGTAGAGGGTAATGCCGTGTCTGAGTTTGCTAAAGAATTTGAGAAGTTATTTAGGTCCACGTAGAGGTCGCCGGTGGAAGAGTGCAGGAAGTGTAAATCTGTCTTTCAGATTGAATCGCCTATTCCCTTTGGTGGATTCCTCCGAATCGCTGGCTGTCCATAATGGAGGGGGCAAACACCTGGAGCCGTATTGGTGGTGGATGTTAGATTTATCCAATGAGGTTATGAGTATGACTAACATGGGGTTGGTTGACCCAACTAGAGGTACAGTCATGGTGGGTTATAGGGACTCAGTGATGGGGTGTTTCTTTCCACCGTGGACGCCAGAAGTTCCGCCATTCGATTCACGTGCGGCCTTGCGGGTATCGAAGTAAAAGTTCTCTGATTTATATGCACGATGATAGTCCCCTTGTAGGATGGATGTTGGAGTGCCATTTGGAATGTTCCCTTTATGTTTCTAACCTGTAGCCGGGTGGTTTAGTAAAATTACCTCCAGCTTCCTTTTTCCTACCACCATTAATTCCTCCTTTAATTTCTTTATATTTTCTCCTCTCGCGTGTACACTTTATATTAACTCCCCCCCTTCCCAACTTATGTTAAAATCATTACCAAAACATTATATTCTCACAAGGTATTTCTCATTATCAAAGAGGATCTCCTGGTGAATGACTTTAAGCGTGAAAAAAAACAATCGTGATTCTTCGGCCAAACTGAATCCCAGAAATGAAATGAACAATAAGTTTATTTTATATTTTCCTTGTTTAGAAAAAGCTAGTCCATCGCCCCACCATACAGCCTGAGCAAATAAGCATAATAAAGTGGGTCCTGCAAAACTCAAGTTTTCTAAAACTATCATTAAGGGGGAACCCCCATACATTCTATTTGTTTCTAATCGCTACGCTTCGTGTGTGTATGAACTTCAATTCCATTTCCCCCTCTGTTAATTCGCTTGTGTACACCTAGACATTTCGTCGCCTTAGGATTGACTGACTGGCAGGTATACATTAATTTCCAAAAATAGATTCCGAGAAAAAAAGAAAATAGAGGTCGGTTTTTCTTTTTTCTCGGCTAATGTTTGGAAGGCCGGGTTTGGCTTCTATTTCAAAATTTATACATAGCTGTAGTAGTAGTTTTCATTCAACATTCTTTCAGTGTGTACACATGTATAATATAGTACATTATAAATTATCAAAATATTATATTATATTTGTATTTCTAATTAAGGTGTAGGACTAGAAACCTTAATATTATCATTAATTAGTCAATAACTAATTCTAATTGAAAGTTAATCGTTAAAATAAAAGGTCAACAAATAAAATTGTGGGTAAATCTTTTAAATTGTTTTTAATAAAAATTCATAATAGACAAAATTAAAACTACTTTGGATAAAAACAATTTATTTTTACATTAACATTATATACAAGGATTGTGTTATTGTAAATGCACCAACATTCTTCTGACGAGGATGTAAAAAAAAAGAAATGTGATAACTATAAAGGTGAAATCCCCCCCAATGCGTTTGACCAGATATTACTCTAATTCTTGTAGGAAGAACAAGTTTAGAAAATACAAATAAATACATAACAAAAAATGGTGGTCAAATTTGATGGCATTTTACTTAATTAATTATTTTAAAGTTAGGTCTATTTATAATATATAACGACAGTTAAAGATGTAAATCACATTACTTGAGCTATGAATAATCAATGTAATTTTACTAACGTTTGTGACAGTCATTTACTCTTCTTACGATCAAAATTATAGTATATTCAACCTAAAGACAATAAAAATAAAAATTATATTAAGTAAAATTGTACAATTAATTTTTCAAAACAATCGTGGAAAAGTTAATAAATTTCCATGTGTGTTTTAATTTCCCATAGTATTTACAAAGTCAGTTATTTAGCGTTAGGGAAAGAACTATAAATAAAACCAATTCTTTTTATTTATTAATAAACAAAAATCTTTGTAAAGTGTCTAATCTTTAAAATTATTTAAATTAAGTATTGTAAGTTAGTGATTCACTAATGTTGAAATGAAATATATCAATTAGATTTCCTTAAATGCTTGAGTAATGTTGTTTTTAGGGTTTCCTATTGTTTACAAGTATCAAACAACGGTGTATAAAAGTGTAATTGAAAAAGTGGTTTTATAATAAATTAAATAAATTTCATATCAAGTCACATCAACGACATTATGTTAACAATAGAGATAAAAGTAAAGGTAAAAAAATATGATGCAATAGCGCTTTGTTACAATTGCATATAATTAAAGCAAGTAGAGTTTATTTAAGACAGGGTTGTTACAATTTATCCAGCCCCCCCCCCCCAAAAAAAAAAACCCAACCCATGGGTTTTTATTAAAAATACCCACTTAAAAAACACAACAAAAAACTTATTATATTTTGAATACAAAGCAATTGTCTATTTTTTAAAAATAGTTAATAAAATTTTTAATATTAAAAGGAAAGTAGATAATTACTTTAAATAAAAATGTAAATAGATTGGAAATGGAATTTAAACATACTGACATAGGACTAGATAAACTAAAGTTATTGAATATTTCAAAGAATACACATACAATTTAAATTTAAAACCTTCATTTCTAAGAACAAAATTTTACTAACATGATTCATGAAAGTTTTATTTGAATTTTTGTTAACCAGTGTCTATTGTTTTAATTCCTTAAGCAAAATTGATTTATAAAATATATTATTGCTAGGCGTGACGTATTTTCTTTGTAAAGCAACAACTAGGCACTAATTAATATGTTATAATGATTGTAAAATCAGATAACATACATAATATATTTTACACACCACAACAAACCCAATAAAACCTAATATAGCCCACCTCTTTTTTAAAAGCCCGGGTTTTTTTCAAGCCTGAGTAAGAGCTATTCATTGAGAATATAATGGTTTGAATTTCTACAAAGTTAAACAATTAAAAATAACAATTCTAGAATCGTACTTGTGTATGTATGATATTTGAACACACATGCACAAATATACAAGAACACAAACTGTTTGGTTTGTGAATAAGATAAGTGTTACATTTCAAATTTATGAGTGAGAGCTGAGCGTGAAATTTAAATTATGATTTGCTATAGTTACTTGGATTGTGCAAGGAGGAATTATTTTAAATGATAGCAGCCAGATGTTTAACGTCCTAATTTGAATAGTTTGATATAATACAAAGAATGGATCAGCCTACTAGTAAATTATACATGTGAGATGATTTCACCCTAAACCATTATTTGAAATAAGTCTCTTCTCTAGCCCCCTCCCCAGTAAACACAATATAATATTTAGTCACAAAAGAATGTTAAACTATCTGGACGTTATTATGTTATGGTCAGATAAATAAATCAATGACGTTTATGTAGTGGCAAAAAAAAACTTTGCTTAAATAATATTTGTTTAAAATAAATTAATATGAATGCATAGCATTTGTCAAACCAAAAACAGTATGTAACATAAAACATATTTGCAGTTGTCAACACAAAATTGATATTTAAAATACGTAAAAATGCACACGAGTGTGCAAAACAATAAATAAAAGGGTAATTAGTCATAAATGTTAACACTAAGTCAATATACTATTTAGAATAATCCCATAGCTTATGGAAACAGCGGTATTTAAAAAATGTTCTTCACTAATTTAACACCCTTTAACATTAGCCCTAATCTTTAGTTTACTTTTTTAAAACCCCATAAATATTTGTATTTACCTAATGAGTTTATAGAAATAAACAAAAACAATATATCTATTGAATTATTTATTTGACATCTTTTATAATCAAAGAGTAGTGGTGATTTTACGCTCAAAGCTCCTTAATGTGTTGATTCATGTAAAGTTTTTTTTTTCGAATGAGAAGAAAAATTGCAGATTAAAAAAATTCATACAAGTTAGCACAAATAGCTATTTGGCATTTTAGTAAGCTTTCCTGGCTCCTATAATGAGCACAGCACCCTAGATAAGGTCCTGCTCGACGTTATTCGACTTTATTTTTTAGCTCATTGCCTTACTAACCGTTCGGGCTATACAAATTTACTCCCCTTAATAGGGTAGGGGTTATGAAGTTAGAATGTAGGTAAAATGCACCTGTACTTGCATATAGAAATAAAATAATAACATTTAGACAAAAATCTCGAGAATGACCGGTTGCGAATTGAACCCCGATCTCCCGTTGCCAGAAGGCTAGACTAAATGAGCCTTGCCTTTAGTATAACGTGCTCATTAGTGCAGCCATAAATGATTTTAGTTGAGATTTTTTATTCTATTCTCGAACAATATTTGGTTTTGTGTTTGTGGCACTATCTTTTTACTTTAGCATTCAATCATATAATAATGCAAGCAGTTTGGTCGACTTCACTGGTATTGGAGTAAAGTGCTCGCCTCAAAACCCGGTTTCGTGGGTTAAAACCCCGCTGGGGTCAAAGGATTTCTTTCGAGTGATAAAAATTCATAGCATAACTTCTTTTGGAAGGAAAGTAAAGCCATCGGTCCCATGTTCGATTGTGGTATGTAAGATAACCCTGTAAGGTTTGTGAAAATACCTTTCCCGGCAAAATTGTTAGGACCTTTCGATCTCACTATAGAACTTATCGTGTGCTTATATAATCATTTGGTTCAGAAAGCGCACGTTAAATACAACAAATAAATAAAACTAGTAGTTGGACCCGTTCCTTACCCACGCATAAAAATTCAAATAATCAAATTAAGATGTTTAATATCAAACCAATTATTGTCATTAATCCGTCCCTGCTACTAACCATCTGTGTTATACACATTTTAATTATAATAACGGAATGGAGCTAAGGAAAATATATATTAAAGTAAGCGTATCCGCATTTGCGTGAAGGAGGTGTGGATAAACACTTAGGGAAGAACAGCCCTCGGTCCACGTGGCTGAGATTTGAATCCAGAACTTCCAACTACGAGCAAACCAAACATGATCCTGAAACTTACCTCGCACTCTCAACGATTCAGATCTATTGAATAATTGTTCGATAAAATATCTCTTTAAAATATTTATTATGTGTTGTGATTTATGAAAACATTTTCTTACGAACTTAATAATTCTAGTTCCTACGTTGCATGAAATACACTATTAATATTTCTAATGAAAAGTTATAAATGAGAAAATATGTGTTTATTATTACTATTATAAAACTATTAGGAGTGAAGATGTATATATTGTTAGCTAATCTAAATACCTGTTTCATATTCGATATAGATACAATTTAAATTCTAACACTTACCGAGAAATAGTATTTCATTTATTTGTTTTGGAGTTTGTACTTTAGAGGGGGGTGGTTTTTTGTTACCCATGGGCAACGTTTTAATAATATTATTATTGTTATTATTATTATTAGCACCACGTATTACTACCCGTTCGGGCTATACACACTTACGCTAATGTGTAATGGTAGGGTGATTGTAAGATCAAATAGAGGACCTACAGCTTAACGTGAGATCCGAACCACTGTGGAGGCCTGGCATTCCACACATTCCCAAGTTGTGATTAATACACGTCTTCTCAGAGGTGAAGGAAGGGTTTGGAATAAGATAAATCTGTGCCGGGACCTAGGATTGAACCCCGCACCCCTAGCACAGAAGTCTCAAACTAGTTTACTTAGTGAAACTTGGTAAATTTGTTTGAAACTATCACAAATATATTAACACAAAAAAAAAACTAGTCACACATGGACTAAATATATAAAATACTACTACTTAAAATATATTACATTTTTAGAGTAAAAAACAAACAAAAATATTAAAGCTATTCTCACTGAAGAATGTATATTTGAAAACCAGTTTGGGACGTCAGTTACAACAAACCCTCAAGGAACTGGTAGGGGAGCTATCGGTCGTTGAGCGGTGGAGGAAATGGCTTCAAGAGACACACACAGCAACCGGCGGTAGACTCAAATTTAAAACTATTTTCTTTTAAAAAATACAACACTTGATGTGCTGGTTCAGAAAACTGTTCAGGTGAAAAGGTATTCAATTATGGAGGGTGTGAAATAATAATTGTTTACATATTTTCTAAGTTTATTTTTATTTAATAAATATAGTGTTTTTTAAATATTACCCTTGTTCAAATTATTAATTAAAATACATATTTTAATATTTAAAAAAAAAATCTAATTGTTCAGGAAATAGCCAAAGAGACAATCTTTTTGGAAACCGAGACATCAAACTTTGAAAAGGTATTTTGGGCGTAAACACGGAAGAAAATTCATAAAAATTATTTTAAATCGTTGAAGTTCAATATTTTATATCTTTTTAATGGTTGGATTTACAGAAACCAAATAATTTTTTTTGTAACAAACAACCTTTATTTTAATAGGAGAAAGATTTACAAATCTATTAAATTATAACTACCATCAGATTTAAGGAGGCTAGTAGTACAAGTATTTTAGATATTTGGTAGGAGTGCCCCTTTAATATTTTAATATTGTAACTACTTTAGTTTGAATTTGAAATATTATTTTTATGACTAAAATATGTTCTGTTTAGTTATATTATTGGTTTTGATAGTGAACTATTCAAATTAATTTAGAAAATAACACGTTTATATTTTCATATGCTTAGTTATCATTGAAAACAAATACCTGCTAAACAATCTCAAGTGCTATTCCCAGCATAATAAATTATATTAACTTTAGTTAATTTAACTTAAATTAACTTTACACGCTTCCCCCTACCAGTAAACCCTTAACTATGAAACTGGCAGTGTCTAGTAACAAATAATATTACTACGTGTTCTTACTTACGACAATACATCCCTTTTGTCAGTTAACTTCAACCACTAATGTGCCCTGTTCTCTTCCTCCTCCTTCAGCTCCCAGAATTTAGGTAATATCAATGTTGCAAAACCAACACGTTCTTCTTCTTTTGTTGTGTAGGCCTGCGTCAGCAGCCAAATGTAGAACAGTCCACAAAATATGTTATTACTATCAGCTCAATTTGTGTAAAAAGTCGGTGACCTGGTGGTCTAGGGGTAAGGTGTCAGACTTCTATGCTGGTGGCCGGGGTTCAACCTCGGTCCCGCAAAGATTTATCTGATTACCAAACCCTTCCTTCACCTCTGACAAGACATCTTGTGAATGTGAGAAATGCCAGGCCTCCACCGTGATTCGGATTCCACGTTAAACTGTAGGTCCTCCATTTCATCTCACAATCACCCTACCATTACACATTAGCGTAAGTGCGTATAACCGAATGGTAGTAAGACGGGTGTTCTAATAATAATAATAATATAATAATAATAATTTGTGTAAAGTTACACATCAGTGTTTTGAACTAATTCAAACAATTGTAATAAAGACACACTTCTGAATAAAAGGAAGGATTGAAACTGCTCACTTGATCTGATGGCATTGTGTGAGTACGAGAGTACTCTAAAGGACCAGTTCGATGTATAGTTAGACCCCGATATAGTCTAAGCATACAGAAGGACTGACTTGGGCTGTTGACTCTTTTAGACATAACCAATTAATATAACTTACAACATAACATTTTTTACTATAGTTTACAATACATTCACTAAAGCCTCAGGACTACTATTTCAACGCTCCCTCCAAATATCCCTTTTCTCATTTAAGCCCTTCTGACAACTTGTCCACGGGGAATAGTAGGAGGGGTAGTGTCATAACTTGTGATATAAGGGGAATAAATATTATCTCAATTTCAAGCTCTAGGTTGCGAATTGTTAAACGACTGAAGTGTAAGCTGTATTTGCAAATGATTAACTACAATATGTAGTTCACGAATAATTAGCTGCAAGATGTAGTTCGCGAACGAATAACTACAAGATCTAGTTCGAAAAATATTGAACCACAATGATTTAGTTCACGAACAGATAGTTACATTATTTAGTTCTCAAACTATATAAATACAATATGTAGTTCACAAGCGATTTGACTACATTATTTAGTTAATGAATTATTGAAAATAGTTAAATGATTTGCACATTTAAATGAAGTGAGACATTTCAAGCTGTCCCCAAAATTGAACGGTTCTTCCCATCTCTAGATTTAAGTAACGGAATGCGATATTTGTCTAAATAATATAAAATAAAAAGCTGTAAATTAACACTGGTGCTCAACAATAATAATTGTATTTGAGCTCGGCCCTCCAAGTCATAGTCAAAAATGTCACCCAACTATACCCAATTAACTATAGATCAGCACTTTAAACTAATAATCTGTAAAAAACGTAACTAAACGACCAGTTATTAGAAATAATGTAATTTGCCGTTATTTAATACCAAATTAAAATAAATATTTGGCAGATATTAAACAATCAGCGACGTTTAAGCTTTAACACGTTTGTTAAAAAATACTCATATATTTAATTGTGCATGTATGTTGCAATCCGCAATAATCTATACTTATAAAATAACATGTCCTGACTGACTGACTGACTGATTCATCATCGCCGAGCGCAAACTATCAAGGCTACAAGCATGAAATTCGGACTGTATATTCATTTTGTTATGTAGGCACCCACTAAGAAAGGATTTTAGAAAATTCCACCCAAAGGGGTCAAAATAGGGGATGATAATATGCATGATAATATGTATGAAAGTCCGTCATTTTGAAAGTTACATAAACTCAATTTTGTATTTCGGTTATTGACGTAAAACAAATAAATACGTTTTCAGGAATTTTGGAAATTTTATTTAATAAGGGATGAAAAAGGGGGTGAAGTTTGTATCGGACTTGCATTATTTTTGATCTGAGGTCAAGTTATGGTCATCAACGTAACGTAATATTTTAAATTAATCTGTAAATACATATGTATATTTTCGTATTTGTATATAATCAACTTCCACGCGAGCAAAGCCGTGGCAACAGCTATCTAGTGTATTAATATACTAAATATTGATTTATTTCAAAATATTCTAAACATTTCCAAATTTATTATTTTTAATTTTATCATAATTATATAACTACATTTTTACATATAAATTATATTTTTACCGTTTAAAAGCGTTAGGCATATAATGAGAATTTTTTATAGGACCAAATATTTACACAAAGGTAGATTAATGAAAATATTCATTTCATAGAATCTGTAACAAGTAATCTGACAAATGTTGCTAATGATATTTTTCCCTCTGATAATTAAAGTGGATTTCTTATGCCAACAGATTATATCAGTACACTTGTAGCAGTATTATTAACTCCACATAATCAGCGTCCCGATAATTTACATAATGGTTATCAAACGAAGATATACAGGCCCTGATTTATAAAAGAAACTCACAATCAAACACCGACATTGATTGAAGGTCACTAAAATTTGGCATCAAGAAATATGTTGTATTTAATTTTTTAACTAAATAGCTATCAAAAGCTTCCAACCACACTTATTTGTATATTACTGTATAATTTATATTTACACTAGGGTTGATTGATTAAAGAGACCAAGAATATAAGTATAATTGTAATATTTTAATTCACTCTACTGTGGTAACATAAATTTCCAGTTTTCAAATAACGGGCTTTCTATGAAATTCTGACTATAAACATATAAATTTACTTCTTCAAAACCACCCGGAATTGAATCAGGGTCCCTTGCTGATGGATCACTCAAACCAATTAACTAGATGGATAGCCTAATACCTTTTACATAACACACCACAAAATTATTGAATATGTGGTCTAAATGGATTCACTCAATGTAGTGACAAATGGGTCATAGGTAGGGAAAACGGGGAGTACCTGGGAAAGTAATGGCTTTTTCAATATAAAGGAAATTAATTAAAAAATAGGGAACATCGGTGAACATTAAATACTTGTCTCAAATCCTCCCCTCCCCTCCCCCTTTGCTAATCAATTTCACACCCAATCACTAAACAAAAGTGAGAGATTGTTTCTCGATGTAAGAAATATGCATTGCATATATATATATATTTAAAAAATAAAAATAGCTGTAGATAAAAATATGTATCCTCTCAGCGGTCACGTGGTTTAAGGCGTCATTCTCGCAATAGACTAGACTGCCGAAGATGGTGAGTTTGGGGTTATACTCCCGGTCGAGTGTACTGAGGGTGATTTATTTTCTAAATGGCTTGCCACTCTTTCTCCGCGAAAATAAGAGTACACTTGCTAAAAATTCAACCTCTCTCATCCCTAGTACATTAGCGTAATTAGTACATATGTGTATAACACAAAAGGGCATTGATACGTGGTGCAAAAAAAAATGTCCCATTTAGATTGCCCCAAGTTATAAATATGCTGATGTTTATTAGCTAATATTATTTTTGTTTAATATGTGATAAAATTGATAAGTCCAGAAAATATGAAAAATCAGGAAAATTGTAAAATAAGTTTTATAGCCAACGTGACTGTAGAGCTATCCCTTCAAGTGGTTACTTAAACCCAGCAAAAACACTGCCCCAAAGCAAAGAGGAGAGAGAATTTTCAAACGTCTAATACAAAGAACAGAACCCGATGTTGGTGGGTTCAAACCCAACCGAGGTCATTGGTTCTTTACTGGGTGATAGAAAACCCATAACGCCATAATGCCGTCAGTCAATGTCCATTGTGGCCTACAAAAGATTCCTGAAAGTTATGTGAAAGTAGCGTCCAGATAAAATGTGTAGGCTCTTTCCAGCTCACTAGTAGAAATTTATATAGTGGGTGGGGTTCTAACCCTCATCACTTGAAATTAACCTTTCACAAAAGCTGTAACCAGGAATAATCGGAGTATCAAAGCTTTGTTGTGGTTCTGTGTTCCACAACCGGAGTTAATTGATTCAATAACTTAAAAAATACTATATAACGCTACCCGGATCAAGGTAGATGACCGCGCGAAACAACTAGTTGATGTTTGTCCGGCTCAGTCAGCCACCAAATTCAGGTCGTCAGGTGGCAAAACATGGGTGGAGACATCGACCCCAACACCACCATAGTGAGGGAGGGGTGTTTCTAGGGGAGGGGATAACTAAGCTACATGCTGTGATGGGGTGGGGGGGGGGGGGGGGGGGGGTGACTGGACGTCCAAAGCAATATCACGTTGCACGGATGCGTTGGTTTTAAACGATTAATTTGTCACGATACTTATACCCTTTATCTCTAACGTACATCTGCGATAATATGCGTGAGAGTAGTAGAAAATTGACCAATATTTATGACTCTTAATTTTATGTTAAAATTTTAAAACCTCAAAATGTAAGGTTGTTGTGTTAGTGACTTACAACCCAGGACACCTTTTTGTTTCCATTTTGGTTAGTCATATCGTTGATAAAAGAACCTTTAGAATTTTTTTAAAAAAGATGTAGAGTAGTGAATATTGATAAAAGAAAAATAATTCTAAATTAAGCCTACGACTGCCAAAATTGACACCATCTGACCAAAGGGAAGTCTACAGAACACATGGCTTGGCATCTATGCCTATGAATATTTATCTAGCAATAAATACGAGTGATTAGCTGCCATAGGCACTAATTGACCAGATTATCGTCTGAATATAAAAACAATCAAAATAAACTCAAGCTATCTCCATAAATACCAAGGATGTAATATAGCCTAAGTTGTTTCCAAAATTTATCATTTTATTCCAATATTTAGTTGATGGCATAGGCGGTGATGTAAAGCTGGCAAAGTTATTCCTAGTCTGGATGTATGTGGGTAAGTGCCAAGACGTAAACCAGCGTGTAAGTCATGATAAGGGTATAGGGTAGCAACGACTCCAACATGAAGTATGCTTCTCAATCATCGCAAGAGTTTATTTTACAATAGCATACTAGTGTTAGCCTCTACGTTATTTTGTATTTTCCACACGAGGTATTCAACTTTTGGGGTATGGAGCGAGTCCTCACGTGTTTTCTACATCTTTGAACTACTTAACTTGTGAATGTTATTTCACAATTAATTTGGTAATGATTTATTTGGAGAGTTCATTATAATATTATATAGTAATATTCAAATTTAGTAATGATATGCATTATGCTTTGTATTCATAGACATTGAAATAACTTTGTTTTGCGTAACATACCTATGGTATTTATATGAAAACATTGAATTTGTATGAAATATTTTCCTTCCGGAAATATCGATGTTTATAGTTGCTCATATTCGATAGTGATGGTCCGATATATAATTTAGGACTTAGGCTCTTTACGGCTAGTTAAGATTTGATTAAATGTATGGATTGGTTTTTTGTCGCCGTGATTAAACCTTTGAGTTTTAAGAATAATATATAATTCTGTGGGAATTGTGAGTTATGATAGAGGATAATCTAGAGATTTTCCTTACTGTTTGTTATTTTTTGAAGATAGTTATTTACCAGATCCATTTGAACGGTCTTAATGTAATGATTCGCGATTCTTACGAATTGTAAACGAAGGTTATTGCTGTTTATTGTATCTATGCGTAACAAGTTTGAATTTCTTCCAAATATATGCATGTTGTTAAAAAATTTGACATACATTTAATAAACATGTTATTTATGACTTGCAATCTTTTAATACTATATTTAAGCCCCGTTATTCCTAGGTTTAGGAAATTACACTATCCATGCACTTTTTTTTAGTTTCAACTTTAACCTGTCTATATAATATTTATACTCGTAAATGTCTAAAGGGGGACAGTAGTTTTTCCCGCATCTAGGATTGAGTTGCGTGCACTGGGGACGTATTATGTACCCAGCATTGTCAAAACAGTAACTCACACTGCTCACTCCTATTTGTTTATTTACCTTTTTTTATATAAAATTAGATTATATTTTCTTTTCGTGTATTTGGGGCCCTCTAATTTTAGAGCAAGTGTCTGATCCGAAACTCTACTGATAGATTTGCTATGTTAAAGGATATCAATTGAGCATTTAGAATTATGCTACCATTTTATGTAACATATTTTACTTTTGTAAATATTAGATATGAAGAACAGCAAGCTACAAAGGTGTAACCAAGTGGAATAGAAGGGAAGACGAGATATCGCCAGTATATATTCAGTTTTAGTAAAAAATATTTATTTTTTTGAGCAACATTATTTTTAATTATTATTATTTATTATTATTATTAGCTCCGCGTCTTACTAGCCATTCGGGTTATACGCACTTATGCTAATGTGTAATGGTAGAGTGATTGTGAGATGAAATGGAGGACCTACAGATAAACATGTAATCCGAACCACGGTGGAGGCGTGCATTCCCACACATTCACAAGATGTCTTGTCAGAGGTGAAGGAAGGGTTTGGTAATCAGATAAATCTGCGCCGGGACCAAGCACAGAAGTCCAACACCTTACCCATAGACCGCCAGGTCACCCCACACTTAATAAAATAGTGTATAAGTAGGATATTTTAGTTTAATTTTCTACACATGATAATCTCAATAGTTTTGAATAAATGTCATGGACATTCTCTAACATTATACGTTTTTATCTTAAGTAAAACCTTTTCTAATCTAACGATAATTCTCTTATTATAAATATTCAAGAACTGTTGAGATTACTATATGAAGAAAATTTAACTAAGCTTATATACTAAAGTAGTCTTTAATTAATATAATCTAAAATAGGTTTTTTGCTCTAGCCACTACAAAAATACTGGAATTAACTATAATTTCCCTCCATCACAACAAAACATATCATATAACTGGTAAACTAGCCCAATTCAGTGACCGAATGGTCTAATGCGTCACCTTAGTTTTCGACTGGCCTGCTGTTGAAGGGGAGATCGGGGTTTGAACCCCGGTCGGGTATATTATTATTATTAGCACCGCGTCTTACTACCCGTTCGGGTTATACGCACTTACGCTAATGTGTAATGGTAGGGTGATTGTGAGATTAAATTAAGGACCTACAGTTTAACATGGAATCCAACCACGGTGAGGCGTGGCATTCCCCACATTCACAAGATGTCTTGCCAGAGGTGAAGGAAGGGTTTGGTAATCAGATAAATCTTTGCCGGGACCGAGGATTGAACCCGGCCGCCAGCACAGAAGTCTGACACCTTACCCTAGACCACCAGGTCACCTACAAGGTCGGGTATACTAAGGGCGATTTTTCCTGATTGGTTTTCCACTTTCCTTCCATACAAGTGAAGGTAGGTTACGTCTAAAATGCTTCCTTTATCACCTCTAACCCAAAGGAGTGATTATCATAGTATGCGTATTAACTGAACAGGTAGTATGACGTGGTGATAGGTGGTGTGTGTTTACCTTTTTAATGGTTTACACTCTACCTCCCCAGTCCATCACAGAGAGGTTATATATTCTGTATATATTTGAGGTTATCCTTGATAGTCCAATTGTAAATATTGTCTATCTCCATCAAGTTCTTATTTAACTCATTTGTCATTGTATTAATTCGTTATACTACACAAAATTATATACCCCTACATGCCCCACATCGCCCTACTTATTTTTATGTTCTTCCAGGTTCGGCTTGGTGAATTTTACTCTCTTCCCCCTCCAGGTTTAATTTATTTTAACTTCAATTTCACTATCACCCACAGTAACTTTACTTATATACTGTCAGGCCCTTTTTCATTTCCTCTTGTATTTTATATCGTTGACCTACTTGTACATCAAAGTTTTGCGTGTACTTCCTCCTTTCAACTATATTTCATTTCGCTTTCCATTCTATTATCCTACTTTCTTACTTTCTCTTACTGCTCTTCACAAACACGCTCAAGCCTTATACACGCACATAGTTATTATATACCTCCTATACAAATCCTTGTTCTCATCTTTTCTCTTTCTCCTGGACGTATATCTCTTCCTGTTTCTTTTCCTTTGCTGAATTTTGTTTCTCTCTTTCTCTAGTGCAAACCTGCCCTCACAGAATCTCTCTCCTGTATGAACTAGATACATTATTACGGTCAGATTGGCCACACTGCTGGGAACATCCCATCCGGACACAACACACACACACACACACACACACACACACACATTTTAACAGTACCTCTTTCCTCCTACATCCTTTCAAAAACAAAACATAGCCCACCGTCTCCTTCCCCTCCACAACCCTCCGGAAAGATGAATTCACATCGCTAAGCTTTTTTGTGGCCCACATTATTTCTCTGGATTTTTTCACTGATGAATTATTCAAAACGCAATACTCCAAACCGCAAGAGTCTCGCTGTGTTATGTCTTTCGAAAAGATGCCGTAACTAGGTCGGATGGATCAGTAATAAATTATAATTTTAATTATCATATTTAAATAGTATATTTTAAACAATTAAAAATACGTATGCTTAATTTACCTATAAAGGTAGCAGTCCTAAATTAACTGATTCCCCTATGGCTCTATCTTATAAGCTAAGCCATAGTGGAACCAAGCCAGGTAAGCCTGCCAACTGTAGTTTAATAAACGTTAGCTATGATATGTCAAGTGCAAGTGACCAGCAATTAGAAATAAAGCAGAAAACCTTAAGGAAGAAGATCCTTTTAAATCTTTATTTTTGCATGCTCCACATATTACTAGCCCTCCCATCCGCTATCCACTTAGATACACTAATGGGGTATGGATGATTGGGTTATAGTGAAGATAAAGAGTACTCCTAATTGAGTAAAGGGAAATTAGAAACATATCTATGGGGGGGTGGGGGGGGGACACTTGGTACACCGGGATGGGAATCAAGCCGCAGTCAAAATGTCACAGAGGAGAAACATAACAGTCTGACGGCTTCACTTGCATTTCCTTTAGTATGGGAATTTAAATGATAACCGTTATTGACAAAATAACACTATACTTTTTAATTATAACGTTGTTAGAATTGTTACTAGCAGCCGATTGTGACTGATTCAGATGCGTATGTTTATAGAACCTTCAGTAATCATTTTTTAATCTTCACCTCGGGTTCTTCTGTAGCATTGGACGTTATATGGGAGACGCTAAAACAAAACAAATAGAAGAGACTTACTGCATTCGCCTGTCGACTGGGCCTGCGGGGAACAACGGCTTAAAACCTCCGGACGAACTTTCACTGACCTGGGAGAACAAGACACTAAGAGCGCGTAATGACTGACAAGCTCAGCCGACGCCCAGGGCTGGCTGCACATGCGCAGTAACGAGTTCCCATTACTAGAAGGTTCCCGAAGCTCAGCATGCCGGCATATTGTTCCATTTAAGTCCAGAATGTATCCCACCCCTTCTCCTTTCGTCCTCTACTGAGTTTTGTATATATTCTGTTCTCTGCATCGATAATAACACAATTGGGCCTGTGTCATAGCAGGGATAACATAAGCTCCGGCTTTCTGCGACTAAAATGTAAGAACTAAATTCAGTCTTGGCTTATAAAACCTTTTTTTATATACTATGATACTTTTCAAAATTCATTTTTCGGCCGTATATTTAAATTATATCTAAATTTATATCTTATGGTTAGGAACATTTCCTTATTTTTTTTATAACGAGGTCATGGCGCCTTACCAACAGTAATGTCATTTATATTACGATAGTTCCGATAATTATGGTCATAATATATTTAGGAATATTTAATAACTTTCACGGAAACCATTTTCTTGGTCTTGTCGTTAATTTATTATGGATTGCTATCTGATATTAGAATTGTAACTTGTGCAAAACTTTTACGTGCCATTTCTAATGGTTAACTATTTGATATTTAAATTTTTATCATATTGTAATACGCTAATTCTTGAGGGATACTTTTTGATTGCTGAGTTAAGATGGTTTGTTGTCTTTTGCTAAGCTCCTTTTATTCTGAGCGAACTTTTAATATTAAAAATAGGAAACAAATATTTGATATTAAAAATATAAAATATTTAATAATTTAGTGTTACTAGAAGGGCGCCTCTTCAAGATAGAGTTATGGTTAACTTCGTTGAATTACATTTTTATGTAATACCATGTGACTATGTTTATAAAGTATCTTATTAGTCTCGCGTACACTATACGCATGTTAAGAAAACAAATGTTAACTTTTCTATGGAATATTTTCATTGGTTTCGAGTCATAATGTTGTTTACCTATATTATATTGTATACTCTGAATCAAACTGTTACGCAACTATTGAGCGTTACTAATAAATATCGACCTTTCTTGACCTGTTTTGTATCTTTCTGATATATGCCCCATCATTCCCAAGGAAATTCGTCTAATATTTTGGTTTAGTATGAACTTTAGGAAGGCTGCAGTCTCTTTCTGACTGGTTGAGATAGAGGGTCACATTTATAAAATCCACAAACTGGTTCGAGTTGCGAGTTGTGGGACTGTAATGTTTTGTGTTAAGCATTTGCAACCTAGAACTCCTCGGCACTCGCTCTGGGTTAACCCCCCCCCCCCCCATTTTTTAGCTTTTATATTATTCTATGTGTTTTGTTGGCATCTGCCCCTTTTGGATGCTACACTTCCAAAGGCATCCTGACCAAACATTATTTAGCTATCACCATTTGTTATAACAATTCATTTAGATACCGGAATAATATGTAAATTTTTTCAAAAAAATTCTATAAAGTTTCAGGCATAAATGTATGTACAAATTTTGCATAGACAGATAAAAAATAAACATGATTTTATCAGTAAGAATTATTCAGTGTAGTTTCTACAGGCACTTAATACAAGTTGACGATACAGTTCAATTTTAATTGGAAGAATCTTATCTAACATCAAGAAAAATAAACTAAATTTCCTTTTAAATATACAGACGTCAAATAATTTGATCTCCAGCTGCCACTTTTGATGGGTATTATCAATACCTATAAAATAACAGTAATATTATAGTATAATGTTATCATAGTTGGCCATAAAAAATATGTTCGTATTTTATAAAGGACCCTTCCTTTGAAAGTTAGACTATATATTCGCAATTGTTACCAAAACTCGCACTGCACTCGATCACCATCGGTGGTGAAACTGGTTTTCGAACCTCGTCCAGGTGTTTGGAGAGCTGTTTCTTCAAGTATGATCTATAGCTATGGTTTCCCCATCCTCTCTCCACGTTAATGTGAATACACTCTCTTTATAGCCACTCTCCTCATCCTCGCCAATTAAAGTAATCCGTTTTCAACCTTTATGTTAAACGTAATAATTATCAAAATACTTCAATCTCATATTACGCCATTAAGTTTCTTATGTTGTACAATATATAGTTAAATAGACGTTAGCAAACAAGAAATTTCAAACTTTAGCTGTTCCCCTTGAACGGGGAACTACTTAGATAAGTTCCACCAAACTCAAATTTAGTTTTAATTTAATCCACTAATCAGCACCGCTAATATTGTTTTAAACTATCACAATATAATGACTTAACTTCTGAAAGGTATTTAATGACTTCACAATTACTTAGCTTTTGAAAACCGAATTTAATGACCTAACTTTAAAAGTGATTATGGTGACAATAATCTCAAGTATTAATTTTACAGTCGTATTTAGTAGTATCCTGTTACATTTAACGTTAAGTAAAAGTGTGTATGTTGTTTGTAACGAACGATGGTGGTTCACAGATAGTGATATTAAGCGTTAAACACTCTTGCGTTTTTACAGTGGTTTTTACAGTGGTTTCACCCACCTCGGTGGCGTAGTTGGCTAACGCGCTTGTCGTGTTGAGCTCGACTGCTGAGGACGGGGAGATCGAGGTTCAAATCTCGGTCGGGTGAACTGGGGTGGTTTTTCCTAAATGGTTTTCCACTCTACCTCCACGCAAATGCGGTTCACTTCCTCTAATTCAACCTTCCCAATTCCTAATCCATTAGCGTATTTAGTACTTAAAGCGTATAACCCGAACGGGTAGTAAGACGCAGTGTTAAATATTATTATCATTATTAAAGTGGTTTCATTTTCTATTTTAAACTCTTAGGTGATCATACCTTTTATTTTTATTAACTAGTAGAACAATATATTTTTGTTTTAATTTCAACTGACGGAACAGTTTTCACATGCGTATAACCCAAACGGGTCATAATACGTGGTGATAAAATAAAATTTAATAAATAGGCCTATTATGTATATTACATTTCACTCTTTAGAGATATTTGACAACAAGTGACGGGAAGACTAGGGGTTCAAATCTCTCTCTTAAATGTATTGAGGGTATTTTTATCTAAATGTATCCTCATTTACCTCGAAGAAAGTGCGGGTGTATTTTTCTAAAACTCAGCCTCCTTTCCTAACTAATGTAATTAAAACGTGGATTTCTTGGTGGGTACTGTTCTGTTTCCATAGGAAGGTAGCTACTTATCTCACAGATAGAGAAAGCTACTAAATAACTTTTCATGTATTCATAGGTTAAGTCATGAATCTTAAACTGTAACTTTTGAAGCATATTATAAATATCTATAACATTAATAATTAAGTATAATCTTATCAATGTGTGCCAAAAAAGTATTTTTTTTTTGTTTGTTTAAAAAAAGGCCTTTTCTATGAAAATTGGTATATAATAAGACACGATACCTATATTCAGTGATCAAAATATTGATCTAAGCAGGGATGAGGAACGTGCGGCCGTTAGGTGACATTTGATCTTTTGAGAAGTTTGGTGCGTTCTTTTCACATATTTTCTCTTAATGGTTTATAAATGAAACTTTCTCCAACTCAATTTTATCATATTGTAGGAATACCATTTAAGTTTTTTTTTAACTTTTGAGATGTTGATATTTTAGATCATCATCATCATACACCATCATCAACAGCTTCCAAACACCGGCTGGGTTTGTTTGGAACATTAACCTCTCCACTGCCTCCTTTCCTTCTACCACCTTTCTCCCTCCACCTTGGCCCAGTCTCTCCTCCTCCTCCACAATCCTCCTTACCCTCTTCAGCCATCTGTCCCTTGGTCTTCCTCATGGCCTCCTACTCCTCACCTCCATATCCATCATCCTCCTGGTCATCCTTTCTCCCTCCATTATTCTCACTGGCCACACCACACTAGTCGTTCTTCTCTATCCTGTCCTAGACCGGCTCTTCTTTTACTATTCCTATTATTATATTATTATATTATTATTATTATTATTATTATTATTATATTAGCACCGCGTCTTACTACCCGTTCGGGTTATACGCACTTACGCTAATGTGTAATGGTAGGGTGATTGTGAGTTTAAATGGAGGACCTACAGTTTAACGTGGAATCCAAACCACGGTGGAGGCCTGGCATTCCACACATTCACAAGTTGTGATTAATAAGTCTTGTCAGAGGTGAAGGAAGGGTTTGATAATCAGATGAATCTGTGCCGGGACCAGAATTGAACTCCGGACCCCAGCACAGTAGTCCGACACCTTACCCCTAGACCACCAGGTCACCTATTCCTATATTAAACTATAATGTTTATTTTTAAGTACGATTGTGCAGTATATTGTAAGGTTATATCTACAGTTGAATTAAAAAAATAACCAAGATATCAATAGATAAACTCAAGAAAAGCGAAAACACTGTTTTTGTCAAATATTTTATGATTTACGTATCCTTTTTTAAAAATGTGTCCTTCAATAAATGTACAGTAAATATAATAAATTTAAATCTGTCCTTGTTGAATAAAAAATAATAAAGTAGACTAAATAACCTTTGCTCCTTTATGGGCCCTTTAAAATTACATCAACTTGTATACAGGCAAAGTACTTCTTTTTAATTTTGGCACGATCGACTGTTCATTAAGTGTGCGTCCTTCCAAAAGAAAAAAGGTTCACCCAACCCTAGTCTAAGACATCGCTTTCGTGACAGACTGGACTATATATGACGTGGAGATAAGGGCTCAAACCCTAGTCGGGTGTACTAGGGTGTTTTTCCCCTAAATGATTTTCCTTTCTCTCTCCACGTAAGTGTGAGGTACATTCCCTTTAAAATTAAACCTTACTTCCTCGTTCCTAACACATTAGCGTGAGTAGTTTATATACGTATAATCCAAAAGGGTTGTCATATGCGGTCTAAGAGTGAGAAAAAAGACACGTGACAAATAAACAAATGTAGTGTTTCTATGTAGATCCGACTATAATAACCAACATTCCCAGTCTCGTGCTCTCACACGGAGCCACACACGACCCGCATTCAAGTGGCGCGTCTCGGGGCAATGGAGTGCACTTAGTAATGCCTCGTGACCAAAATAAATTTAGAAGGGAAGAGAAAGTGAATCTAGTCTTTTCCTTATCTGTAGTATTTGGGGGGGGGGGGAGAGGGGGCACCCTATATCACATCAGAACTGATATTCAAAATTGAGCGTCGGCAGTACTAATTGGTTTTTTAAGTTAGAATTTTTTTCATTTTGTTTTTTCACCGAAACTTAGTTACCCGTTTGGGCTATATACGTTCATTAATCACGCCATTAGAATGGGGATGAGGTCGGAAGAACATTTAGTGAAATGTACTTGTATTTTCGTTGAGTGAAAGGGTGAAGACATTTAGGTTAACTACCTACAGTACACCCAATCGGATTCGAGCCTGATCTCCCGGACACTTACACGAAATTGACATGTTAGACGGTGTGACCTTGTCGTGTGGGTCTAGGTTTGAATATTTTATCTTCATCTATTAAACTATGTTTCCTCATTTGTATAATTAATAATCTGCTTAAATTTCCCGTAGTGGAATTCTAAATAGTTTTTCGCAATGTTTAAATAGTTTGTACTTATTCATCTAATTGATGTGCTGAAATATTCAGTATAATCGGATGGTTAAGAAATGTACGCCTTAATTACACAGTAAAAAAAAATTAGAGACTTGTAATTTTAGTCTCGCAGAGGACTTGGTGGGACTGCAGAATCCTATCCAGTCCTGTTTGACGCAGTAACTGAGTGACTTGCAGCATGCCAACTGATTGTAATAAGGAAAAGTGTATTGTTTAGATGTGGGCGTCCATCCATCAATGTGTCCCAGGCTAGCTGCGGCGTCGGGACGTACTACTAAATAGTGGTGCGTGCGCGAAGGTGCTACAATCTAAGGAGAAAATCAGGGCACTTCACGGCTTGTGATTCTGGCGGGAAATGTTATGAGAGAATCGATACATAAGACTTGTACAGTAAGGAATGCATGGTGGATTTGAAAGCTGTATACTGCATTAGTAATGTCCTGCTATTATGTGAAGAATACTACAGTGGTTTTAATTATTAAGAAAGGAAAAATATGAAATAAATTGATTTAGTGGCTATCTAAAAAAAACGAAAATCCCCTGATTTGCTAGATGCCTCATGTCAAAAACATATAAGTGAGGAATAGTGCTTACATGCCAAAAATATGTAATTGGAAACTTTTGTAGTATTTATTAATAGCTATTTCAACAAAAAAAATGTGTTGTGTAAAAACATTTAGTTCACAATGGATTGATAGTTTAGTTTATTTTAGTTTCGTTTTATTTTTAAAAACAGAACACATAAATTTTTGTGAACAAAATTAAAAAAAAAATACCGGCAGTAAAGTCATAAAATGGGAAAATTTGGACGAATGATCACCGATAAAATTAATAAATCAAATATAAGAGGATACATTTTTAGCAAAATCCCTGCAGTACTTGAGACTATCTGTAATAATTAGAACCTGAAGAAATACGCTATGATGACACCAGTCAATTTATTTCCGCATCGTCGGATGGGCAGCCATTACGTGAGCCCAGAAGAATCTCGGGGTGAATGTTGAAGGAAGGGGACGAATCCGACGGTGATGGTGAGGAGGGCCCCTGAGGCCAGCACCAAATGACCTGATTATGGAATTATTTGAATTACAAAGCCTACGGAACTCTTCTGTCCCCTGGTACAAAAAAGACTCCAGAGATGGCAATCCTGATCCAGCATACATCTCTGAAATTTGAAAACGGGAAGAGAGAGTTGGTTGAGGGTTTAGGGAAACCAAGTAGGCTAGTAGATAGAGACCAGCTGACCATGGTGAGAAAGAGACGAGAGGTCTGGGTCGATTCCATAAGAGATTAGCCATCTTTATAACTTAATTTTCTAAGCATCAAATCCTACTTTCCGTTAGTGTTATATGCATATGTACAAATTACTCTATAGTTTTAAGAGTTAAGTAAAATAGGATTTTTGAGAAAATGTACCTGCATTTGCGTGGATGAGAGCGAAAGCCTATTTAGGAAAATCCATCCTAAGTAGAACTCAACATGGATTCTAGCCATGATCTCCCTGTAATCAGTAGTCTAGTCTATTGCAATGGTGACACATGTGAGAACATAGGGACACCAAAGCGGCTTTTTGTATATTTATACTATAATTTCTAAGCACACTTAAAATATATAATTCAGTAGACCCGCCTCGGTGGCGTAGTTGGCTAACACGCTTGTCGTGTTGAGCTCGACTGCTGAGGACGGGGAGATCGAGGTTCGAATATCTGTTGGGTGAACTGGGGGGGGGGTTCCTAAATTATTTTACACTCTCCCTCCATGCAAATGCGGGTTCACTTCCTCTAATTCTACCTTTCCATTTCCTAATCCATTAGCGTAATTAGTACTTTAAGCGTATAACCCGAACGGGTAGTAAGACATGGTGCTAATTATTATTATTATTATTATTATTATTATTTATATTCAGTACAAGTCTTATAAACTAGATTAATTTATAACAGTAAGACTTGCGTATAGCCCTAACAGGTAGTAAGACGTGGCGCTTTGTATATAAAGCAAGACTAATACTACGCACCCATATATATTAACTAACTGTACTAATTATATATCATACAATAGAAAATATATTATGTAAACACCACCAGAATCAAGCCTTGACCACCTCAACGACGAGACATCTATGAGGGAAAATATATTACATATTACATGTAATTCATATAATTAATTTGCCTTTAAGTTAGAGATATCTTATAATCATCATCATAAACACTTTTCATCCACTGGTCTGGTCTGGTCTGTTTGGAACATAAACCTCTGCAAAGTCTCCTCTCTTTCCACCACCTCTTCTCCTCAACCATTATCCAGTCCTCACCTATCTTCTTCACACTCCTTTGCACTCCCTTCAGCCACCTGTCCATTAGTCTTCTTTTTGGCCTTCTTCCCCCACTTCAATATCCAACTTCATCTTTGATATATTATCCTCCTCCGTTCTCCTCTAACGGCCGTACCACCTCAATTGTGCCTTTTCTATTCTGTCCTGCACTGGCTCCTTCTTAACTATCCCTTTCACCTTCTCGTTTCTCGTCCTATTCATTCTTGTCACTCCTATAGTACTTTTCAGAAACTTCATTTCACCGGCTTGAGTTCTGCTTCCATCCTGCTCCATTACCCACGTTCCCACTGCGTATGTCAATATTGGTACATAAGTGAAAAGTGACGGCTAACCAGAGTCCCTCTGGAGAAGCTACGATAGGCTGCGAAAGTCACTTGCAAGAATGGAACGCGATATCAAAATCAAACAATCTCGGAATTTTTAACTCTTGATTCTGTGGGGACTCAAATCTAAAATCATTGTTTAGACATGTCACCGATCAAGATAGCCGTACAGGAATATGCAATCGGTTATTTGTTTAATTAATTGACCATTTTCAGCCCCTATTTCCTTTATACAAAGCATTATTAATGTGTTCACCATGTTAATGTGAACATAAGTCTAAATCTTTTAAATTACTTAACTGATTTCGAGTAAACTTAATACCATTGGTGTGAACTTCATTTATATTTTGTATTAACTACAAGTCATAGTTACGACACAAAGGGTGTCGAAACTTCAAAAACAACTACTATTCATTTCATATGTTATTAGGAGGCCAGTATAGAACACATGTTATAGAAAGGCTATTTTAGAACACACATTATTAGGAAGCCAGCATAGAACAAATCTTATTGAAAGGCTATTTTCGAAAACATACTATTAGGAGGCCAGTATAAAACACATGTTATTAGAAGGTTAATTTAAAACACATTATTAGAAGGTCAGTCTAGAACACATGTTATTAGAAGCCTAGTACAGAACACATGTTATTATGAGCCTAGTACAGAACACATCTTATTAGGAGTTAAGTATAGAATACAAGGTATTAGGAACTCAATATAGAACACATGTTATTAGGAGGCTGGTATGGAACACATATTAGAAGGCTAGTATATATCTCATGTTATTAGGAGGCTGGTATTGAACACATATAAGAAGGCTAGTATATATCTCATGTTATTTAGAGGAAGTTGTAGAATATATCAGTTTAAAGCTCATATTATTAGAAGCTGAGAATAGAACACATGATAATAGGAGGCCAGTATAGCCATCAAGTTACTCCGATGAAGATAAGAGTGGAGGCTGTTTTATCTACCACATCACAGGCTACATACAAATGGTTCCCAATCAATCGCTCTTCAGTAGCGGACAGCGGACCTTGTCATGTGTAGTATGTGTGAAGCAATTACAGTACGGGACTACACGCCACATGGAACAAGGGTTTATGTAGCATATCGACTGATATTCAATGTTAACAAAGAAGGAAGAAATCTTCATGAATAACGTAATCAACTTCAGAAGAGGTTTATGACTCAAACTAATTTAGAAACATGTTTTTTTAATGGGTTAGGGAGATATAATTTAATTTATCTCTCAGTAGAGGATCTAGATGTTCCCTCGGGTTTTTTGGTTCAATTCTCTGCTCAAGTATTTAAATAATTCACAATTCTGTGTGTTTGTTTGTTCATGTAAAATGCACACAGATAACAATATTTCTGTATTTAGGGATAACGTAAATAGGATATACTAATTAAATGATGATGGTTAAGGGAGAATTTAGAGGAAATATACCTTAATTCTCATGGAAGGAGTGTGGAAAACCATCAATAAAATAGCACCTTTAGTACATCGACCACGATATGACTTCTGATCCCCTCTTTACCATGTGACCACAGATGCTAGTACGTATGTAGGTCTAGTATTGAATAATGTCTTGAGTCCAGAAAGCTGTATGTTGTGGGCTGATGTAATATATTCAGAAGTCTATTATTATGAAATATAAATTATTGCTTACGACACTAAAAGCTACTTTTAATTTTAGAAAAAGATAAAAATTTTGCCACACAGGTTTTCCTTTAGATACAGCATTTCGTAGTAATTTATTTTAGCACCACTTCTTACTACTCACCCGGGTTTTACGCTCCTGGACTTATGTGTTAGGGAAGAGGAAGATTGAATTTAGAGGAAGGGTACCTGTTAATGCTTGGAGGAAGGGTGAAAAGCCATCTAGGAAAACCAACCCTTATTATATCCAACCGGGATTGAGCACCGATCTTCCCGTCATCAGTAGTTTATTTTATTGCGAGAGTGATGCCTTAGACCTTACGGGTGTTGTTGTAGTTAAAAGTCAACTTAAATAAACAACATTAAGCTAACTTAACTTTATACAGTTTTTAAAATTACGTATAATTCTTTTGTTACCCTTTTTAAACCCCCTTTTTTTTACTGTATTATGTTCTTTTAATCAAATGTGGAAAGAAACTGATATCCACCATCCTAAGGTTAACATTTTTTTAAAAATTTGAATAAATCTTAAAGACTTTGGAAAGTTATAAACTTTAAAAAGAAATATAACATTGTAATTTTAAATTATTAAAATCGTTTCATATATCTGCCATGGTAACAACGGTGTTATGTTATATATAACTATAAATCCCGCATGTCATTGCCCGTGACTCACTGTGGTATAAGAATTATATAAACCCCTTCCCCCCTCCCACAAAAATGGTTTAGAAATATCTCTGAAACGTAATTCTAAACCAGATTATCAATGTTTTCTCCAAAAACATGTAAAAAATAACCTAATCAAAGAGCTAATTAAAATTTTAAATACCCGGCTTTGAAGTGCATTCGGACCCCCTTCCGTCCACCTATGATAAAAATTTCAGATCTCTGCGTGCCGTAGATTTGTCTGGGCATCGCACACAAACAAACACACATACACTTCCTTTTATTATTATCCTAATATATAAGTTGATAAGCCCGTTTCCGGTAATTGAAATTACGAGGAAATGACAACAGATTTTGACAAACTACCACTCATTTTAACGACTAGGAGTTCAGGATGTCGGGAAAAATAGTAGTTTTCCACTAAAACCCGAGTTTCACAGAGGATTTTCAGTTTTTCATTATTTGTTTAATCACCATGTAAGCCGTTATTTTCTGCATGGATGTAAATTTCTAAATAAAATATATCTCTTTGGTTAAAAAATAATAACTCAATCTTTATTTGTTGGTCCCATTGATCTCTATAATATGACTATATGGACATCTGTGGATTAAATTTTCAAGCTGTCGCCTGCATACCATTGTGAGAGAGAAGGAAACTTTCGGGTTTTTCTTTCTCTCTTACACCCATAAAAGGCAATGTGGCATTTTGACATCGTTCATTAATTTGATTGAATATATGAGATCCAACGATGTGTGATTAGTTAAATGGAATAGATGTGTTAGTAAAAGCTTTGAAGAGCATAATAAAGTTCAAAACTAATGAGTTTTTTTCCTTTAAATAAGTTGATGTAGGCTAATATATACGATGAGTTTTTAAGGAAGATCGTTTAGAAGGCTTTATCTCGTACCAGAGTCTTACCCTATAGTAGTGTTTAGGTAGGATAAAATAGCTTTAGAAGAGACTCTCTACTACTATTCTAAATGGCCGTTTATACTACCAAAATACTATTATATGATAGTAATCTGGTACAAAATAAAGCATTACAGATTGGGATTCTTACCATAATCAAGATTTAGTAGATACCGTACTTCCTACAAGCCTATAACCAAAATTATAATAGTTTGAACGTAAGACTTCTTACACAAAGTACGTTATTTAAACAAATATATTATAGTTTTTAGCTAACTTGTTTCATTATAGTTATCGAACTATCAACATTATATGATTTCTGAAAGCATTATACAAGATTGGAGCCAACTTTTTTTAATGGCAATTTAATAATATGTTTTACAAGCCTATAACTTAAGTGATCGTTTGAACGTATGTCAAGTATACAAAGTTTGTCATTCAAATAAATGTAATACATTTTTTAGATACCTTATTCATTATATTAAGCAAACTTTAATATAATATGGTTTCTGAAAACAATATACAAGCTAATAGCCAACTTTAAATATGAGTGCAGTCTTGGCAGACTGTAAACAACATGGATGATAACTACATATTTAAATATATTAAAGATTGTATTTGTATTTATACAGTATTACCTGTAAAACTGAATTGTATATCCTTTAGGCTTTAATGTAAATGATTCTTCAGGCAAGTGTGGTATAATACTTTCAACTCAAATAATAACACTTTTATTCATCAAATACATGTTTTCGCATAAGAACATTGAAAGAAACCGTTAAATCTTTCGCCCCACAATATAGCAGATGATAAATTTGAGCGTCATGCTTTTTTGGTCCTTGGCAATGCGTATAAGTCAATCACGAGCTAAGTTTACCTGGGTGACAGCTTGAAATGTTACTAAAAGTAATCCCTAATATATTACTACGCCAACAGCTGACATCAATCACTTTGGATCACTGTAATGAAAACAGATGGTAATATATTAATGTGATAGTTAACCACAGTAATTTGGGCCAATATTATTTATATATTTATTTGAGGTCGGACACAAAGTTTATTTATAGTTTTATTCCCCTTAAAAAAATATTAACACCACTTTCACAAAAACTTCTAACGAACTTATCTTTAAAATAGCGACTAGCGAATCTAAACCATATGATTGAACATAACGGTAAACAAGTTTTTTACAATGATGCAGACACGCAGTTGATGAAAATATTTTATTCAGTTAAATATTTCAAAATACGATAAAATAAAAATAAAAGCATTTATTGTATGTAAAAAATGACAACAATTTTCTCTTTTCCAAGTAAATACGATGCCTGTATTAAAAGATATTGATGTGCGCCCTATATTACACAAAATCAATAACGTTCCAAAACGAAAAATAAGTACTTTTAATTATGTTTAAAATATTGTTTCGAGTTGGTTAAAAAAAAATTATTTAAAAAAATGAAATAGTATGAGAAAACTTAAGTTTACGATACTTTAAATGTAGTATATAACAGGAAATTAAAGATCTTTACATTTATAACAAAACTGTGATCTTTTACAAGTGTTGGCAACCCAAAACCTAAACATATGATTTTCGAACTGTCATCCAGGTAAAAACCTATCGTGAACGGAATATATGTTTATGTCCATCCAGTATAATATAAAGATCACTGGTTGGTCCGAACGCATCACCATTTTCTCTTTGGATGAATATTTCTCTTTGGATGCTGGTCATAGCACATCTAAATTGAGATTCCTAAACTGGGGAAACATTTTTTTAATTGGAATATTGTTATCGTTAACTCGCGTTTAAAATAATATTATTGAGCATAAATCGAAAATTAGATTTTTAAGTTAGTGAAAATATTGTATACGTTTTATTTCGTGCATGATACACTGATGTTTAATATTTAAAAAATAGCCATTTTAGTTATCTAAGTATGAATTTTGGAGTTCATTTTTTTCAAATAATGGGTTTTGATGTTCATTTAGCAAATAGTTACACAATACATAAGTTAAGCTATGTTTTCATTTTACCGCTTAATTTTGAGGATATTATATTTTAAAGGAATGTTTTGTGTACCCTCTCTATCTTTTCGCATTCTTACAAATACAGAGTTCATTTATGTTTCCATGTTGATAGTTATTTTGAGGGAATGATATTTCAAAGTACTGTAATGTTTGAATACCAGATCTATATTTTCGCATTATCTCTCTCTAGCAGACTCTCTCCCTATCTATCCCTCTCTCTCTCTCACACACACACACAAATACACTATAAAACTCTCTTTCTAATATCATTCTTTCTCACGCGCACACTCTACCCTCACATACACTCTATCACACAATTTCTCTACATACATTATATCTTTATTAAGCTCTCTCAAATGCTCTCTCTCTCTTTTTCTCGAACGTTCTATCTCTTGAACGCTCTCTCTCAAACTCCATCTCAATCTCACTCTCTCTATCTATATTTCAAACTTACTCACGCTCTCTCTCAAACCCACTCTCTTTCTCAAACTCACTCTCTTAATTTCTCTCTAACTCTTTCTCAATATAATTTTCTCTCTATAAATTAATCTCTCCTTTATAACTTTCTCTCTCAAACACTCTCACACGTTCTCACATTTTTTTCTCTCTAACACAATATCCCTCCACTAGTTTTAAACTCCCTCTTTTTCACACACACACACACAATTTCTATCTCTCTTACACACTGTATCTCATACATTCTCCCTTACATATTCTCTTTCTCTCTCACACACACACTCTCTCTCACTTTCCCTCACACTCACTCTTTTTCTCTTCTTCCAGTATTTCTCTCTCTAACACATATGCATACTCTCACTAACACTCACTCACATTCACTCGATCTCTCCCAATTGCTCATTCTCAGTCTCTTACACTCACTTTTTCACACTCATTTTTAAACTCAATGACACATTTACACAATCATACACTCAAACACTTGCACTCTCATTTTCACTATCACATTTTATCACTCTATCATATATCTTAATATTATTATTTGATAAGCCCATTTCCAATAATAGATATTTCGAGGAAATTACTTAACAGATTTTGACAAACGAGCACTCATTTCATAGATAAGGGAATCAGGATGCCGGTAAAAATAGTAGCCTAAAACTAAAACCCAATTTTCCTAGCAAATTGGACATCTTTTCCTTCTGTGTGAGCAGTGGTTCATTTATACAATCATTCTATTTACATCACCATGGAAACCATGATTTTTATATAGCTGTATATTAGTAAATAAAATATTTGTATTTGTTTGAAAATAATATAAGCTCAATCGTTACTTGAGTGGTTTGGGTGCAATGAATAGATAGAGATCTGGGAGAGAGGTCATTTTAAAGTGAAAGGGGAAATATACATTTTATTCAAATTACACACAGAAAACTAAATGTATAAGTAAAGTTGATAGCCTTTGACGAGTTAACTTTTGAATAAAAAGTGAGTGAGGGCTTATTATATAAATCCTTTCCCAACACAAAGTTTAAAATACATTTTAGTGCAATAATCTGCAGCCATCGCTGCAACGACCTTAAAACTCAATAAAAGAGTAAACATTTATGCTCTTTGTTATCATGTGATGCTCTGATTTACCATACGTTTTGTAAAAATATATAGTCTATAATTTGTTTTAAGATAACTTATGATTATTATTATTAGGAGAATACTGCGTTTTAGGGATTATGTTCGTTTATGAATTAAGCTTATGGGCTGTGATTAATGTTATAGTTTCAAAGATTCGAGTGAAGCCATGGGAAAACGATAATAGGCCTGCATTTTATGATATAAGTAGCTGTTTTACAAATTATTACGGGAAAAATATTCAGACTTAATATTGAAAATCTCTCCAAACTAAACATGTAACACTTTCAATCCAAACTGACAGGAAATCTCTTTATGAAGCCGTCGATTTCTGTTAGGGCTTCAATGTCGAGGGAATGGTTTTTTTTTTCCACCCGTAAGGTGGAAATGCGTTAAAAAGGGAGTTGGGGTGAAGGGATGGTTGTGTACGAGGGGGAGAAGGGGGGGGGGGGGTATAGCGCGTGTGGTAGGAGAAAGGTGGAAGTGGAGGATTCTGCCCTCTAAAGGGAATAACTCTCCCTTGATTAGTTTTAAAACGTTTCAATCCCTCGACTAACGTTTGCGTGATGTATTTACAGAGTACCTCCATCGGATGTGGCATTTAAAAGGCTTGTATTGAAATTAGACTTTACATTTTCAGTGAAAGAACAAGCCCTGTGGGAAAAGATTTCAAACATATTTCATTTTAGTAAAAAAATAAAGTATAGGGGCGAAATTTGTTTCTAGTAAACATAAAACTGGGAAGATGATACACAGAAAGTGCAATAATTTTTTATATACAAAAATTTATAATATCTTTAGGGACATGATATTTAACATGCACTTTTTGAACCAGAGTAGCAACTAAACTAAAAAACTAACCTAAGTTTAAAACAAACTAAACAACAAAGTTCCCAACCATCCTTTTATCAGTATGAAAGGGGAAACCGAAAATTATACCAATTATGTCACACTAAGAATAAACCAGGTATTCTTAAATCAATATTAAGACACGCCATGCTGGTCAGTATTATAATTACATGGGTTGGAAAAAAAGATACGTGTATCAAACCCAATTTTATTACTTTGGTTTCCTTGTTATTAAATCACTCGGAGCGAGTTATTAATCCATGAAACCGTAGCTCTAACTAGACCATTAAAAACGCACCTCACTTCAAGTCCGAATGAATTTGAACAAAAATTACTTGGGTAAATGTTTTAAGGAACAACGACTTAGCGACTACAGCTAAGGTAAGATGAAGTGATAACATGAGAGTTTAAAAGGTAATCATATATTTACACTAGAATTTCAAAATAAATATAGCATTACATTATTATTTATTCTGAAAATTGAAAAATGACACCTGGACACGGGAATCGAATCCGGACCTTCGGCTTAGTACGCCAATGCTCTTACC
>JBCFYV010011172.1:99785277-99856743 GCA_039000515.1 Timema cristinae
AAACGAATCTCTCACTTTTGTTTAGTGATTGGGTGTGAAATTGATTAGCAAAGGGGGAGGGGAGGGGAGGATTTGAGACAAGTATTTAATGTTCACCGATGTTCCCTATTTTTTAATTAATTTCCTTTATATTGAAAAAGGCCATTACTTTCCCAGGTACTCCCCGTTTTCCCTACCTATGACCCATTTGTCACTACACTGAGTGAATCCATTTAGACCACATATTCAATAATTTTGTGGTGTGTTATGTAAAAGGTATTAGGCTATCCATCTAGTTAATTGGTTTGAGTGATCCATCAGCAAGGCGACCCTGATTCAATTCCGGGTGGTTTTGAAGAAGTAAATTTATATGTTTATAGTCAGAATTTCATAGAAAGCCCGTTATTTGAAAACTGGAAATTTATGTTACCACAGTAGAGTGAATTAAAATATTACAATTATACTTATATTCTTGGTCTCTTTAATCAATCAACCCTAGTGTAAATATAAATTATACAGTAATATACAAATAAGTGTGGTTGGAAGCTTTTGATAGCTATTTAGTTAAAAAATTAAATACAACATATTTCTTGATGCCAAATTTTAGTGACCTTAAATCAATGTCGGTGTTTGATTGTGAGTTTCTTTTATAAATCAGGGCCTGTATATCTTCGTTTGATAACCATTATGTAAATTATCGGGACGCTGATTATGTGGAGTTAATAATACTGCTACAAGTGTACTGATATAATCTGTTGGCATAAGAAATCCACTTTAATTATCAGAGGGAAAAATATCATTAGCAACATTTGTCAGATTACTTGTTACAGATTCTATGAAATGAATATTTTCATTAATCTACCTTTGTGTAAATATTTGGTCCTATAAAAAATTCTCATTATATGCCTAACGCTTTTAAACGGTAAAAATATAATTTATATGTAAAAATGTAGTTATATAATTATGATAAAATTAAAAATAATAAATTTGGAAATGTTTAGAATATTTTGAAATAATATATCAATATTTAGTATATTAATACACTAGATAGCTGTTGCCCACGGCTTTGCTCGCGTGGAAGTTGATTATATACAAATACTAAAATATACATATGTATTTACAGATTAATTTAAAATATTACGTTACGTTGATGACCATAACTTGACCTCAGATCAAAAATAATGCAAGTCCGATACAAACTTTCACCCCCTTTTTCATCCCTTATTAAATAAAATTTCCAAAATTCCTGAAACATGTATTTATTTGTTTTACGTCAATAACCGAAATACAAAATTGAGTTTATGTAACTTTCAAAATGACGGACTTTCATACATATTATCATGCATATTATCATCCCCTATTTTGACCCCTTTGGGGTGGAATTTTCTAAAATCCTTTCTTAGTGGGTGCCTACATAACAAAATGAATATACAGTCCGAATTTCATGCTTGTAGCCTTGATAGTTTGCGCTCGGCGATGATGAATCGTCAGTCAGTCAGTCAGTCAGGACATGTTATTTTATAAGTATAGATTATTGCGGATTGCAACATACATGCACAATTAAATATATGAGTATTTTTTAACAAACGTGTTAAAGCTTAAACGTCGCTGATTGTTTAATATCTGCCAAATATTTATTTTAATTTGGTATTAAATAACGGCAAATTACATTATTTCTAATAACTGGTCGTTTAGTTACGTTTTTACAGATTATTAGTTTAAAGTGCTGATCTATAGTTGAATTGGGTATAGTTGGGTGACATTTTTGACTATGACTTGGAGGGCCGAGCTTAAATACAATTATTATTGTTGAGCACCAGTGTTATTACAGCTATTTATTTTATCATCTATTTAGACAAATATCGCATTCGTTACTTAAATCTAGAGATGGGAAGAACCGTTCAATTTTGGGGACAGCTTGAAATGTCTCACTTCATTTAAATGTGCAAATCATTTAACTAGTTCAATAATTCATTAACTAAATAATGTAGTCAAATCGCTTGTGAACTACATATTGTATTTATATAGTTTGAGAACTAAATAATGTAACTATCTGTTCGTGAACTAAATCTTGTGGTTCAATATTTTTCGAACTAGATCTTGTAGTTATTCGTTCGCGAACTACATCTTGCAGCTAATTATTCGTGAACTACATATTGTAGTTAATCATTTGCAAACTACAACTTACACTTCAGTCGTTTAACAATTCGCAACCTAGAGCTTGAAATTGAGATAATATTTATTCCCCTTATATCACAAGTTATGACACTACCCCTCCTACTATTCCCCGTGGACAAGTTGTCAGAAGGGCTTAAATGAGAAAAGGGATATTTGGAGGGAGCGTTGAAATAGTAGTCCTGAGGCTTTAGTGAATGTATTGTAAACTATAGTAAAAAATGTTATGTTGTAAGTTATATTAATTGGTTATGTCTAAAAGAGTAAACAGCCCAAGTCAGTCCTTCTGTATGCTTAGACTATATCGGGGGTCTAACTATACATCGAACTGGTCCTTTAGAGTACTCTCGTACTCACACAATGCCATCAGATCAAGTGAGCGAGTTTCAATCCTTCCTTTTATTCAGAAGTGTGTCTTTATTACAATTGTTTGAATTAGTTCAAAACACTGATGTGTAACTTTACACAATATTATTATATTATTATTATTATTATTATTAGCACCCGTCTTACTACACATTCGGGTTATACGCACTTACGCTAATGTGTAATGGTAGGGTTGATTGTGAGATGAAATGGAGGACCTACAGTTTAACGTGGAATCCGAACCACGGTGGAGGCCTGGCATTCCCCACATTCACAAGATGTCTTGTCAGAGGTGAAGGAAGGGTTTGGTAATCAGATAAATCTTTGCCGGGACCGAGGTTTGAACCCCGGCCGCCAGCATAGAAGTCTGACACCTTACCCCTAGACCACCAGGTCACCGACTTTTTACACAAATTGAGCTGATAGTAATAACATATTTTGTGGACTGTTCTACATTTGGCTGCTGACGCAGGCCTACAACAAAAGAAGAAGAACGTGTTGGTTTTGCAACATTGATATTACCTAAATTCTGGGAGCTGAAGGAGGAGGAAGAGAACAGGGCACATTAGTGGTTGAAGTTAACTGACAAAAGGGATGTATCTGTCGTAAGTAAGAACACGTAGTAATATTAATTGTTACTAGACACTGCCAGTTTCATAGTTAAGGGTTTACTGGTAGGGGGAAGCGTGTAAAGTTAATTTAAGTTAAATTAACTGAAGTTAATATATTTATTATGCTGGGAATAGCACTTGAGATTGTTTAGCAGGTATTTGTTTTCAATGATAACTAAGCTTATGAAAATATAAACGTGTTATTTTCTAAATTAATTTGAATAGTTCACTATCAAAACCAATAATATAACTAAACAGAACATATTTTTAGTCATAAAAATAATATTTCAAATTCAAACTAAAGTAGTTACAATATTAAAATATTAAAGGGGCACTCCTACCAAATATCTAAAATACTTGTACTACTAGCCTCCTTAAATCTGATGGTAGTTATAATTTAATAGATTTGTAAATCTTTCTCCTATTAAAATAAAGGTTGTTTGTTACAAAAAAAATTATTTGGTTTCTGTAAATCCAACCATTAAAAAGATATAAAGTATTGAACTTCAACGATTTAAAATAATTTTTATGAATTTTCTTCCGTGTTTACGCCCAAAATACCTTTTCAAAAGTTTGATGTCTCGGTTTCCAAAAAGATTGTCTCTTTGGCTATTTCCTGAACAATTAGATTTTTTTTTTAATATTAAAATATGTATTTTAATTAATAATTTGAACAAGGGTAATATTTAAAAACACTATATTTATTAAATAAAAATAAACTTAAGAAAATATGTAAACAATTATTATTTCACACCCTCCATAATTGAATACCTTTTCACCTGAACAGTTTTCTGAACCAGCACATCAAGTGTTGTATTTTTTAAAAGAAAATAGTTTTAAATTTGAGTCTACCGCCGGTTGCTGTGTGTGTCTCTTGAAGCCATTTCCTCCACCGCTCAACGACCCGATAGCTCCCCTACCAGTTCCTTGAGGGTTTGTTGTAACTGACGTCCCAAACTGGTTTTCAAATATACATTCTTCAGTGAGAATAGCTTTAATATTTTTGTTTGTTTTTTTACTCTAAAAATGTAATATATTTTAAGTAGTAGTATTTTATATATTTAGTCCATGTGTGACTAGTTTTTTTTTCGTGTTAATATATTTGTGATAGTTTCAAACAAATTTACCAAGTTTCACTAAGTAAACTAGTTTTAGACTTCTGTGCTAGGGGTGCGGGGTTCAATCCTAGGTCCCGGCACAGATTTATCTTATTTCCAAACCCTTCCTTCACCTCTGAGAAGACGTGTATTAATCACAACTTGGGAATGTGTGGAATGCCAGGCCTCCACAGTGGTTCGGATCTCACGTTAAGCTGTAGGTCCTCTATTTGATCTTACAATCACCCTACCATTACACATTAGCGTAAGTGTGTATAGCCCGAACGGGTAGTAATACGTGGTGCTAATAATAATAATAACAATAATAATATTATTAAAACGTTGCCCATGGGTAACAAAAAAACCACCCCCCTCTAAAGTACAACACTCCAAACAAATAAATGAAATACCTATTTCTCGGTAAGTGTTAGAATTTAAATTGTATCTATATCGAATATGAAACAGGTATTTAGATTAGCTAACAATATATACATCTTCACTCCTAATAGTTTTATAATAGTAATAATAAACACATGTTTTCTCATTTATAACTTTTCATTAGAAATATTAATAGTGTATTTCATGCAACGTAGGAACTAGAATTATTAAGTTCGTAAGAAAATGTTTTCATAAATCACAACACTAATAAATATTTTAAAGAGATATTTTATCGAACAATTATTCAATAGATCTGAATCGTTGAGAGTGCGAGGTAAGTTTCAGGATCATGTTTGGTTTGCTCGTAGTTGGAAGTTCTGGGTTCAAATCTCAGCCACGTGGACCGAGGGCTGTTCTTCCCTAAGTGTTTATCCACACCTCCTTCACGCAAATGCGGATACGCTTACTTTAATATATATTTTCCTTAGCTCCATTCCGTTATTATAATTAAAATGTGTATAACACAGATGGTTAGTAGCAGGGACGGATTAATGACAATAATTGGTTTGATATTAAACATCTTAATTTGATTATTTGAATTTTTATGCCGTGGGTAAGGAACGGGTCCAACTACTAGTTTTATTTATTTGTTGTATTTAACGTGCGCTTTCTGAACCAAATGATTATATAAGCACACGATAAGTTCTATGAGTGAGATCGAAAGGTCCTAACAATTTTGCCGGGAAAGGTATTTTCACAAACCTTACAGGGTTATCTTACATACCACAATCGACATGGGACCGATGGCTTTACTTTCCTTCCAAAAGAAGTTATGCTATGAATTTTTATCACTCGAAAGAAATCCTTTGACCCCAGCGGGGTTTTAACCCACGAACACCGGGTTTGAGGCGAGCACTTTACTCCAATACCAGTGAAGTCGACCAAACTGCTTGCATTATTATATGATTGAATGCTAAAGTATAAAGATAGTGCCACAAAACACAAAACCAAATATTGTTCGAGAATAGGAATAAAAAATCTCAACTAAAATCATTTATGGCTGCACTAATGAGCACGTATACTAAAGGCAAGGCTCATTTAGTCTAGCCTTCTGGCAACGAGGAGATCGGGTTCAATTCGCAACCGGTCATTCTCGAGATTTTTGTCTAAATGTTATTATTTTATTTCTATATGCAAGTACAGGTGCATTTTACCTACATTCTAACTTCATAACCCCTACCCTATTAAGGGGAGTAAATTTGTATAGCCCGAACGGTTAGTAAGGCAATGAGCTAAAAAATAAAGTCGAATAACGTCGAGCAGGACCTTATCTAGGGTGCTGTGCTCATTATAGGAGCCAGGGAAAGCTTACTAAAATGCCAAATAGCTATTTGTGCTAACTTGTATGAATTTTTTAATCTGCATATTGTTCTTCTCATTCGAAAAAAAATACTTTACATGAATCAACACATTAAGGAGCTTTGAGCGTAAAATCACCACTACTCTTTTGATTATAAAAGATGTCAAATAAATAATTTCAATAGATATATTGTTTTTGTTTATTTCTATAAACTCATTAGGTAAATACAAATATTTATGGGGTTTTAAAAAAGTAAACTAAAGATTAGGGCTAATGTTAAAGGGTGTTAAATTAGTGAAGAACATTTTTTAAATAACCGCTGTTTCCATAAGCTATGGGATTATTCTAAATAGTATATTGACTTAGTGTTAACATTTATGACTAATTACCCTTTTGTATTTATTGTTTTGCACACTCGTGTGCATTTTTACGTATTTGAAATATCAATTTTGTGTTGACAACTGCAAATATGTTTTATGTTACATACTGTTTTTGGTTTGACAAATGCTATGCATTCATATTAATTTATTTTAAACAAATATTATTTAAGCAAAGTTTTTTTTTGCCACTACATAAACGTCATTGATTTATTTATCTGACCATAACATAATAACTGTCCAGATAGTTAGACATTCTTTTGTGACTAAATATTATTTGTGTTTACTGGGGAGGGGGCTAGAGAAGAGACTTATTTCAAATAATGGTTTAGGGTGAAATCATCTCACATGTATAATTTACTAGTAGGCTGATCCATTCTTTGTATTATATCAAACTATTCAAATTAGGACGTTAACATCTGGCTGCTATCATTTATATAATTCCTCCTTGCACAATACCAAGTAACTATAGCAATCATAATTTAAATTTCACGCTCAGCTCTCACTCATAAATTTGAAATGTTAACACTTATCTTATTCACAAACCAAACAGTTTGTGTTCTTGTATATTTGTGCATGTGTGTTCAAATATCATACATACACAAGTACGATTCTAGAATTGTTATTTTTAATTGTTTAACTTTGTAGAAATTCAAACCATTATATTCTCAATGAATAGCTCTTAGCTCAGGCTTGGAAAAAACCCGGGCTATTTAAAAAAGAGGTTGGGCTATATTAGGTTTTATTGGGTTTGTTGTGGTGTTGTAAAATATATTATGTATGTTATCTGATTTTACCAATCATTATAACATATTAATTAGTGCCTAGACTGTTGCTTTACAAAGAAAATAACGTCCACGCCTAGCAATAATATATTTTATAAATCAATTTTGCTTAAGGAATTAAAACAATAGACACTGGTTAACAAAATTCAAAATAAAACTTTCATGCAATCATGTTAGTAAAATTTTGTTCTTAGAAATGAAGGTTTTAAATTTAAATTGTATGTGTATTCTTTGAAATATTCAATAACTTTAGTTTATCTAGTCCTATGTCAGTATGTTTAATTCCATTTCCAATCTATTTACATTTTTATTTAAAGTAATTAGTCTACTTTCCTTTTAATATTAAAAATATTATTAACTAGTTTAAAAAATAGACAATTGCTTTGTATTCAAAATATAATAAGTTTTTTGTTGTGTTTTTTAAGTGGGTATTTTTAATAAAAACCCATGTGGTTGTTGTTTTTTTTTTGGGGGGGGGGGCTGGATAGAATTGTAACAACCCTGTCTTAAATAACTCTACTTGCTTTAATTATATGCAATTGTAACAAAGCGCTATTGCATCCATATTATTTACCTTTACATTTTTATCTCTATTGTTAACATATGTCGTTGATGTGACTTGATATGAAATTTATTTAATTTTATTATAAAACCACTTTTTCAATTACACTTTTATACACCGTTGTTTGATACTTGTAAACAATAGGAAACCCTAAAAACAACATTACTCAAGCATTTAAGGAAATCTTATATTGATATATTTCATTTCAACATTAGTGAATCACTAACTTACAATACTTAATTTAAATAATTTTAAAGATTAGACACTTTACAAAGATTTTTGTTTATTAATAAATAAAGAAGTTTAGTTGTCATGGTTTTATTTATAGTTCTTTCCCTAACGCTAAATAACTGGACTTTGTAAATACTATGGGAATTAAACACACATGGAAATTTATTAACTTTTCCACGATTGTTTTGTAAATTATTGTACAATTTTACTTAATATAATTTTTATTTTTATTGTCTTTAGGTTGAATATACTATAATTTTGATCGTAAGAAGAGTAAATGACTGTCACAAACGTTAGTAAAATTACATTGATTTATTCATAGCTCAAGTAATGTGATTTACATCTTTAACTGTCGTTATATATTATAAATAGACCTAACTTTAAAATAATAATTAAGTAAAATGCCATCAAATTTGACCACCATTTTTTGTTATGTATTTATTTGTATTTTCTAAACTTGTTCTTCCTACAAGAATTAGAGTATATCTGGTCAAACGCATTGGGGGGTAGTTTTCACCTTTATAGTTATCACATTTCTTTTTTTTACATCCTCGTCAGAAGAATGTTGGTGCATTTACAATAAACAATCCTTGTATATAATGTTAATGTAAAAATAAATTGTTTTTATCCAAAGTAGTTTTAATTTTGTCTATTATGAATTTTTATTAAAACAATTTAAAAGACTTACCCACATTTTAATTTGTTGGACCTTTTATTTTAACGATTAACTTTCAATTAGAATTAGTTATTGTACTAATTAATGTATAATATTAAGGTTCTAGTCCTACACCTTAATTAGAAATACAAATATAATATAATATTATTGATAATTTATAATGTACTATATTATACATGTGTACACACTGAAAGAATGTTGAATGAAAACTACTACTACAGCTATGTATAATTTTGAAATAGAAGCCAAACCCGGCCTTCCAAACATTAGCCGAGAAAAAAAGAAGAAACCGACCCTCTATTTTCTTTTTTCTCGGAATCTATTTTTGGAAATAATGTATACCTGCCAGTCAGTCAATCCTACAGGCGACGAAATGTCTAGGTGTACACAAGCGAATTAACAGAGGGGAAATGGAATTGAAGTTCTCTACACACACGAAGCGTAGCGGATTAGAAACAAAATAGAATGTATGGGGGTTCCCCCTTAATGATAGTTTTAGAAAACTTGAGTTTTGCAGGACCATTTATTATGCTTATTGCTCAGAGCTGTATGGTGGTGGCGATGGACTAGCTTTTCTAAACAAGGAAAATATAAAATAAACTTATTGTTCATTCATTTCTGGGATTCAGTTTGGCCGAAGAATCACGATTGTTTTTTCACGCTTAAAGTCATTCACCAGGAGATCCTCTTGATAATGAGAAATACCTTGTGAGAATATAATGTTTTGGTAATGATTTTAACATAAGTTGGGAAGGGGGGGAGTTAATATAAAGTGTACACGCGAGAGGAGAAAAATAGAAGAAATTAAAGGAGGAATAATGGTGGTAGGAAAAAGGAAGCTGGAGGTATTTTACTAAACCAACCCGGCTACAGGCTAGAAACATAAAGGGAACATTCCAAATGGCACTCCAACATCCATCCTACAAGGGGACTATCATCGTGCATATAAATCAGAGAACTTTTACTTCGATACCCGCAAGGCCGACGGTGAATCGAATGGCGGAACTTCTGGCGTCCACGGTGGGAAAGAAACACCCCATCACTGAGTCCCTATAACCCACCATGACTGTACCCTCAGTTGGGTCACCAACCCCATGTTAGTCAGTACTCATACCTCATTGGATAAAATCCTACATCACCACATACTGGCTCCAGGGGTGGTTGCCCCCTCCATTATGTAACAGCCAGCGATTCGGAGGAAGTCCACCAAAGGGATAGGCGATTCAATCTGTACAGACAGATTTACACTTCCTGCACTCTTCCACCGGCGACCTCTACGTGGACCTAAATAACTTCTCAAATTCCCTTTAGCAAACATCAGACACGGCATTACCCTCTACAGGCTAAAAACAGAGGATGCTGTTGATGATGATAATTATGAGTTCACGAACTACACATCCTTAGTTAAAATCATCCTAGAATATTCATTAAATAATCCTTGATAGCCAAATGTTGACCCTAAGAGAGAAAAGTGATTAAAAAATATCTGTATTGCAGAATACCCCAGACTCCTGTGCTCAATGTAGTTACCGGTAATTATGAAACGTTAAGAGAGTGTTTACACCGGTAAAGCTTTTTGTTATTTAGGAACACCAATTACGGATGATAAAAAAACTAATACTTGTGAAGTTTGGGAAAAAATCATTGTGGGAGGAAGGGGAGTTGTGCGTTTATTTTTTTTATTACTTGAAAAATCCCGTACTTCCCATTAATCAATCAGTAGCTCTTGGCCAGTTGGTAGAAAGGCTTCGCCTCTGTTTATATTGCTGTTGTTGTTGACGATGTTGCAACTACCCTCCCTCTCTCGATCTCTCCAGGGAAACGTTATGACCAGATTGCTGCTGCATTATTCACGACACAATCACAGTTTGCTTACACCTTCTACGCATGCGCAGGACAAAGCAGTCGCCCATTGCCTATGTGCCACACCGGTTTTCCTTTTCTGTTTTCCTCATAAACTTTTCAAGTCCGGTTGAGGCACTATGGGGGCCTTGGGTGGCTGGATTTATCGACAGTACTAGTTAGTTCATACAAATTATATATTTAGTTTTCCTAGTAAGATTTTTTTTATGTGGGGAGGGAGGTAAGGGAGGTAGGCAAGCTATCTCAAAGAGGAGATAAGAGGTTTGGCTGGTGGTTAGTCTTTTGCACGCAATGGATTTTGTTTTTTATAGTCGCGTCCCGATAATCCCAAGGGGTATCAATATTTAAATATTTTCTTTTACTCTATTTGACCCTAAGAAACATTGCATAGAGCCTCACATATTGCATCATTTTACTATGAAAAAGGAATAAGATGCAATGGGAAAAAAGAAAAAAAAAGATTAAAGTAAATGAAAAAGAGATGGGCTGCTTTTAAAGCAAAATAAAATAAATACTATAAAGTAAATAACTAATAATTTCAAATTTAATATTCTATTTCCGTCATTTCAGTCATCGTTAAATCGGACAAAACGACAAAGACGCTTTTGTATACGTGCCCACCGGTGGAGGGCTTAAAGTTTGATTGAGTGGTTTTTTAGTCCATAAGGTGACTCAATATGTAATCCATCTTCCATAAACAATGTACTTGGGAAATTATTTATAGAAATACAAAATGAATACGAAACTTTTGTTGTTTATTTAATACTCAATCCCCAAAATGTGGTCGCTTGGAAAATAAAAAAAATGTCCTCCCACCAGAAAGAGGGTCTCATTGAATCTGTGGAAATATATTTGGACGCTATTGATTATTAAAAACATCCGATTTGGGTTCATTTCCTCGAGGACTACGTTCAAAAACTGCAGCTCTGACAAGAGTAATTTTAAATCGAGTGTAGAATACATTGCATGCATATTTTAAGTTAGGAAGTTTATGAATATTTTTTACCTTCGCCATTGTTCAATAAAACATAGCTATACGCGACTATATAAAAAAATATCTCAACTGGCGCAAAACATTTTAATATAAATTTATACATTTTAAATGGGTGAAAATTTCTCAAAATATTGGAACTAATCTTCCATGATAAATTCCCAAATATGCAACTTATTGTTAGAACGGGTTAAGAATGACAGTTCGGAATTATTATTATTTGATATCGACATCATAACACTTTACCAAATTAGTATTATTTGATAGTTTTACACTATTCATCATAAGAAATTAATCAAAATACTTGACGTATCAGAATATAGAAGTAGCTTTAGTAACTTTTTAGTATATTTTTATATATTTCCCATCATATTGTTTACCTACTGTAAAGTGCCACTTTTTACATAATTAAACGTATAAACAGGTTTAAATAATACTTTCTCTTCTCTAATTAAGTTATATCTTGATAACATTTCATAAAACTAATCAACTATGAAATAAAGGTGGAGTGGGAGGGATGTTCTCACAATAAAATTTAATGTAAATCGAAATGTTTTAGGTTATTTTGAATATTGCGATGACAGTTAAATTATGAAATATAACATACCCCTAATGTCACAACTCCTCTAGGGAATTGGTCAGGATGGCTATGGAGTTTGGGGTGGAAAGTATTGTATAAGAAAAGGCTTTGATGATAATTAATTAGAAGATTTATTAGTCTACAGTAAGTATATATTAAGTGTGATGGTCGTTATGTAATGCTAACTCATCATCATCATCATCATCATCATACATAATCAACAACAAAAGTGTTTCCAGCTTTCCTCTATCCTTCCAACTTTAGATACTTCCATTCTTCTCCTCTCACTTGCACACTTTCTGTTATCTGTTCCTCCCATCTTTTTCTTGGCCTCCATTGCAGTATTTTCCCTTCATACGTTATTTCCATCTCTTTATGAGAGAGGAAACATTTAATATAGGATTGATATAAATTTGATATATATGTGGTCGGAGAGAGCGTTGTGGGCTGGGGATAAAGGGAACAATGAATAAATAAGTGTCGGACCAGAAGTTGGATGGCGTTCTCCGAAGGTCCGTGGCTGTTTGCTGGTAGTATAGGGTCGGCCCAAAGAGAAAGTCCTAGGAGTAATAACCTCATTTCTCTTTGGTTGCCTTCACGGATACTTTGTTTCCTCCTAGGAGACAAATCACCTGCCATTCCGCGAGGCGGTGCCCACTTCGAAGGAAAACTACCTTTTTAAAAAAAGATGCTTAATAGCTTCCTCTAGCAAGTTCTGACCTTACCCTCCCGTACGTACTAGATAACCGAATTTTCATTTTCTTTATTTGCAAATTAATGTCACGAGAGAAAACGAAGAGATTAACTTGTTAGTCTAAGCCAACTCAGTTTATTATAATTTCTACCATTTCTCTTTTTTATATATTACATCCTTATGAGTTTTATATTAGCTACTATCATGTTCAATTATTAAAATAGTAAAATGTTTCTGATAATGACTTGCCGAAATTTAAAGTTAAACGGGAACGTACTGTATGTAATAATAGGTAGAACTTTGAATACACATACAAAAATAAATAGTTTCAACTAAACTATAGAGCTTTCGCATCTTTAGTTTTGTGTTACGCTTTTAACTGAAAGTACACCATAACGTGGAAAGAACTGGGAAATCAAATAATGATGAAAAATACATCCATTGACAATTCGGTATCAAACCCATAACCTTTAGAATCAATGGAAAGTGTAGTAATTCATACCTAGCCTAAAGATTAAAGGGCGATAAGGATATAAACGTTGAGATGCACTGATATGTACCCGCATTTGTGTGGAAGGAGTGTTGTAAACAATTAAGTAAAGAACTCCCTCAGTGTAATTGTTGGGTATTACAACCTGAATCTCCCTGTAGCCAACACCCCAGATTAGATGAACTAAACATTTTAGTTCACGTTCCCAACGACGCAGGTCATTTGGTTACACATTTTTATACATTTTCGGAATTGCTTGTATTTTATACAATTGCAAATATATCCTTAAAAGTTATTGACGAAAAAAATGACATGCCCAATCAGTAATAAAGGCCAGCTCGTAAATTGTAGACGGGTTATTCAATCAGACTCCACCAGTTCGTCGGGAACCTCCCGCGCTTTTCGCGCCCACATGTGTATTCTTGAACAGGACTTCACCCAACCTCTTATATCACAAACTGCGGTGTGAGGAAAGCCGATCCAACGTCCTACAGCCTCACATCTACAACTGGTAGCAGCCATGATGGTACGCAACAATATATTCTGTTTTATGGGTGCACTTTGTAAGTTCCTCCACCCCCCCCCTTTTTTTTTCTGAAGAGAGATGTAAGAGGGCATAAGGAAAAACTGGTCAAAGTTGCCATAAATTGAGAGATAATAAAGTAAGGTCGTTTCATTTTCAAGGAAAAGGATGTGGGAGTGCACCTTAAGGCTAAGTTTGAAAGTTGAATGGTTGGATCATATTTAGGTGAAGAGCTCTAGAGCAAGACTTATCAGACATCCGATAATTCAGAAATACATACTGGGTTGAAACAAGGAGATGCACTCCCCCCATTACTTTTTATCTAATCTTAAAGAGTATGCTATTAGGGTAATGCAAGAGAGTATGGAAGGGTGGACATTAAACGGTAAAATCCAGCTAATAGGAAACGCAGATGTTTTAGCTTTATTGAGCAATAGTAAGGAAGCTGTTGCAAGAAATGCAAAAATTTTACTATAGGCTAGTAAAGAAATAGATTTTGAAGTTAACACTGAAAATACCAAATATATGATCACACAAAGAACACAAATTAGGGAAGTTAATTGAGATATTAATGCAAACAACGTATCATTTTGCAGGATTAAATAATTTAAATATTTAGGAACAATTTTAACTTGTGTATTTAAAAATAAGGTACTTAGGAAGATATTTGGTTCTAATCGGATGAAGCAAATGAATAGTGGAGGAGGTTAAATAATGCTAAGCTACTTGTCCAGTATTCATCACAAGACATTGTTATTGTTAAGATAATAAAGTTTCTTAGATTAACGTGGGCAGGAAATGCAGTACGAATGGGGGAATCTAAAACCTAGTGCGGCAATGAACTTTTGAGTTTATAGTGACATTGTAAGTAAGTAATAAGTAAAACTAAATTTTAAAAGGACCGCGTGAAAGGAATGGGGGAAATCCATTGAAGAAAATTCATCTCGATACACCAGGCCAGGGTTTGATCCTTCGTACCCTCGCCACCGACTAACAAAATAATATTATAGCAATGTGTTTGTCTGCAAGGTCACCTGTGCTGGTTCCGTTAATTTAAATGTATTGCATTGTTTTCAATTAGTATATATATATATATTATATATATATATATATATATATATTATTTATATATAATAGGCTGACATAATATTTGTTGACACTTTCAATACTCTTTTATTTAGGCTGGTTAGGTGTAAAATATACTATTTATTATAGGATTAGAGTTTTTAAAATAAAATTAATAGATTGGGTCTTATTGTTGGATCTAAGATATAAATATCCCTCTTAGTTTTTATTTTTTTATTTACTCTACTTTTACTATGCTATCATTATTTTCTACTTTTTCGGCCGATAACCTCCTCAACTAAGCTATCTAAAAATACAGTGTATTCCTTTAGCTCTTGATAGCCTTTTACAAAAAAAAAAAAAGTCAGAAACGTTTCCTTCAAAGGCATAAAGGAGCTAGTTAGTTTCCTTTTATTTCCCCACCAAAAAGTTAACTCAAGGAAGAAACCTTAAGCCGCAACTCTTGGCAAAATGAATAACCTAAGTCTCCCAATTTTTTTTTTTTTTAGTTCTTCTTCTTGTACCTCATACATACTTTCCCTTTAGCAGTTTTCTAAAAAAAAAAAACCTTATATTTCTTCATCTTTATTCGTTTAAGAGAGCCACGTAAAGAAATTTACAAGTAGTTTTTTTTAAGGTACAAGACTTGTTCCTTATTTATTGAAGTCACGCGAACAGACTTTTCAATACTTTAAGCCTGATAAGGCGAAAAATTAAGAAGAGCCTCATTTACTATTTTACAAAAGAAATATATTATCTTTTCTTTAAAATGTGAGGATGAGGTTTCATAACAAGAATCTCTCATTTATTTAAAAACTAAGGCCAACATACTTTTCAAATTACAATTTGAATATATTATCGAGTTGAAGAGGTGAACAGTATTTGTTTTAATATCTGAAACCTAATTAATTAAATAATAAAATGTTAGGGTGTTATTTCATGAAGAACGTGAAGTTATTTTTTCCATTATTAATTGATTTTTACTATCCGTACCAGTATTGACTACAGGTTATTTTAAATACTAAACCAACTGGAACATAATCACGAAAATTAGTTTTAATAAAATAACCACCAGTGAATTTATATAGTAAATCTATTGCGGGAAAATATCAGGAAGATGATTTTTAATTAAATAACCACCTTCGTCTTAAAATAATAAACCTAAGGGAACAAAATAAATAAATTTAATTTTAATTAAATAATTATTGGAGACTCAAAATATTAAACCCAATGGAACAGTATAAGGAAGATTAATTTTAATCAAATGCACATGATAGCGAGCAGAAATTGCTCGTACACATATTTTGAAATGTATTTGGATAGTTTATAAATATTATTTTATTATGGTTTACAATAAAATAGTTCATTTCCACACTACAAAGCTAACTTTAATATTAAATGAAAATTAACAGAGTTTTCATTTTACTATTTAAGCTTTAGACTATTAGTCTTTAACCCACAATTTTGAAAGCAAAAAAAAACTTTACTATTAATTACTACAAAACAAACAAAAGATCCACATTAATACTTACGTTTTGAGATCGGTACTATTAATTACTACAAAACAAACAAAAGATCCACATTAATACTTACGTTTTGAGATCGGTACTATTAATTACTACAAAACTAACAAAAGATCCACATTAATATTTACGTTTTGAGATCGGTACTATTAATTACTACAAAACTAACAAAAGATCCACATTAATATTTACGTTTTGAAATCTATCAGCTAATGGAATAATAATTTTCATCAGGTAATAAATGAATACGTATTTTAAAAGACTAAATTGGTATTTTGGCGAAACCATTCGAATAAACTCTTTGTGACCATCTCGTCACAAATCAGTGAGCATTGGTAGAGGTGATGCTGTTTGCTACAATCTAATTTTTAAAGAAAGAGCTAGAATAGTTAGGTACTAGAATATATTTTCACATATTCATACGTAAAATCGTGTTATTTTAGGCTGTCAATTTTAATATATATTCTCAATAATTACAAAATAACACTTAAAAATAGTAAAATATTATCAATTTTGGCATTCATTTTAGTATTTTCTAAAAGGTTCTTTTTATGAAAATTTATTTCCACCCTATGTACGTGATTCACTTCCGATAAATCATTACCGTACATCTGCAACATCCGCCTCTTCTCTATGGGGCTTCAAATAATTTATTTACAAGGTATTTTAAGTAGATACGTTGAAATGATATATATCCAATATTATATCGACAAAAGTGGGAACCTATACACAAACAATTGTCTGTAATCCACACACATTAATTTGATCAAATCTATAAGTATTTACATCCAATTTTTTTTATTATTATTTTTGTTTTTAATTTGATATGTTCACAGTTTAAACTATAATTTCTTTAAGCTTGCTGCTTGAAAATATGATTTTGTTTTGGTCTCTATATGTACACATATTCTTGTATTTAGGAATGATATATTAGACTGGGACTTGTCCCCCCTTTTTACAGTTTGATTATATAAAAAAAAATCTCTATATTCAGCACTATGAGTGACATTCTTACTAAAAACTTTATTTTATTTCCAGCTATAAAATATCACTTTCATTTTATCAGGACTGGAATTACTGGAGTGTTTGAAGGGGATGGAGTGAGGGGAATTCATGATCGATCATAGCGTGGAACGAGCTCATGTCAGTCAACAAACACCCCCTTCGCACTCTTACTACCCTCACCCTTCTATCCCTTCGACACGAGTCGCCCTGGTTTGCCCCCTAGGGAGGTTATAGGGGCATCACATATTGACGTCCGATGTCAGGGAGGTCCCCATTTCGATACCCGATCGACGAGGTCGACACGAAAACACTCGATCGTGTCCTTGTCGTTGACACAGTTGGATGTATTCCTTTGTATAAGTGTCATAAACAAAGCGTAGCTTCTATTTTTTTTTAGGATTTTATCTTAAAAAATCGACACAACAAATCTGCCGTTGACTCGTAATTCCACCCTCCCCTGATTTCAAAATAATCGGAGAACAAATTGTTAACCCCAACCGTGATTTAAACCAACGTCTCACAGTTTGTAGCATAAATCCAACAATATTAGTTATATTCATAGTGAATTAGTAAGGGGAATTATGATAATAATATTCAAGGAACGCCTAATAGTTCATAATAGTACAATCATAATCACCTCTATTTTATCCTGATGGGATTTGAGCCCCAACCTCTCCATGAAAAGCTATAAAGGCCAAATTTATAAGGAGATTAATGAACAAGATGAAATAAAATGTTGATATACGGAAAGGGATTTGTGATGTCGCAATGTGAGGGTTTAGGCTTAGGTTTCCCCTTCTGGTTAAGCGTTATGTACACTATTGGTTTGGACAATCCTGACTTATTCATCAAGAATAAAACTATTGACCTCCAAATTAGTAAACATATAACTTACTTTACCAAATATAGCTTCAAATAAGTCATTTAACCAGGATGTTCAGAGTAGGCACAAAATAAGGTCTACTCAAAGGAGAACATTACTTTATAAATACATGGGATAGGTGCATATCAACGTTATAATTTTATTTATCAATAAATCTATATCAATTAAAATTAAACTATGTGCTATTTATCAGTACATCTCTAACTAAAATATTATAAGGTTTCTTAAAAATTTACCAGCTAAATTTTACATTTAAAGTGTGTTTTTAAAATCTCAAAAACTAAATATGGTCAATTTTTTCATAAACCCGAATTATTAAATAGTATCTGACTAAAAATTAGTAATAAAATAGCTACATATTTATGCGAAGTGTAAATGAGTATATTAACACCTCTTCTGTCCCAGAGATACTTTTAACAAGTAATGTAGAGCGACGCCCTTCGCCAAGTCAGTAGCTTGTCTGCCTATAGAGTTAAGGGCCCCGGGTTTGATTTCTCACATGGCTTAAAAATTAATTCTTGGGAGAATGTGTGTATCACCATTTACCAAATAATATTGCGCGTTTGGGATGCATTACACATAATCCAGTTCTGTGGTAAGATTAGCCAGTATAATGTACCATTGCCAAGGGATGCCCGAATGTATTAATCGTACCTCCTTTCCGTGGAGACTTTCCATCTCCCGATTAGATGAGATGAGATGTGGTGATGGTGATAATGTTTGTGTGGGTGTAGAACAGTGGGAACTCTTAATCCTAACGAAAGCCTAACTAACCAAACCCTGATGACCATCGGGGTGTTCTCCTTTAGGGAAAAATATTCAAGGTACCAGTGAAGAATTGAACTTGGGAGCCCTAGACTCGTATCCAGGTCAACTAACCACTATACCTCGGGGCCGTTTACCTGTCACAGTGATGAATAAATATTCAAGAATGGGGATTGTGTCTGTTCTAGATATAGATTAGTTTATTAGTCTGTGCTGGTACAAACAGTTGGTTTAGAAAGTGAACGTTAAACGTCTTAAATAAAAATCGTAATAATAATAAAGAAAACAGTTGTAGTTGAATGTTGGATTTATAATAATATTCCAGGAACGCCTAATAGTCAATAACAAAAGTAACTATTTAAAATGAAAAGAAAATAAGAGATATTGAATAGAAGGTAAAAGTTAAAGACATCAAAAAATTTTAATTATAAGAAATAAATGAAATTTGATAGTAACAAGTCTGAATATAAAATATATTACATCATGGATGAGAAGATAGATTGAACAAAATACTGCTAAGCCTATAAATAATGAAAAACTTTATAACTTAATCTTATTAAAGAGTGAAATAGATCAGAAAAGAACAATAGAGTTAAAATACAGAAAACATATTAAAATTAGATAATACAATACACATGAAAAACCACATATTCAAAGGTTAATATTAAATTATTAAAACATTACAAAGAAAGATATATTAGGTCTAGCAATGAGTTAAAATTTACATTAAGGTAATATTGTGAATAAATTCAGAATTGTCAAAAAAAAGTTAAAATTAAGCCAATGAAAGTGAACAGGAAAATAAAGTCATAAAATGTTTAATAAAGGTTAGAGACGTTAATTATACCGGAATTATGTAGAATAGGAGATAATTGATAATAAAATGTTGTTGAATATATAAACGTTCCTTATCTGGTGTTTAGTTCCACTCCTTAAGCCTTGAATGCCAAAAGGCAGGTTGACTTGACTACATGTTTCGACGTAACAAACGCCATCATCAGGTCTGAGGAAAACCAATGTAAAATTAGGAAACTACAAAAGGAAAATTAAGAAATCCAAGAACATTGGACGATACCAGAAAGAAATAATTAATTAAGAAGTTGAGGGAAAATAAAGCTAACCTAATTGAACCAGGTTAAAGAAAAATACAAAAAGAGAGAAATGTACAGATTATTATTATTAATATGTAGATAATAATACAAAACTATCAAGCTTAACTCTAAATTAGGGTTAGATGTTATCCCTGTCACTCCAAAGGTGTAATAGTTTGAATAAGCAATCAATACATAAATCTGTAATCCCAGCTAGGGGTACTAAGTGTTTTTTTTCCTAAACTGTCTCCCACTCTTATCCATTTAAATGCGTATAATTATGCATCTTTGAAATTTTTTCTTGTTCCACATTAGGGTATTAAAATGTGTACATACCGGATGGGTTGTAAGACGCGGGGTGAAACAAACATACATTTACGTTGAACGGACTAGTTGGAAACCAAAACAGGTAATATTTTATAGTACCATAACATATTCTATTTACCGTCTAGACGAGCTCTTCCGAATCAAACGCTCCATTTGAAACATTTGGGGTCGCTCACACCTCCAAGTTGCGGGTCACGACCATCGATCATGTCTGCCGGTTATCTTCACCTCGCACACATCCGTTGGTGTCACAGAGGGTTGAACCAGACACCTCGCCGGGATTACCCACCTGACACGTCTAGCCTCCCCCCTACTTCCGTGGCGTCGGGGCACCTCCTCCTCATTGTACTGCAAGTGTCGTCAAGTCGGTAAATCCCCACAATAACACAACACACTTAACATCCTCCTTCTGACCCAGGAGCTTAACTTCCGGAGAAAAGAGTATTGGCAGGGGTAATTTTTATGTTTTGGAAATTGCTGCGAAGCTGAAACGAGGGGGTGAGGTCAATGACAGGTCAAGAGAAAAGTTTTGTCTGGGAGTTGGACAAATTACATACATTAAAAAATTGCTAAAACGATGTTTGGGGGTTCTGTGCTTTATAAATCTAGCTTGTAAGTCGTGTGCTTACAGCAGTTATTACAGAGTGATTGGGCTCGGACTACATCGTCGACGGGAAAGTCAGGTTTTGAATTTGTGTTCAGGTGCACTAGAACTGGAGTAATCAACTTTGTATTTTTTTCCTCGTAACCCAGATATAATTTATTTTCATTTTTTTTGTAGCTTTGAAGTTTTTGGAATATTATATAACTTGCATAGTGCAAGTTCTATAATATTCTATAATCTACATCTAAAATAAATTAATAAATTACATTAAACAAACTGTATTTGATGTAATAAATATCCAAGCTATTATAGTTGTAAGTACGGTTATAGCCGCATTTGAATATCGTATTCTATAAATTGTAAATTACAACTGGGCACAGGAATCGAAACCGGGATCTTTGGCTATGTGCGTCAATGCTCTCCTACTGAGCTATCCAGGAGTCTTTCAGTATTAAGGGTCATTCTTCACTCATATTTTAAGGCAAAGTATTAAATAATAAGTTTTTAAATGATAAATATTTATATGTAGTTAAATATTACGTACCAAGATATCCTCGCACACCCTAGGTTGGACAACACTGCTCCAAAAAGGGGTTGCCCTATCTTTTGTCAGTTATGCTAATATGTTTCCTTTATAATGCGTTCCGTAACTCTACTGGTAAGATTACGTAATTAATAACAAATATTTAAAGATCATAATTGTAGTAATAACATTTTATGTTTTGAACGTGCACCGTTATTTAATCATAACTATTGCTTCTAATACTAATAAACAATAAACCTATATTTAGATCTTCCATGTTTTAAACCTCAACTCTTTGAGATAATTTTAATCTTTGGTGCATTGGACCAGTTGTTTTTATTAGGTCCAGATTTAAAAAAAGATATATTCACTAAGATTTTGGTAGTATTGCAAAAGATAAGGCTTTATTATAAAATATAATTATTATCATAGCTTTGAGTACATAATATTTGTGGCATTTAAACAATTATCGATTAAGTTAGATGCTCCAACTTGCGCAGATTAATTAGCAACAGAATTGCTCTAATTTTTTTTAATTCTAAAAGATGTAGAGATATATTTTTTAAGTTATATTTGTGGGGTTATTTTTTAAGCATATCACTGGTAATCTTATTTATCCTTTGAATATTTTAATTTACCTTACTTTATAACATCCAATTTTGTGAGAGCCTACCCAAAGTGGCTAGATATGGCTCACTAAAAATTGTTATATAAACTGGGCCCTTAAAGTTTTAGTTTATTAAACTTACTGTTCCAATTAAACATAAAAATATTTCCTTGTGTCAGTAATTTAGTTAGAATTGAACCTAAATTAAATATTACTATATGCTGCATCCACATTTATGTTTATCTATTTCTCCTTATGAGTTTTTGCTCCTTATAATTAATTATAACTGTCGTTGGCCATTTCGCTTACGATAGGGTGAGTCACAAAATATTTACATTTAATGGTGCGATCTTACACTAAAAATTAACAAATACTTGACTCTTTTTGTTAATTCTACAGTACCCAATTCACTAAAGTTGTTTTTGCGAAGAAAAAATCGTAGAGGCTTACATACTCACAAGCTTTTGAACTAAAAATAATTGTTTAAATCAAACCACCCCTTACTAACTTTGAAACTAGCCCTTTACTACACGAACTTTCAGGTCACGTGGATCCTGAGAGCGAAAGCAGGTGGTTTCCCACACTGTCCTTCACCCCCTCCCCCTCTTTTTGTTCCTTTCCGCCTTGCTTCAGGATGCGTTTGAACAAACTTGTTCTTACGACAGAGGACATGTAACGCCCGAATAACCATGCAAACAATATATAAACTTTGAGGAGACAAGCTTTCGTGCGGGTTCTACGTGGCGGGCAGGTGACAAATATAACACACGTACAAGGGGGAACATTGTTGTAGCCATGTCTACTGGTAGGCTTTCTGAAGACCCATCAAGACCCTATTTCCCTCGTCTGTCCACTTAGTGGTCATTCTGTCGGAAATCACCCTTCTCCCTTCAATCCCCTTGGCATACACCTCTACGCCTTAACTCACAAGACCACTTGGGCTAAAGTTAGCTACGATAGAAAAAGAAAAAAGGGGGGAGGGTGAGAAAAACTTTTGTTTGATCAAAGTTGGTAGACGTGCCTTGTGCTCATAAAGCTACCGCAGCGAACTCTTGGGCGAACAGATTTTCTGAAACACAACCAAAGTGATCGGTCTACCACCTCCTTCCACCCAACCAAACTCTTCTCGAGGGTTTGGCCAATCTGAAATCGATCAAGACATGTTATTATTTTTGTCGACGTGAATGAGGTTCTTTGAGAGGATGTGTGCCACGCAATTATTGGTTACTTTTAAGTTTGCTGAGGTTGGCAAATAAACGACTCTGGTGGTGGGTTGTGTGGGAGTGCTGCCACCTGTCGAGAAGCGGGTGAAACTTCCTGCTGCGTTTGTTTCTAATGTTCGCCTTCGTAAACAATTGATAGGGAATTATTACAAATGACGGGTAAAAGAGGGGAAGTCCAATTTTAACTCGAATTTAGTTATGGCTTCCATCTGTTAGACAATCATGAAAACTTTATATTGCACTTTAGATTACGGTTAAAAGAGATCTTCATCATATTTAAATTAATTAGAAATAGTACATAGTTTTGATGCAAGTTCAAAAACTCACTATTATATATAAATCGACTTATTTGTACATTATATCCCAGATATCGGAACCCAAACTTCACCCATATTTGCATCTGTAATTGTTTAAAAATATTCTAAGTTTAACATGTACGCTCGTAGAGGGCTGCCAAGTGGTTTAGAGGTGTTAATACTTAACTACACTTTGATACATCTGACGGGAAGGACTGTGTTCGAAACTCGGCCGGGTGCACTCAGTTTTCCACATGTACGATTTTCACCGCAGTTTTCCAAATATAGCTCCAAGTGAATTCAGGTTTATTCACCCTTAGATAATCTACTCTCCTCATCCTTAAACCAAGTCTTAAATAACCTTGGTTTTGAACGTATATCTAACAAAATGTTAAGTCCCGCTACGCAGTTATTTTAGCACTGCGTCTTAATTCCCGTTTGGATTATACGCACGCTTATGTACTAATTACGCTAATTTGTTAGGGATGAGGAGGATTTAATTTAGAGGAAGTGTATCCGGATTTGCCTTGAGGCCTAGGGGAAAACTATTCGTTTAAAACCACCTATAGTACACCCGACCAGAATTAGAACTCCAATCTATCTATCATCGGCACTCTAGTCTATTGCGAGAGTGAGCTAGCATTGTTAACGTTGTTTGGACAGAGCTAATGTTGAGAAAAATCTGTAAGATAGCGTTTGTGTCGCTGAGAACAAGGTGAGAGTGGTTGCTAACGGTCCGTCCCGTTGAGAACAAAAAAACCTGTCTTCGTCAGCGGTGGACTGGAAAGTCCTGGGTTGAGTTTTGGGAAGGGCAGAGAAGGTGGGGTAGGGTGCGGATTAGCAGGTAGACACTCTTCTTCTTTGGCTATTATGAATGAGAACAGTAAATGAGGGACCTGACAAATAATATTATTATTATTATTATTATTATTATTATTATTATTATTATTATTATTATTATTATTATTAGCACTGCGTCTTACTACCCGTTCGGGTTATTCGCACTTACACTAATGTGTAATGGTAGGGTGATTGTGAGATGAAATGGAGGACCTACAAATTAACGTGGAATCCGAACCACGGTGGAGGCCTGGTATTCCCCACACTCACAAGTTGTGATTAATACACGTCTTGTCAGAGGTGAAAGAAGGGTTTGGCAATCAGATAAATCTGTGTCAGGACCGAGGATTGAACTCCGGACCCCAGCATAGAAGTCCGAGACCTTACCCCTAGACCGCCGGGTCACCCCAGGACCGAACTAAACCATCGGTTCATTTTTAAAGTTGACCTTAACATGATTTAAACACTAATCTCATTTAGTTTATTTTAACGAGGAATGGTGGTCAGATTTCAAATCCCGAATGGGTAAACAAATTTCTAAATTGCTTCCCTTTGTCCCTTCACAGAAATGTGGGTACATTTCCTCTGTTTTAAATATTGCTCATCATTAATACACTATTGTAATTAATAATAATATATCATTAACACACTAGTGTAAATAATAATAATAATAATATTAATTAAACTCACTAAGTGTGCTTTATAAAGATATGCCGAACTATTAGAGTGGAGGGAAAACGGGGGTGGGGGGGGGGAGGCGGATGTTAAGTATTTAAAGTATTATCTCCACATGAGGTTGAATATGAGTATCTGTTAATTACAGTTATAGCCTCCCTACATATTATTTACATTAATAAAGGACATCTTGACCGAGTAATTGAATTTGGGACATACAAACTATGTTTTGATAGTTTTTACAAAATTAATTCGTTACGTCTGAACAAAGGGGAGAGAATACATTAGAAAAAACATGACAGGAAAGGACATAAAAAAGAGTGATTGAAAATGTAGGCCTATATGTGTGTTATGATTGTGGAGGGGGGAAGGGGGAGGTGGAATATTGATGTAGACATTCTGTGCACAATTGCACATATTGTTAGTGTCCATCTGGACACGTCTGTAACCTGAACCTAGACAATACAGCAGTGGCTCTCAATTTATGTTTCATGATGCCATTGTAGGTTGTCTGTGATATTCTTTTTTTAAACTTTTTTTAGCACCGAGTTTTGTTCAGGTTATACGCCTTTGTACTTTCTACTATAATCTTAAATCTAGGACAGACACAAAATCCATCCCCCGGCCGTCAATTTATCACTTGAAAGGGTAAACCCACATTCCAACAATGATAAATTTCTCGGTAATGCCAAGAATCGAGCCCGGGACCTTAATCTCCCTAGATGGACGCAGTACCAACAGAGCTAAGATTCGTATCTCTCTAGCATGATATTTCTTTTCTAAGTTATATCCCCCAATCAAATGTATAGGCTTTTTATTTTTTTACAAAAGAGATCATTTGTTTTTAAAGGACGGGGAAAGTGCACAGCATAGACTTCCTTACAACTGTAAATAAAAAATAGATATTTACTTACAACTAGTAAGATAATTATTTGAAACGAGTTAATAGACATGGTTGCACATTCTACCAAAGAGCATAAACGAAATAATATTCACTATTAGAGAAAAGAGGAACATAACACCCGCTAAGAACTAAAGCAATTTCCTATCATATACATGTACTGTACCTATAATTCGGAAACTATTGGTTTTATAAAAAAAATTTAGATAAAGATTTCTATATTTATTATGCTTTCATTTTCGAAATGATACGTTATTTTGTATCTCGAAGATGTGCGGATATACGATAAAAATTGTAAGTTTCCTTGAGTGTAAATTACCCTCAAAGCTATTTTCATGAGGAAATGTGAGCTTCCTTTTTGTTTTAATACTAAACAATACAGATATATGAATTTTAATCGAGTCGACAATGAGTGCAGGGAAATGTCCTTAATCGAAAATATGTAGTATCAAATCAAATGAGCTTCAGCGTTCATAGTTACGGGCAAACAGAACCGCCGAACCGCGTATTCAAAATATTTGGAAATAAAAAGGAAGTGACATTTTAAAAGAAAGTTACATTTCAAACAGCATGCTTATTTGGAAGATATCTATAAATATGTTTACTAACGCTAAAAACATAAACAGTTATCTTTTCAAGAATTTTACAAATGTGACACAAACTTTTTCAAAATACCAAAGTTAGTTAGGTTATTTAAAACAAATATGAAATTTTTGGTATAAATACACATTACAATTAAAGTGGTTTAATGTTTCTAGCTCATTTATAATAATTATAAAAAACTTAAAATACTTTTATTTTTAACAAATATGACCCCGAATATGTCCCAACTATTGATCAGTTATTTTATATGTAAATAATGTAGCTATTGTTATAATTACTTTCACACCAAAAACTACTATTGTTATAATTACTTTCACACCCAAAGCTGCTATTTGTATCATTACTTTCATACCCAAGTTGCTATTAGGATCGTTACTGTCACAGATTAAGTTAAGTACCTATTTATGAAAGTGAAGTTAAATTGTGAATGTAATTTTTTAAACACACCCTACCTGATTAGTATTTTGTTAACCCTCAAGTTTGGATCAAACCTATAAAATCAAGGCCATGACATTTCCATATAATTTTGTACTAAATTCATTAATAGTGTCGATTTGTACACACCTACACGTCATTTTAAAGAAACTTAAAAACATTTCCCACAAAAAATATAACAATCATCCACTTACTCAGATTTAATTGGTTTGAAAGTCAAGTCTTTAGTGTTTGTGAACGTGGTACAAGATTAACTAAAATCCACTTTGCCATTATCACTGAATAAATAAATAAAATAAATGAATAAATAGTAGATAATAAGTTGAATATTAAGACTATTCATTTATTTAAAATATATTTTGTTAATTCTAAGTTAATCGAACCCGGAACCTTGTGCTTGGCGCACCAAAGCTTCACCATTGAGCTAATACTCAGTATTTGTACAATGCTAAGAAATACTTATCAGTCTTACTTTAAAGAAGGTTTGGTGAAATACGTGTGGCAGGACATGGCTCGTTAATAGCTATAATATATTATAGATCATAGTTATATACTATAAATTATATCCAAGAAACCATTTAAAACTAATAAAAATTGTCCAAACGGCAGCACAAGGCTACCCTGGATCAACGATGGAGTTTGTTTCGGATTTTTATTGAATGGCCGACGATTTTACATACCACCAACTAACCCTTAAAATATGAGCGATAAATGACCCTTGCACAGGATTAGCCCTAGATGGCTCAGTGGTAAGATATTGACGTGCTAAGTTGGAGGTTCCCGATTTTGTTTCGGATTACAAAAGAATTTTCAAAAAAGTTAATTATTTAACTTCAATAACATAATATTGGTTTGAAGTCATTTCACCTACTCATTAGTGGTTCGGGCTCTCCGAATTTTTTCATAAAGGCGTTTCATTGCCTTGGAATGCTTATTCATTTTGCTTTTTACATATCTTCTCCCATCTTTAAACTTTTGTGGGGCCATTTTTTAAAATAATAAAAATTATTTTTCCACAATTAACACACTTCACACATCTCTAAATACATTTAATGCAATTACACTCAGCCACACTGAAAGAAATCCTTTCATCAATAGTAGCACGGTGTAGAGCCTGGTAACAATCCCTAAAGAGAGATGGTGATAGTTCAGGGCGATGAGCTTTACAAACATGCCAAAACCACTTGAAACATATTTATGGTTTCAAGGACAGACAGCTGGTGACTTGGAGTGAAAAGGGATGAGTTGTCTGCTTTACTCTAACCAGGCCGTTCTGTTTCGGCTATTGCGGGCTTGTATCAGATATATTTTCAAAATCCGGGGGCAAAATATGTAGCATCTCAGCTTGTATCAATTTTCATGAGTTTCAGATTGAATATTAATGTAAATGAAGTACCATTATAAAGTTATAAGAAGTCGGCATCAATTGATTTACTTCCTCCATTTATTACCCACGTTTAAGTATACAAAATAATTAATTTAATATTGCATTTATTTGGCAATTTTTTACGCTATTAATTGAAGGTTAATTGAAATAAAATTTATTTCAATTAATAAACATCCTCAAGTACTTCTAACACTCCAAATATGAAACCTTTGCAACATTTGGTTTTCCTTAAAATTGTTGCACTAGATGCCAAAATTTCAAACTTTGAGTAAACACTGTGCTTAAAAAATACATTTAATCTATATTTTATACATTGATCCAAGTTTGGTTCAAGAAGACCTACTAATATATATATAATAAATATATTATTAATTTTGGGCCATACACCCTTAACTTTACTTTTAGTAATATTATCATATAAAAGTGTTTTGGCGATAAGGTCTTAGCACGCAATAGGGGCTATTAGCACCTGGGATCACGCTGCGTGAAGATAACAAACATGTTAATAAATAGTAAGTTGCTACCTAGAGCCCCTTACTTGGCTAAGTGGTCAGTGTGTTCGAGAAAATATTTAGTTTAGGCTCATTCAAAATCGAGTGACAAATATAATAACTAATAGGTATTTAAGAATTAAGTATTGATGGTCGCTAGTACTGGGTTCGTAATATAAGTCATGCTGTGCGCCAATATAATCTGTACGTCTATATATATTTACAAGTTAAGTAAAGCATAACTAAAGTTCTATACTTAACTGATACTAGCCCACTTAATTGGCTGCATAGTCTCAGGCGATACTCTTGCAATATACTAGACTTCAGATGACAGGGGTATTGTGGTTCGATCCCGGTCAGGTTTACTAAGGGTGGTTTTCCCTAAAGGGTTTTCCACTCTCTCTCCACACAAATGTGAATACATGCCCTCTATATTTATTTTTCCTTAACCATAACCTACACTACTATTAAACTACCCCATATTAAGTCACCTTAAGCTTGTATTATTTTTTGTAATTTTAAAATTAAAATCAAGAGTTGTGTGTAGGTGGAAAGTTTCTAAGTTGTTTATTTTCTGATTAATCGTGATAAAATTTAGCAAGAACCGTGGAAGAGAGCTTAGTCACTCGTATATTTACACCACGGCTCATTTAAATTTCGAGCTCAAAGACTTCTGACTAATAAGACATGGAGAGAACACTATGCTTGGAGTCACCGCTGGATATATTCCTGCCTCTTTCCCTCCCATACTCATACTCATACACACCTATGAAAATATCCTCTCGAGATATCGCAAAATTCTTCTCATATTTCACATGTAAATTTATTTCATGTTTAGGGCGTACGTGTGCAGAGACATGGGATTGTAAACTAGGCGGCGACGTGGCTTTCAGAAGTTAGCGAGAACGTGTCTGTGAAGTTAAAGGGGGTGGGGGGTAATTTGCATGAAACCACCACGGTGGAAAAGGCGTTAGTTTGAGCTACGTACGGCTCGTTTTAAAATGTTATCCCTTCGTACGGTATCCTTGTACATGTGTATTAGGAGTGTGAGAAGGAGAGGGAATTTCCATACTGTACCGTGGACTGTGAAAAAAAAAAAAAACTCGACACTGTTGCTAAGTTTCATGCTGTACTCATTCGTATGAACAATCTTGCGCTACGCACAGCGGGGCGCTTTGACAAAGGAATCAAGTCTGGTCTGGTATGATTTGTCGGTGAAGTGGAGGTAGAGATTTTTGTCCCGGTTTGGTGTACTAAGGTGTTTTTTTTTTTTTTCTTAAATGATTTCACAATCTCGTTTCCCACAAAAGGGTACATTTGCCGTAAAATTTTATCTTCCTCATCCTTACCTCCTTATTTTAAATATGCAGTTACTCGATGAATGGTAAAACGTGGCTCAAACAAAAACATCTTGTTACAGAATGAATTGACCCAGATTGGTATGTGTGTGTGTGTGTGTGTTTATCGTCTCACTAATCGTCCGGACTAACCATATATTGACATTAATGGGGTGCGATCAAGAAAGTAGAATTAGAAGTAAATTTACCACCATCTGCGCGCAAGGAAAGTGAGAAACCATTTAAATGAAGACACCTTCAATACAACCAACCAGGATTGTAACCCTGAGCTCCCCATCATCAACAATTCAGTCTTTTATTAGTGTGACACCTTAGAGCTGAGGTCTTCAACCTTTGGTTCAAGGGTCAAAGTTTTTTCCTCTGTTTGGCTTGGGGGCCGCAATACATTACTGACAATATTAGGATTGGACATTTAAAAAATAATTTATCTTTTGGGACTCCGACTGTCTCAGAGGTGATGAGCGAATGTTAACACTCCCGACAATGTTCGAACGCACCCAAAATAGTACGCTCTCTCTTGTCTACTAAAATAGTCATTTGCCGGTTAAAGCTAAATTTTTAAGAAAAAATGATTATTTTTTCACCTATAAAGCAAAACTAGTTTATATAATAACGTAAAATACATATTAGTTTTATTATTTAATTTTGTAAAATATAAATATGTATTCGTGATTATTTTTTTTCTTGAAATAATTTTATATTTTTCATGAGATGGTGAGCAGCAAAAAATGTTACGGCAAGCTGCAGGTGGCCCGTGGGCCGTGGGTTGAAAACCCCTAACTTAGAGCATTATACTGGGTTTGGTTAAATTAAAGATCACAAATTAATATTTAGAATTTATTTATTTCACACTTTTCTATGCTGGCGGCCGGGGTTCAATCCTCGGTTCCGGCAAAGATTTATCTGATTGCCAAACCCTTCCCTCACCTCTGACAAGACATCTTGTGAATGTGGGGAATGCCAGGCCGCCACCGATAAATCTGTGCCGGGACCGAGGATTGAACCCCGGCCACCAGCTCAGAAGTCTGACACCTTACCCTAGACCACCAGGTCACCTAGCTATCAAATGAAAAAACATTTTGAGCTACATTCATATTGTAACGATCAATCAGAACAAAAAACTATGTACATAGTTTGTTCAGCCTAGTTTCTAAGAACGTCCGTATCAAATTTTCTTAGAACTGGTCCAGATATTTTGCAGTTTAAGTAAGAAAAACAGACAGCTTTATGATTGGCAGCCATATTGAAACGAGTAACACGAGCGAAAAGCTCTAAGCATACTTTGCAAATAATGTCCCTTCGTTAAAATAGCTCCTCAAATTTTACAGTTATCACGTGACAAAAAGACGGAACAATGAAATACCAATTGCTAAAGTTAAAAGAAAACCTTGCTTTGCTCGGACGATCATCCCATATTTTCAAATATCTTTATATTTCGCTACTGAATTTATTGCTATGATATCAATTTCTACGCTATATTAATACACTGTTTTTTTTTAAATTTAAGACAATATTGTACTCATAAATTCATCAAGAGCTTATAACTATTTATATTAGTTATTTACAAAGCAAGAGTATTTACGAATCCTCCGTTTACTTTGAAAGGTACCAAGCTTACCTTTTGGTTACACTATGACATAGCTTATAAGTTAGGTCAATAGGGTAGTTAATTAACGTAAGAAGTCTACATTTCATTGAAAACGTAGTGTACCATATGAAGTAAGAAAATAAAGTTAATGCCTAAATTAAAACAGTTTATAAAGTAAATTTTATATAGGCTTACCTGCTATAAACCAAAATTATTATGTATGCATAGCATGGTTGATACAGTGTGGGGGAAAATGTAGCTGAGAGCCTAACCAGTATGGCATAACTGAGTATACCTTTTTATCATCCCATCATGTGCATTAATTACTGTTAATTATAGGATTTGATTCCGATAAAAAAAAATAGCTTTTTTTTATAAGATGACAAATTGTAGTTTATTTTATTAGTTGTATAAATAATAGTTAATTGATTATGTCCCAGCACAGATTTATCTAATTGCCAAACCCTTCCTTTACCTCTGACAAGACGTGTATTAATCACAGCTTTCAAATGTGTGGAATGCCAGGCCTCCACCGTGGTTCGGATCTCACGTTAAACTGTTAATCTCACAATCACCTTAACATTACACATTAGCTTAAGTGCGTAAGCCCGAACGGGTAGTAATTAATGTACGGGACTTCGACTCAAATGAGGTCTACACAATGAAATATTTATGATGACTTAAAGGTGGTAAAGCAAATATTGATTTATTTTAGTAGATTAAACAATAATTGTTTCTTGGATTAGAATAAGAAACCCTCGTTTTTCTGAGCATAGTAACAAATCACAATTTATTTGGTTAGGATAACAAATCATACTTCCTCCTGGAGATTGATTCGACCAGTGTTGGGCGTGTTTTTGTGAAATCCCTCGAACAACCTACCATCTGTTGCAATCGTCGTCGCCCTTATTTTAATTAGTCGCGTAGATTCAGAAGGGGTTCGCCTCCTTCTTAAAGAAGGGGGGGGGGGGGAAGAGAAATGATCCGGTTAGCCACAGGAGAGGAGTGGGGAGACAGACCCTTTCTGAGAATGAAATACAATGAAATAGGGGAGAGGGTTGAAAACAATAAGGGTCCGATTGAGCATTAATTCTAGGAATAAAAGGGGTGAAGTGAAAATTGTATGTGTGGATTAGACAGCACTGAAGAGGAGGGTGGCGGTTCGTGATCCTAGGGGAGAGGAAGATTTTTTTTAGTGACTAGTGGTGGAGTGAGCATCCAGGAAATTACTAAACAAAAGTTTTATTAATTTGATCTTAAGGGTGAGACAAGATAGGCTTTTGGACTGGACTCGCTTGACGGGCGAAACAAACCGGCCTAATGGAGGCTGTATCTGGTTTCACTGAGTAGTGAACGGCGGGTGACAGGTGGGGGATGGAGAGGGGAGAATGCTTTGGAAGGGGGGTAAAGAAGACTCCGGGCCCCTTCTTACCCATTCATTAGCTAATTACAAACAATACTACGCTCGCTACTCTTGATGAATTACAATCTAGATGAGTGCTGGATTCAACATGCACCCCCACCCCCACCCTACCCCTACCACAGTAAAAAGAATTATTTTTTTTTGTCCACGGTAAAATACACATACTCTATAATACTTTTAATTTCCTGAAGAAATGTATTCTGTTAATACGGTTTTATCAGGGTAGACTCACTGTATAACTTTAAGGGTAGACGGGCTGCACGTAAGATGAATATAAATAAAAGATAATGTACAGCCCAATATTTACAGGAACGAACCTTTAAAAAATGCATACATATGGTTTTTCTGTCAGCAATGATAACATTTTAATAGACTACTTACATTAAACAAATTTTCTTTCGCTTTTATCTAAAAACTGAGCCATTTATTAAAATTTCGTGGAAACTGTGAAATGAAATAGTATAAGCACTATTGTATAGACACAATTTAAAAACCCCCATCACATTTCACCAAAGATTAAGAATACAATATTATACAGTGTTACAGAAACATATTGAGAAAAAAGTTACATCCTTGTTCACCAAAGATAATAACGATCAACTCCCGATTTCCAAGACCTTCATTTAAAAATATATTGGCCAATAGTTCGGAAACTATTGGTTTTATAAAAATATATTTCAAATGAAAGGTTTTAGTTATTTTTAATACATCTACAAATTTACAAGGATAATCTAGTTTGTACTTAAATATGTGCGAATATACGATGAAAATTTGAAACTTATGCTAATGTAAGCCACCCTTGAGTAATTTTAATAAGAAAATGAGAGCCAACAATTTACTTGTCATGTTAAACAATGGCTGAATACGATTTTTGATAAAAATTATTCAAGTGGATTATGAGAAAATCAATTTTTTCTCTTTTTGCCCCTCAGTAAACTACCCTTAATTTTAGGATTGGATATCTAATGCCAAAATATCTGAGGAGAAAAAACTTTAATAGAGACTAGATAACACGCTATCTATACTAAGTGATCGTACTACGCTTCTTTCTAACCTTAGCTTCCATTCTTCTCCTAAATGTTACAGGAGCACACATTTATTATCTTTTCAACAAACCCCGGCTGAAATTGAGTCCTTCCCCCTGGGTTTATTTTCTCACTAGGTGACGCTGACATCTTTCTCTGTGTCAACACTGACGGGAATCAATGAACTAATATCGCCGGTGGCCAGGATTCTTAAGAAAACTGATGGCTGGAACTGAGAAGACTTGCGCCATGGAGCAAGTGAAGAAGGACATACTTCTCTTTCTTTAAGAATAATAATTGATGCATAAGTTGGAAAGTGTTGTAAGTTGCCGTCTTAAGCTGGTGATGTAGGCTGCGCGATAGAGGATGAGTGGTTTTACTTTTTTTTTTCAAAATGAATAAAATATTGCTTCAATAAAAATATGGAGTTTAATTTTATTCAGATGGTGACCTCAACAATTTTTGAATATCTTTAAAGGTTGTCCAGGAGTTTAATGACAACTTTTTCTTTATATTAAATTTTATCATCTGTTGCCACTATACTTTTGACAGAAATTCAACAACGTTGATATCACTATGTGAAGAAAATTAAACTCTATGTTTATACTGAAGAAATATTTTATTTATTTCAGCCAAAAAACAATTTGCCATAAAAATTGTCTTAAGGTGATATAATAATAGCCAAGGAGTAATTCATAAACGACCCAAGTGGGCTTATAACGTTAATGGGTAGTCCGGCAATATAAGAATAAACAGGCGAGGAGGAAAGTATAAGTTCCAATACAATTTAGATTGTGAACCCCAGCACCCCCGACCCCTTCGAATTCAATTTCCTCATTTGATTCACTGAGCTCCATTCTACGGTCAAATATAATTAACCTTTCGTTTCAAATCTTAGTGATTAAACAAAATAAACAAGTTTTGTGGATTTTCATGATAATAAATTTAATCTTTTAGATTGTGTTTACAAATGTGTTAACAGGCCTGTATATTTAATTTTTATTTTGGAAACACCAGCGATCGAACTGGATCTGTAGCCTGGAGCTCTAACCACTAGACTACAGAGGTGGTCGTAGATTCTGTGGTCTAGCAGTCCGAGCTCCTGGATACAAATCCAGTGGTCCCGTGTTCGATCCCCAGCGCTTCCAAAATTGATTGGTTAAAAGTGGATCTGGAATGGGGTCAAACTCAGCTTCGTGAGGAGATGCTTGAATAAATAAATAGCAGCTCCAATTTAGAAAACTGAGATTAATGGAGGGCTCGTTGTGTTAACCGAATGACACCCTCTGCCTGCAATTGTTGGTGCTATCATCGCTAACGGTGGTGGCCGCTCGGTCGGTATAGTTCACTTGCGGGCCCACGCCACGGAGTGTTAAATAGGGTAATAGAAAAAAAAAGTTGTATTAATTTCAGAAAACATCAAACTCATGTTATGTTACCAGTTTTATTAATATAACCTAAGAGCTACATCTGATTTGTGCTTTCTCAGTTAACTAGCAGCGCTTCTATCATATTTATTTTACTAATGAAACATTTATTATGTTAAACTATATGATTAAAAGTTGACAACAACTTAGAAAATATTTATGCTATTTCATTACATAATTTTAATTTTAAAGTTTGTACAATATAATATGTTATTAAATAAATGGACGCCATTCGTGTAGAAATTATTAACAAGTTGATGGTGAGACTTTCAAAAATGCAGTCAGGAAAGTTGATACATTTATTTAAAAGAGAAAAAAAAATCACATTAATGCTATCTTGTTTGTGTTATTTAAGAACATATTATGTGACTATTGTACACTTATACTTTTAACTGCTTCACATTTCAAGAACAATCTTCCAGATTTAGCCATTTTCTATTATGTTCTATAAGGTTAATATTTTATCAAATATTTGTAAAGAATATTAATTTATACAATTTTTTTCATGGATCAAAAACGATTTTTCAAATTTATTCTATCAAATAACTTTTGTAAACTAAACATGATTGTGTAAAACAGACGTGAAACCAACATCCCCTTCGAACTATGATTTTAATAACATCTCTTATTCATTGTACAGATATTCATAACATTAAACAGTTGATTAAAAATAATAATCTGGAGAGTAGAACAAAGTCCCAGTTTCTTTTAAACCTAGGTTTACTACCATTCTGGGCTATAAGCATACATAGTAACTACTAATTACGGTAATGCGTCTTGTAATTAATTAACTTTCTCTATGTATAAAGTTTAAAATTTATAAAAACTGATTTACTAATTATAAATATAGATACATTTATTTAAAAAAAGTTAATTATATCTCTTTCTTATTTGATAGAAAACTGCTAAAAAAACTTATACTAGAGTATAAAAAACTGACTTAACCTTTACTTCTTGCGCCATTAATTATGTATTTTGGAAAGGGATCACAAATAATAAAGGTTTAGTTACATGTGATCTAGATTTTAGACCATATCATGGACAAGATGGTGCTTAGTAAGCAATTGAGAACTAAAGAGCCCTATCCCTAATACAAAATTATCATTTGAATCTTACTATAGCTTAAAGATGTTTGAAAGAATGTTCATAATTATGTTGGTAGCTTACCCTTTGTGGGTAATCATTCTGTCATGTGGACATTGAGTTTTGTCCAAATCGGTTTAAATAATAAGTAATGATTTTCAAAAGGCTTGATTTAGCTTCAACCACTTATATTTAAATTTGAAATTCTCATTTTGATAGATTGACATTTCTTTGATAAATTTACAATCCATAAAATCACAGCTTTATTAATTAGGTATCTTAGTATTGCTAAACATTATTAATAAAACATTTTAGTTCTTAAAACCCTGGTATTTGTTAATACTATCCGCAGGATCAAGATACTCATAAATTAATGATGAAATGAAACCGGCATTGTTGGTTTAGGACACTTGATCTCTATTTACGTTTTCTCCATATTATAGAAGTAATCGAATATTTTTATCCACTGAGCTTAAAGTCCTTCAGGAGGTAAATGTCTTGAATTTATAATGGCACTCTGTTTGAAAAGATATAAATCCAGTTTACAAAATTGCGTCACCTACAAAACAATTTTGTTATAAAGAACCCGGTGGTATGAGATCCCGACAGTTCGCTAAGCCATGGTCCCAAAGATACTCGCTGCTATCTAGGTTTCCAGTCAGGACTTCAGGAGCACAAAATATGTCGACCAATCTATTTCATGCTTGGTTGAAAAGTAAAGATGAGACGGAGAGACACTGAAATTGAAAAATAAAAGAGATAGAAAGAAAAACCTAACTAAATTGGAATATTTTTTTAGAGATTTGGGAGAAGGGGGAGATTTGTCTTGTGAAAGATGGGACAATCCTGTTTTTATTTTTCACTACGTCCTACTACCCACCCTGGATTTCTGGATTTAATTACACGAACGGAATAAGGATGAAGAAGGCTCAGTATTAGAAGAAGCGAACCCGTATTTAATTTAAGTTAGATTTGAAAACTATTTGGAAGAAAAACATCTTCAGTTTAGCCGGCTGGGGTTAGAACCCTGACCTACCATCACAAAAAACAAAACAACAGATGAGACTAACGTTTAGTTTGCATGCCCACCAATGAATGTATAATATGTTACTGTAAAAGTCTGAAGAGCGGTAAATTTTATAACTTTCCAGTATAATCTAACATTCGCAATACCAATGGGTAAAAGTTCGAGATATCTTAGAAAATGCTTAAATTCTGAGTTTAAACCATCTCTAAAGTCAGGTGGGGGAGAGTATCTCCAGTTCTAGCTTTGACCAGCACTCAAAAGTAAACCAATAACCTAACTTAACCAAGTGCAATCCAACCAGAGCTAAAGGTTGAATTAGGCTATTTTAGGTTAGGTTATTGGTTTACTTTTGAGTGCTGGTCAAAGCTAGAACTGGGGATACTCTCCCCCACCTGACTTTAGAGATGGTTTAAACTCAAAATTTAAACATTTTCTAAGATATAGTACTTATAGGTAACCCCAATATATTATATTTACCTATGGAAACAATTTGCATTGAGTATAGCAATTTTAGAAATGACATAATAGCTAACACAAACTCAGCTTAACCATCGTTAGTACACTTAAATTTTATTGCTCAAATTTAATGCTAGAAGTAATTATAATGTAGATTTTTTTAAATTTCTTATTTTAAATACAAATGACTACTATCTATATAATCTAAGTGCTAGGAATGAGTAGGCTAGCTCAGAGGAAATGAACCTGTAATCTGTGTGTAAAAGACGAGGAAAAACAAACCATATATATTAAAACTAGTTTCTGCACTTCCGGCCAGGATTCGAACCCCCTTAACCCCGTAAACGGCAAACAATTACAATGCAAGTCCAAAAATTAGGAGAATTCAACTACCACGTTAGTAAGACAATGGGCAATGCATATACAGAAAGGCTTACTAAATTATGATAGGCCATACATATTGTATAATAATTGGTGACCGACATGTAGAACGAAGTGTACATCAAATTTAGAATACACAGATACAGAAACGCATTCTTGCAAATAGGAATTGTCTGAACATATATGACGACTGTTTAAATTATGAATACATTCATAATTTTAACAATGGCTTCTGTTCTGTGAAAGTAATAGTTCCAGTTATGAATGAACGGCTGGTTCATGACCTGGAGGGGGCTTATCCAGGGATAAACTGAGTGGCAAGCAGTTCACATGTTTCCGTGTCTTCATCAGAGGATATAACTCAAAATATACTCTGTTTATGGTTTAGAAATAATTTAGGAATAATTTATTTGATCCATTTTATATTCAAAGTTTAGTTTGTGTTATTATTTGTATATTCTATATGTCATTTAATTAGTCAGTTTTTTTTATAATAGTACACCTCTCGCGTATTTATTTAAATGTGTGCGTGCTTCCTTCCTCAATAAACTAACATAATAATGATTCCATAATCAAATTCTCTAATCCCTAGGTAAGGAGGTTGGCAAACGAAAAAAAAATTGAACTAAACAATATAAAAATTTAATAAATATAAGGCCGTTAGTCGATTTAAAAATAAATATATAAAAACTCTCCAACCATTTTTCCATGCGAATTTTTTTTTAATTTATCATCAGCCTTTTGTGAAGCCGTCAGAATTATCTCCAACTGCCCCATTCCCGAACAACGCAAACCCCTCTTCCATATGATCAATGGACGTATTATTAATTCTCTTTACTTAATAGCGGTGAAATTGTTCCAAAATTGAGCAGTCATCGTGACACGCGTTTTCCACAACGACAATATTGACCCCACCTTAGGAGTTCACAAAGGACGAACTTTCACGGTCTCCCCTTAACGCTTTGTCTCTCAAACACATTCAGAATGTTCAAATACCCGTGTTAGTGTAGTTTTGATGTTTGACCGGCCAGCTTAGGATTTTAATAACATTTACACCAGGGTTCAAGGAGGATGCTTTCAGAAACTAGAAAACACCTTCATTCCTCCACGGGGAACCCTTTTCGACCCTTAACCTGCCACATTCGCAGCTCAAAATGTATCCATTACTGGCCAAGGTAAATACAGGATTAGAACTACTCGTAACTCGTCATGTGTGCTACGAGGATCTACCCCCTTTTAACACTCCCTAAAGCCCTCATCATTTCATCCCCACCTTTCCTACCTATTTTCTAAACACTCACACAAACACGGGTTCATAACCCAACATACCACGCCAACGTTTGCCCCATTAGAAAGTTTGCTCGTTAAATGGGTGAGGGAGTGGGTTACGGGTGTTGTTTTGTAACAGAATACAATGTTCGCAGCCAGCTATGTTGATTTCTACCCTCCTACTCTTCCTCTCTGTTTTCCTTTCTCTCTGTCGCTCATTCGTGAAAGGAGCTAATGTCGTTATGCTGAACTGTGAATGTGAGTTTATTGACATAATGCAGAGAGAATGAATGTGATTTGTAGCGTCACCAAGCTTCAATAGTTCCCACAAGAGACTGACCATGATGATGACGATAAATGTCATCGAATAATGTGTCACTTGGAGCAATGTAATGGGGCGAGAAAGAGAGATGGAGAGTGAAAAAACCCACCCCATCTATTTCCACTTGATTGTATCCATGAGTAATGAGGTAAAATTTTGTGATCTTAATTGGTGCGGAAAGGAGAAATAATTTGCTGTTGTGATAATTAGTGTTCGGTATGGATATTTGGTTTAGTCTGTAATAGGCCGAAAATGACTTATGTTATGTAGTACGTACTATGGGGCTTACTGTATGAAGAGGTGACGCAGTCAAACAAATGGTTATGGAAAATTAAGTATGTCATTATCAGTTTGTGCATCAGGTACAGAGAAATGGCGCTAGTGTCTGTGATTTCGTAACACATAGTAGCTTATCCAAAATAAAATAACATTTATTATTTCAAGAATGTTATAATTACCTATGCTAGATAATTTTAATATACGACATATATTTTGATAAAAAATATATTAACATTTTTTATCTGTGTAAATGGGATGAAAATGCTATAAAAAATAAGTCTCTTATAAAAGCTATGGCAGGTGATACAGGTTGTGGGCTTGAAACTTGGGGCGACACTAATAAATATGTCCATGTCATATAAATGGAAATATTTTAGAATCGCCGAAATTCTAGAGCGAACGGCTCCTGGGAAAGTATGCAAATTAAAATACTACTGAACAGGTTATTAGAAAAGGCGGTGTAATGTCTCAATGGCTGTTTAATTTTTTCATGGATAAGTGAGTGAGGGATGCTTGCGAGGACGTGGTTGGCGTACAAATGGACAATGTGAATGTGAGAGTGCTGGTGTATGCAGATGATTCCATAATAATGGCTGAGAATGAAAGTGACTGGCATAATGCATTACATCGTTTGAATGTGGTGACTGGCAGAAAGGAACTTGTTATAAATGTCGTCAAAGCTAAAGTGATAGTTTTTTATAAGGACGGAACAGGAAAAGATTTTCAACCTAGCATAAATGGAAAACTGTTAAAACAAGTGAAATAGTTGGTGTAATTGGGTAGAATGTTCTGTAAAAATAGAAGGAGAGATGGTGAAATCGACAGACAGCTGAATGCATCTCTGAGAGTAGTTTAATGTATGTGAACTATTGCAAAGAAGGAAGTAGTATCAAAAGAGGCAAAGATAAGAGAATATAAATGAGTGTTAATCCTAACCTTGTTTTATGGATGTGAATCATTAGTATGTCTGGAGAAACACAATAACAAGGTGAATGCAGTTGGAATGATATATCTAAGAAGTGTATGTGGAAAATCTCGTATGAACAAGTAATGAATGGGTGCTGAAGGAGTGTGGTTTGAAAAGTTGTTCAAAAGGTCATGGGTTTGGGCATGTTTATAGGATAAGTGTGTATCGAGTGACGAAGAAAATATATGAAGGTAGAGCGTGTTTATGTGTGTGTGTGTGTGTGTGTGTGTGTGTGTGTGTGTCAAAAGGAAGGAGTAAGCCATATAAGGCTAAATGTCGTAGACGAATGTGTGAAAAAGAGAAACATTAAGAGTTTTAAGAACAAAATAACAAGTATTACTCGATGTATGAAATGTTGGTGAAGCGAAAGGAGTATGCAAGGATAGGGAGGTGTGGAGAAAGTTAGTGAGGATGTATTAAGCACGGAGTTGTTTTTTGAGCTATATACAGAGTTTCTTGCCTTTTCCCGTAAGGGAACGGCGTGATTATGTATGGTATGTATATATATATATATATATATATGTTAATACTATAAATTTTCGTTATATTTTAGGATTATTACCTACTTTTAGCACCTGTAATGAGTTAAAGATAATATAAATAATTAACAATCAGCCTGCTTTAGTACCAATTAAGGAACAATTTACTTCAGACCCACTGGAATTCTAAAACAAACAGGTCATGTAACTTAAAAAAACTTCCATTGAATCTAAGTACCCGTTTGGGATGAAGAAGGTAAAATTTTAATGGCAATACACCTTCACCTGAGCAGTGATAATCAGTATCTTCAGTACACCCGACTAGGACTCGATTCCCGATCTCCCCTTTGACAAAATCCTGTCAAACACGAGAGTGATGCGTTGATTAGACCATTAGACGATCAGTACGGGCTGCAATCTTTTAATGCTCAATATCTTTCCTTAAACCATTTATATTAAAATTATAGTGATAATTTTAATATCTGGGTAACCAGCTTTTTTGGCTACATGGTCTAAGTAAGCCACTACTTTTGCAATAGACTAGACCACCAAAGAAGGGGAGGTTGGGGGTTTAACCCGAACGGATTTACTGTGGGTGGTTTTTCCTAAATAAGTTTCCAACTCTCCCTCTATGCACGCGGGTACACCTCCTCTAAATTAAACCTTGCTAATGCATAGCACATTAGTACACATGAGTATAACTCGAACGGGTAGTAAGACGCAGTGTTAAAAAATCTTGGTAGTCGGGCACAAACATTTATGTTATTAAATCTAAGTATCAGCAAGGATCAAATCAATTCCCCAAGATATATGATCGCTCTTAATGACCAAACGACACAGAACATTTTTTGGTCAAACTAAATAAAATATTGCTCCAATAGAAACACGAGTTTAATTTTCTTCAACGGTATCAATAGTTATTGAATAATATAGCGGCATTAGATGACAAACTTTATAAATTAGGAGAATAAGTTGTCATTAAATTTCAGGATACCCTTGATAGATATTCAATAACTGTTGATATCTCGAGGTGAAAAAAAATACCTTGTGTTTCTACTGGAGCAATATTTTACTTATTTTAAACAAAACATTGTTTTGACATAGTAACTGCAAAAGCACCTACCTTTTCTCGCACTCCCTGCATCCCCAACTTGAGACAGTTAAAAAAAGAATGTATCTTTAAATAACATTTTCACTGGGAGGTAGCCATTTTTTATTCGTAACTTGTATTTTTTCACTGCCACTGGTTTTCAAAGACACGCTTTAACATGAACACATACCTTCTCTCTAAGCAATAACATAATCGAGAAAGTGTAGGAGAAGAGATTTCAAAAATGGGACTCCATCATTTTAAAAGAAGGAATGATCCTATTTTCCCCAAGTGGCACTTAAAAATAAGAGGAAAGAAGGCGGGACAGCGGGGTAGTTTAGGGAGAATTGTTTCACACGATAAATGTGGAAAATGCAGAGGAGAATATTACATAAGGAACAGAGAAATGGGGGGAGGGGAGGAGAAAGATGATTTGAATGTGCAAAAGAGTAAGACGGAATCTCAACTTTCAGAACGGAAGTGACGTCATAGCTCCCCCTCACCCCATTTCCTCCCGTCTCGCGTGTTCCAGGGATTCCCCCCTCCCCCTCTGATGATCCAGAGGAGACGGTGGTTGCGGGGGGGACGGGTAGTATGATTGGTTCAGGAAGTCCCCTCACCCCTTTCCCTCGACGGGTTCTCGGAGTTCTCCCCCTCTCTCTCCCTCTCGCTCGGAAGGCTGTTCATGTTTCAGAACGGGAATGCCCCCCTCACCCCTTTCCCTCCGGGGAGTGTACCTTCCTTGGGCTGGAGTTCTCCCTCTCTCTCTCGCTCCTACAGCTATACCACTCTTATACAGGCATCATGTTTCAGGGCAGCTATCGGAAAATGGTACATTCACGAATAAAACTTTTTTCGGAAAATGGTGTGTTTGTTTTTCCATCCTCTCACCAAGCAAATGAGGCTACACTTCCAGGAAGAATGCTTTTTCATACTCTCATCATGGTACATTCACGAATAAACCTTTTTTTCAAAACATATCGGAAGATGACGTGTTTGTTTTCTCATCCTCCCACCAAGCAAATGAGGCTACACTTCCAGGAAGAATGTTTTTTCATACTCTCATCATGGTACATTCACGAATAAACCTTTTTTTCAAAACATATCGGAAGATGACGTGTTTGTTTTCTCATCCTCCCACCAAGCAAATGAGGCTACACTTCCAGGAAGAATGTTTTTTCATACTCTCATCATGGTACATTCACGAATAAACCTTTTTTTCAAAACATATCGGAAGATGACGTGTTTGTTTTCTCATCCTCCCACCAAGCAAATGAGGCTACACTTCCAGGAAGAATGTTTTTTCATACTCTCATCACGGTACATTCACGAATAAAACTTTTTTCGGAAAATGATGTGTTTGTTTTTCCATCCTCCCTCCATGCAAATGAGGTTACACTTCCAGGAATAATGTTTTCTCATACTCTCATCATGGTACATTCATGAATAAACCTTTTTTTCAAAACATATCGGAAAATGGTGTGTTTGTTTTCTCATCCTCCCACCAAGCAAATGAGGCTACACTTCCAGGAATAATGTTTTTTCATACTCTCATCATGGTACATTCATGAATAAACCTTTTTTTTTCAAAACATATCGGAAAATGGTGTGTTTGTTTTCTCATCCTCCCACCAAGCAAATGAGGCTACACTTCCGGGAATAATGTTTTTTCATACTCTCATCATGGTACATTCATGAATAAACCTTTTTTTTCAAAACATATCGGAAAATGGTGTGTTTGTTTTCTCATCCTCCCACCAAGCAAATGAGGCTACACTTCCAGGAATAATGTTTTTTCATACTCTCATCATGGTACTTTCATGAATAAAACTTTTTTCGGAAAATGGTGTGTTTGTTTTCTCATCCTCCCACCAAGCAAATGAGGCTACACTTTCAGGAATAATGTTTTTTCATACTCTCATCACGGTACATTCACGAATAAAACTTTTTTCGGAAAATGATGTGTTTGTTTTTCCATCCTCCCTCCATGCAAATGAGGTTACACTTCCAGGAATAATGTTTTTTCATACTCTCATCATGGTACATTCATGAATAAAACTTTTTTCGGAAAATGGTGTGTTTGTTTTCTCATCCTCCCACCAAGCAAATGAGGCTACACTTCCAGGAATAATGTTTTTTCATACTCTCATCATGGTACATTCATGAATAAAACTTTTTTCGGAAAATGGTGTGTTTGTTTTCTCATCCTCCCACCAAGCAAATGAGGCTACACTTCCAGGAAGAATGTTTTTACTCATGGTACATTCACGAATAAACCTTTTTTCGGAAAATGGTGTGTTTGTTTTTCTCATCCTCCCACCAAGCAAATGAGGTTACACTTCCAGGAATAATGTTTTTCATACTCTCATCACGGTACATTCACGAATAAAACTTTTTTCGGAAAATGATGTGTTTGTTTTTCCATCCTCCCTCCGTGCAAATGAGGTTACACTTCCAGGAAGAATGTTTTTTCATACTCTCATCATGGTACATTCATGAATAAACCTTTTTTCGGAAAATGGTGTGTTTGTTTTCTCATCCTCCCACCAAGCAAATGAGGCTACACTTCCAGGAATAATGTTTTTTTCATACTCTCATCATGGTACATTCATGAATAAACCTTTTTTTCAAAACATATCGGAAAATGGTGTGTCTGTTTTTCCATCCTCTCCGAGGCTACACTTCCAGGAATAATGTTTTTACTCATGGTACATTCACGAATAAAACTTTTTTCGGAAAATGATGTGTTTGTTTTTCCATCCTCTCACCACGCAAATGAGGCTACACTTCCAGGAAGAATGCTTTTTCATACTCTCATCATGGTACATTCACGAATAAACCTTTTTTCGGAAAATGGTGTGTTTGTTTTTCCATCCTCTCCGAGGCTACACTTCCAGGAATAATGTTTTTACTCATGGTACATTCACGAATAAAACTTTTTTCGGAAAATGATGTGTTTGTTTTTCCATCCTCCCTCCATGCAAATGAGGTTACACTTCCAGGAAGAATGTTTTTTCATACTCTCATCACGGTACATTCACGAATAAAACTTTTTTCGGAAAATGATGTGTTTGTTTTTCCATCCTCCCTCCATGCAAATGAGGCTACACTTCCAGGAATAATGTTTTTCATACTCTCATCATGGTACATTCACGAATAAACCTTTTTCGGAAAATGATGTGTTTGTTTTTCCATCCTCCCTCCGTGCAAATGAGGTTACACTTCCAGGAAGAATGTTTTTTACATACTCTCATCATGGTACATTCATGAATAAAACTTTTTTCGGAAAATGGAGTGTTTGTTTTCTCATCCTCCCACCAAGCAAATGAGGCTACACTTCCAGGAATAATGTTTTTTCATACTCTCATCATGGTACATTCATGAATAAACCTTTTTTTTCAAAACATATCGGAAAATGGTGTGTTTGTTTTCTCATCCTCCCACCAAGCAAATGAGGCTACACTTCCAGGAATAATGTTTTTTCATACTCTCATCATGGTACATTCATGAATAAAACTTTTTTCGGAAAATGGTGTGTTTGTTTTCTCATCCTCCCTCCGTGCAAATGAGGTTACACTTCCAGGAAGAATGTTTTTACTCATGGTACATTCATGAATAAACCTTTTTTTCAAAACATATCGGAAAATGGTGTGTTTGTTCTCTCATCCTCCCACCAAGCAAATGAGGCTACACTTCCAGGAATAATGTTTTTTCATACTCTCATCATGGTACATTCATGAATAAAACTTTTTTCGGAAAATGATGTGTTTGTTTTTCCATCCTCCCTCCATGCAAATGAGGTTACACTTCCAGGAAGAATGTTTTTTCATACTCTCTTTCTCATCCTCCCACCAAGCAAATGAGGCTACACTTCCAGGAATAATGTTTTTTCATACTCTCATCACGGTACATTCACGAATAAAACTTTTTTCGGAAAATGATGTGTTTGTTTTTCCATCCTCCCTCCATGCAAATGAGGCTACACTTCCAGGAATAATGTTTTTTCATACTCTCATCATGGTACATTCACGAATAAAACTTTTTTCGGAAAATGGTGTGTTTGTTTTCTCATCCTCCCACCAAGCAAATGAGGCTACACTTCCAGGAATAATGTTTTTTTCATACTCTCATCATGGTACATTCATGAATAAACCTTTTTTTTCAAAACATATCGGAAAATGGTGTGTTTTGTTTTCTCATCCTCCCACCAAGCAAATGAGGCTACACTTCCAGGAATAATGTTTTTTCATACTCTCATCACGGTACATTCACGAATAAAACTTTTTTCGGAAAATGATGTGTTTGTTTTTCCATCCTCTCCGAGGCTACACTTCCAGGAATAATGTTTTTTCATACTCTCATCATGGTACATTCACGAATAAAACTTTTTTCGGAAGATGATGTGTTTGTTTTTCCATCCTCTCCGAGGCCACACTTCCAGGAAGAATGATTTTACTCATGGTACATTCCCCACGTAACACCCTGTAAACATTAAAGCTCCCCTATGTGACACCCTGTAGACATTAAAGCTCTCCCATGTAACATCCTGTAGACATTATAGCTCCTCATGTAACACCCTGTAAACATTAAAGCTCTCCTATGTAACAGTCTGTAGACATTAAAGCTCTCCCATGTAACGCCCTGTAGACATTATAGCTCTCCCATGTAACACACCGTAGACATTACAGCTCCTCATGTAACACTCTGTAAACATTAAAGCTCTCCCATGTAACACCCTGTAAACACTAAAGCTCTCCCATGTAACACCTTGTAGACAATATAGCCCTCCTATGTAACACTCTGTAAACATTATAGCTCCTCATGTAACACCCTGTAGACATTATAGCTCTCCCATGTAACACGCTGTAGACATTATAGCTCCTCATGTAACACTCTGTAGACATTATAGCTCCTCATGTAACACTCTGTAAACATTAAAGCTCCCCTATGTAACACCCTGTAGACAATATAGCCCCTCATGTAACACCCTGTAGACAATATAGCCCCTCATGTAACACTCTGTAAACATTAAAGCTCTCCCATGTAACACCCTGTAAACATTAAAGCTCCCCTATGTAACACCTTGTAGACAATATAGCCCCTCATGTAACACTCTGTAAACATTAAAGCTCTCCCATGTAACACCCTGTAAACATTAAAGCTCCCCTATGTAACACCTTGTAGACAATATAGCCCCTCATGTAACACCCTGTAAACATTATAGCTCCCCTATGTGACACCATGCAGACCTTAAAGCCCCCTATGTAACACTCTGTAAACATTAAAGCTCTCCCATGTAACGCCCTGTAAACATTAAAGCCCCCTATGTAACACCTTGTAGACAATATAGCCCTCCTATGTAACACTCTGTAAACATTATAGCTCCTCATGTAACACCCTGTAGACATTATAGCTCTCCCATGTAACACGCTGTAGACATTATAGCTCCTCATGTAACACTCTGTAGACATTAAAGCTCTCCCATGTAACACCCTGTAAACATTTAAAGCTCCCCTATGTAACACCCTGTAGACAATATAGCCCCTCATGTAACACCCTGTAGACATTATAGCTCTCCCATGTAACACCCTGTGGACATTAAAGCCCTCCATGTATCATCCTGTAAACATTAAAGCACCCCCATGTAAACACCCTGTAAACATTAAAGCTCCCCCCATGTAACACCCTGTAAACATTATAGCTCCCCTATGTGACACCATGCAGACCTTAAAGCCCCCTATGTAACACCCTGTAGACATTAAAGCTCTCCCATGTAACGCCCTGTAAACATTAAAGCCCCCCCTATGTAACACCCTGTAGACAATATAGCCCCTCATGTAACACTCTGTAAACATTATAGCTCCCCGCGTAACACCCTGTAAACATTAAAGCTCTCCCATGTAACACCCTGTAAACATTAAAGCTCCCCCTATGTAACACTCTGTAGACATTATAGCTTCTCATGTAACACTCTGTAAACATTAAAGCCCTCCTATGTAACACCCTGTAGACAATATAGCCCCTCATGTAACACCCTGTAGACAATATAGTCCCTCATGTAAAACTCTGTAAGCATTATAGCTCCTCATGTAACACCCTGTACACATTATAGCTCCTCATGTAACACCCTGTAGACATTAAAGCTCCTCATGTAACACTCTGTAAACATTAAAGCTCTCCTATGTAACACTTTGTAAACATTATAGCTCCTCATGATAACACCCTGTAAACATTATAGCTCTCCCATGTAACACGCTGTAGACATTATAGCTCCTCATGTAACACTCTGTAAACATTAAAGCTCTCCCATGTAACACCCTGTAGACATTAAAGCTCCCCTATGTAACACCCTGTAAACATTATAGCTCCTCATGTAACACTCTGTAAACATTAAAGCTCCCCGCGTAGCACCCTGTAAACATTAAAGCTCCCCTATGTAACACCCTGTAGACAATATAGCCCCTCATGTAACACTCTGTAAACATTAAAGCTCCTCATGTAACACCCTGTAAACATTAAAGCTCCCCTATGTAACACCCTGTAGACAATATAGTCCCTCATGTAAAACTCTGTAAACATTAAAGCTCTCCCATGTAACACCCTGTAGACATTAAAGCCCCTCATGTAACACCCTGTAGACATTATAGCTCCTCATGTAACACTCTGTAAACATTAAAGCTCTCCTATGTAACACCCTGTAAACATTAAAGCTCCCCTATGTAACACCCTGTAGACATTAAAGCCTCTCCCATGTAACACTCCGTAGACATCATAGCTCCTCATGTAACATCCTGTAAACATTAAAGCTGCCCCATGTAACACCCTGTAGACATTATAGCTCCTCATGTAACACCATGCAGACATTATAGCTCTCCCATGTAACACCCTGTGGACATTAAAGCCCTCCATGTATCATCCTGTAAACATTAAAGCACCCCCATGTAACACCCTGTAAACATTAAAGCTCCCCCATGTAACACCCTGTAAACATTATAGCTCCCCTATGTGACACCATGCAGACCTTAAAGCCCCCCTATGTAACACTCTGTAAACATTAAAGCTCTCCCATGTAACACCCTGTACACATTAAAGCTCCCCCTATGTAACACCCTGTAGACAATATAGCCCTCCTATGTAACACTCTGTAAACATTATAGCTCCTCATGTAACACGCTGTAAACATTATAGCTCTCCCATGTAACACGCTGTAGACATTATAGCTCCTCATGTAACACCCTGTAGACAATATAGCACTCCTATGTAACACTCTGTAAACATTAAAGCTCCCCTATGTAACACCCTGTAGACAATATAGCCCCTCATGTAACACTCTGTAAACATTAAAGCTCCCCGCGTAACACCCTGTAAACATTAAAGCCCCCCTATGTAACACCCTGTAAACAATATAGCCCCTCATGTAACACTCTGTAAACATTATAGCATCCCTGAGTACGCTCGCATCATGCGCAAATGATCTCAGATTATTCACGCAAATGATGGGACATGGCATCCTAAAGTCACGGCTGCACTCTCATCATGCGCAGTATATCTGACCCTCCCTGGGTACGCTCTCGTCATGCGCAAATGATGGCACATAGCATCCCTGAGTATGCTCGTACCAGACTGTAACTGGCTAACCGTTAGGTCCCGGGTTGTAACCCTCCGACTGTAGAAAACAGATTAGCTCCTGATCAACTATGCTCAGCTTCTAATCCTGACCGTTCTCTGAGAGGGACCGTACCAGACCGTACTCTGAGAGGTCCGTACCGGACTGTACTCCGAGATGCTCAGCTTCTAATCCCGAATGTCACCTTATGTCATTGTACCAGACTGTAACTGGTAGCAGAGGTCCGAGGTTGTAACCCCCCGACTGTGGCAGTCTGTTCTCTGAGCGACTTTATTGTACCAGATTAGCCTCTGAGATTCGAAACCCTGGTATCGTTAAACCATGATGATGTAATAAACCCGAGCGAAAGGTTTTTTTCTCTCAATACGTTTGAGTCAGATTCGAACCTCGTTTACTGTCGAAAGTATTTTTTCTCTCAATACGTCCGAGTCAGATTCGAACCCTGGTATCGTTAAACCATGATGATGTAATAAACCCGAGCGAAAGGTTTTTTTCTCTCAATACGTCCGAGTCAGATTCGAAACCTCGTTACTGTCGAAAGTAATTTTTTCTCTCAATACGTCCGAGTCAGATTCGAACCCTGCTATCGTTAAACCATGATGATGTAATAAACCCGAGCGAAAGGTTTTTTCTCTCAATACGTTTGAGTCAGATTCGAACCTCGTTACTGTCGAAAGTATTTTTTCTCTCAATACGTCCGAGTCAGATTCGAACCCTGGTATCGTTAAACCATGATGATGTAATAAACCCGAGCGAAAGGTTTTTTTCTCTCAATACGTTTGAGTCAGATTCGAACCTCGTTACTGTCGAAAGTATTTTTTTCTCAATACGTCCGAGTCAGATTCGAACCCTGGTATCGTTAAACCATGATGAAGTAATAAACCCGAGCGAAAGGTTTTTTTCTCTCAATACGTCCGAGTCAGATTCGAACCTCGTTACTGTCGAAAGTATTTTTTCTCTCAATACGTCCGAGTCAGATTCGAACCCTGGTATCGTTAAACCATGATGATGTAATAAACCCGAGCGAAAGGTTTTTTTCTCTCAATACGTTTGAGTCAGATTCGAACCTCGTTACTGTCGAAAGTATTTTTTCTCTCATACGTCCGAGTCAGATTCGAACCCTGGTATCGTTAAACCATGATGATGTAATAAACCCGAGCGAAAGGTTTTTTTCTCTCAATACGTCCGAGCTCAGATTCGAACCTCGTTACTGTCGAAAGTATTTTTTCTCTCAATACGTCCGAGTCAGATTCGAACCCTGCTATCGTTAAACCATGATGATGTAATAAACCCGAGCGAAAGGTTTTTTTCTCTCAATACTTTGAGTCAGATTCGAACCTCGTTACTGTCGAAAGTATTTTTTTCTCTCAATACGTCCGAGTCAGATTCGAACCCTGGTATCGTTAAACCATGATGATGTAATAAACCCGAGCGAAAGGTTTTTTTCTCTCAATACGTTTGAGTCAGATTCGAACCTCGTTACTGTCGAAAGTATTTTTTTCTCTCAATACGTCCGAGTCAGATTCGAACCCTGGTATCGTTAAACCATGATGAAGTAATAAACCCGAGCGAAGGTTTTTTTCTTCTCAATACGTTTGAGTCAGATTCGAACCTCGTTACTGTCGAAAGTATTTTTTCTCTCAATACGTCCGAGTCAGATTCGAACCCTGGTATCGTTAAACCATGATGATGTAATAAACCCGAGCGAAAGGTTTTTTTCTCTCAATACGTCCGAGTCAGATTCGAACCTCGTTACTGTCGAAAGTATTTTTTCTCTCAATACGTCCGAGTCAGATTCGAACCCTGGTATCGTTAAACCATGATGATGTAATAAACCCGAGCGAAAGGTTTTTTTCTCTCAATACGTTTGAGTCAGATTCGAACCTCGTTACTGTCGAAAGTATTTTTTCTCTCAATACGTCCGAGTCAGATTCGAACCCTGGTATCGTTAAACCATGATGATGTAATAAACCGAGCGAAAGGTTTTTTTCTCTCAATACGTTTGAGTCAGATTCGAACCTCGTTACTGTCGAAAGTATTTTTTCTCTCAATACGTCCGAGTCAGATTCGAACCCTGGTATCGTTAAACCATGATGATGTAATAAACCCGAGCGAAAGGTTTGCACCCTCCAAATGAGGACCGCCTCCCTTCCAAATTCCTGCTCTCGTACACAGCTGGAGTTGGCGTATAGGGAACGAGGAGGGTGGACTCTTCCCAGGGAATTAAACGCACACCCGGTAGAACGAGGATGAGGAATGAGGTCCGGAACACAAGGATCAAGCCCTCCACTCATAAAGTCTGCCAGCGGTCTGATTTCCTACTATAGCAAACAACTGATCTGCTATACTAAGCCAAACAGCTGATGATCTGTTATACCAGTCATCTGATATACTATATCAAACAGCAGATCTACTATTGATTAATGTTAGCGCTTAAAAAATAAGCTAATTTAGTAATGTATCTGTTTAAATAGAGTTTTGATTAATGCCGCTAGAAAAAAGACTTGAGAAAAAAGCATGCGTATGTTTTGATTACAAGGATCAAGCCCTCAACTATTCCAAACAACTAATCTGATAACTATACCAGAGCCAAAACAGCGATGATCTGCTATACCAAACATCTGATCTGCTATACCAGGCAACTGTTGATCTACTATAGCAGACGCTTGACGATCTACTATACTAAACAACTGCTGATCTACTATATCAAACAGCAGATCTACTATTGATTAATGTTAGCGCTTAAAAAATAAGCTAATTTAGTATGTATCTGTTTAAATAGAGTTTTGATTAATGCCGCTAGAAAAAAGACTTGAGAAAAAAAGCAGGTGTATGTTAGTGCTTTAAAAAATATGCTAATTTAGTATGTTACTAAGAAAAAATGTTAGTGCTTTAAAAAAAGACTTGAGAAAAAATACGCTAATTTAGTATGTATCTGTAATTTCACGAACTAGCCTCAACAGACGGGCAGGCCAGAATACGTTTATCTTCTTAGAAGGAGCTTTACGTGGAGGGAGGATGGGAACCCTCTTTCCGAAAGTGTGGGAAAATCTTAATGTTCGATGTAGAGGGAGAACATGTAGGGTTTTTTTCTCTCCCACGACCTCCTGAGCTGGAGTACTGATGAAGGAATATAGCTTGAGCCTATTGGAGGACTCTCAACAATCGCCTCTTCTATAAATGTTCCACCATTCGTCTCTCAAAACAAAGCTTCAGTCAGATTTTTTCTCTCCCACGACCTTCCCGAGCCAGAGTACTGATGAAAGAATATAGCTTGAGCTATTGGAGACTCTCAACAATCATCCCTTCTATAAATGTTCCACCGTTCGTCTCTCAAACAAAGCTTCAGTCAGATTTCGATCATGAGCACAGCTCGAGACCATGCACTGGTGAGCTCTCCTCGTCACTCGTGAGTTTATCCTGGGCTCAGTATTACGTGCACGGGTAAGTACAAGACATCGGCTGAGAGGGTAAGGGTCAAACTTCGCCCCTTCCTCTGTAACCCGTACAGGCTTTACGGTTCACATCTGTATGAACTTTCCGAGTCACACGCTGACTCCTTATATATAGAAGTAAGCTTTCTAGATGAGATCATTAGTTACTATCTACATTCTAGAGGAAAATATCTCAGCAAACAGTAAGGTGGTTCACCATGTTATTGATATGCAAGGATACTCGAGTGAAGAAATAGTATTCATATTCAAAGAGTTGAGTGTTTTACATTTCGAGCCCTTCGAGGAGATCAACTACAAGTTTCTTCCGCCGTTCAAGATTGATAACCTCTCGCTTCAAGCTTGAGAAACGTAAGTTATCTAACTCAATATTATCATGGGTTATCTTGGAACGGAGGGGAAGTACATACTCGAATCTTCGTCCTATTTTATTTTCTCTCTAGAGCGATACACAACACCGCCGACAATCTACATTAAAGGTGCTGAGAAGATGAAATGTTACAAAGTGTCATTACCGAAGATAATATAACTTTCGCGAGCAGGTGAACTCGGCTGTCCTCTCTGAGTAAACTTAAAAAACTGTACAAGGTGGACAAGTGTCCTACACATTCTGTTACTATTTACTCCTGTGCTACGGAAAATGTACGAGCAATCAACGAATGGTTTAAGTCTGATCAAGCGAGACTTTTACGGTCGGGACTAAGTGAGGGAGAGAACAGGCATATAACTAAAAACTATATGAACATGATAAATGTAGGTTGTCTAAGTGAATATATTTTGAAAGATTATGATAATTGTATATTTTTGAAAGATTGACAAAGCTTATATTTAAACATTATTTAACTTTTAGGCTGTCCAACATTGGTCAAAACATTTTTGCCGGCTTAGTCAATTTGAAAGAGCTAATCTGTTTTATATCGAGGGGATGTACAATGTTTTTTTAAAAGAGCAAATTTTGTATTCCAGGAAATGATTTAATAACCGTAAGCGATGCACAATTAAAAAAATCTCTAAATTTTTTGGCCTCGGCATTTCAATGTATTGCAAATCTATTACACCTTACTGTTTGTTGAATATTTTCCTGAACCAAGTGAAGTACAATGTGTTTTTTAAAAGAGTTAATTTGTATTCCAGGAAATGATTTAATAATTATAACTTGCTCCCTGTTAGGTTAGCTAAAGTTTTGATAAACTATTCCGGGAAATGATTTAATAACCACAAGTGATGTACAATTAAAATCTCTTAAATTTTTGACTTCGGTATTTCAAAGTATTTGCAAATCTAACGCTTAAAAGGGTATTAACTTTTTAGGCTGTCAACATTGGTCAAAAACATTTTAGCCAGCTTGGTCAATTAAAAGAGCTAATCTGATGCAAGTGATTTCAATGTTTTAAGGAATAATTTGTATTCCGGGAAATGATTTAATAAATCTTTATACCATTGTAAGCAAGTGATGTACAATTAAAAAAACTCTTAAATTTTTGACCTCACTTTTTCAATGTAATTGCAAATCTAACGTTTAATCAGATTGATCTTTTTTTGTAAGCAAGTGATGTACAATTAAAAAAAACTTTTAAAATTTTTTTAACCTCAGCATTTCAATGTATTGCAAATCAACGCTTAAACGTATTTAACTTTTTAGGCTGTCAACATTGGTCAAAACATTTTAGCCAGCTGGCCCAATTTGAAAGAGCTAATCTGAAACCAATTGACGTACAATGTTTTAAGAACTAATTTGTATTCCAGGAAATGATTTAATAATCTTTATACTATTGTAAGCAAGTGATGTACAATTAAAAAAATCTCTTAAATTTTTGACCTCAGCATTCAATGTATTGCAAATCTAACGTTTAATCAGATTGATCTTTTTTGTAAGCAAGTGATGTACAATTAAAAAATCTCTTAAATTTTTGACTTCGGCATTTCAATGTATTGCAAATCTAGCGCTTAAACTGTATTTAACTTTTTAGGCTGTCAACATTGGTCAAAACATTTTAGCCACTTGGTCAATTTAAAAGAGCTAATCTGATGCAAGTGATGTTCAATGTTTTAAGGAATAATTTGTATTCCAGGAAATGATTTAATAATCTTTATACCTTTGTAAGCAAGTGATGTACAATTAAAAAATCTCTTAAATTTTTGACCTCGACATTTCAATGTATTGCAAATCATTACACCTTACTGTTTGTTGAGATTTTTTCCCTGAACCAAGTGAAGTACAATGTTTTTTTTTTTTTTTAAAAGAGTTAATTTGTATTCCAGAAATGATTTAATAATTATAACTTGCTCCCCTGTTAGGTTAGCTAAAGTTTTGATAAAGCTATTCCAGGAAATGATTTAATAACCACAAGTGATGTACAATTAAAAATCTCTTAAATTTTTGACTTCGGCATTTCAATGTATTGCAAATCTGACGCTTAAACTGTATTTAACTTTTTAGGCTGCCAACATTGGTCAAAACATTTTAGCCAGCTTGGTCAATTTAAAAGAGTAATCTGATGCAAGTGATGTTCAATGTTTTAAGGAATAATTTGTATTCCCAGGAAATGATTTAATAATCTTTATAGCATTGTAAGCAAGTGATGTACAATTAAAAAAAATCTCTTAAATTTTTGACCTCGGCATTTCAATGTATTGCAAATCTAACGTTTAATCAGATTGATCTTTTTGTAAGCAAGTGATGTACAATTAAAAAATCTCTTAAATTTTTTGACCTCAGCATTTCAATGTATTGCAAATCTAACGCTTAATCGAATTGATCTTTTCAAATAGCACATAGGTTGGAAAGGTGATGAAGATTTCCAACGTTATAAGAGGTGGAGAGGTTTTTTGAAAAAAGATCAATTCAATTAAGTCGTTTAGGGGAGGGGTATAATCCATTATTCGGTCCAGCTCCGAGTTGACCGTCCGAGTCCCTCACCTCGACCCTTCCCTGACACATCACCCGGGGGGTAAGCTATACCAGAACCTCTCCCCCCTTCCTCAGAGAGGGAGAAAAAAAGTGAAAGTGTTTAAACCATTTGTGACGCGTGCCTGCTTTGGTGACCATATGGTTTAAGGAAACTAACTAACGATACTGAGGGTTCGAATCTGACTCAAACGTATTGAAGAAAAAAACCTTTCGCTCGGGTTTATTACTTCATCATGGTTTAAAAGATACCAGGGTTCGAATCTGACTCGGACGTCCGAAAAAAGTTTATTCGTGAATGTACCGTGAGAGAGTATGAAAAAACATTATTCCTGGAAGTGTAGCCTCATTTGCTTGTGTGGAGGATGAGAAAACAAACACACCATTTTCCGATATGTTTTGAAAAAAAAGGTTTATTCATGAAGTACCATGATGAGAGTATGAAAAAACATTATTCCTGGAAGTGTAGCCCCATTTGCCCTTTGGGGGGAGGATGAGAAAACAAACACACCATTTTCCGAAAAAAAGTTTTTATTCGTGAATGTACCATGATGAGAGTATGAAAAACATTATTCCTGGAAGTGTAGCCTCATTTGCATGGAGGGAGGATGGAAAAAACAAACACATCATTTTCCGAAAAAAGTTTATTCGTGAAGTACCGGATGAGAGTATGAAAAAAACATTTTCCTGGAAGTGTAGCCTCATTTGCTTGGTGGGAGGATGAGAAAGAGAGTATGAAAAAACATTCTTCCTGGAAGTGAAACCTCATTTGCATGGAGGGAGGATGGAAAAACCAAACCATCATTTTCCGAAAAAAATTTTATTCATGAATGTACCATGAAAGAAGTATGAAAAAACATTATTCCTGGGAAATGTAGCCTCATTTGCTTGGTGGAGGATGAGAGAACAAACACACCATTTTCCGATATGTTTTGAAAAAAAGGTTTATTCATGAATGTACCATAGTAAAAACATCTTCCTGGAAGTGTAACCTCATTTGCACGGAGGGAGGATGAGAAAACAAAAACACCATTTTCCGAAAAAAGTTTTATTCATGAATGTACCATGATGAGAGTATGAAAAAACATTATTCCTGGAAGTGTAGCCTCATTTGCTTGGTGGGAGATGAGAAAACAAACACACCATTTTCCGATATGTTTTGAAAAAAAGGTTTATTCATGAATGTACCATGATAGAGTATGAAAAAACATTATTCCTGGAAGTGTAAACCTCATTTGCTTGGTGGGAGGATGAGAAAACAAACACTCCATTTTCCGAAAAAAGTTTTATTCATGAATTACCAGATGAGAGTATGTTTAAAAAACATTCTTCCTGGAAGTGTAACCTCATTTGCACGGAGGGAGGATGGAAAAACAAACACATCATTTTCCGAAAAAGGTTATTCGTGAATGTACCATGATGAGAGTATGAAAAACATTATTCCTGGAAGTGGTAGCCTCATTTGCATGGAGGGAGGATGGAAAAACAAACACATCATTTTCCGAAAAAAGTTTTATTCGTGAATGTACCGTGATGAGAGTAGAAAAAACATTCTTCCTGGAAGTGTAAAACCCCATTTGCATGGAGGGAGGATGAAAAAAACAAACACATCATTTTCCGAAAAAAGTTTATTCGTGAATGTACCATGAGTAAAAACATTATTCCTGGAAGTGTAACCTCGAGAGGATGGAAAAACAAACACACCCCTTTTCCGAAAAAAGGTTAATTCGTGAATGTACCATGATGAGAGTATGAAAAAGCATTCTTCCTGGAAGTGTAGCCTCATTTGCGTGGTGAGAGGATGGAAAAACAAACACATCATTTTCCGAAAAAAGTTTTATTCGTGAATGTACATGAGTAAAAACATTATTCCTGGAAGTGTAGCCTCGGAGAGGATGGAAAAACAGACACACCATTTTCCGATATGTTTTGAAAAAAAGGTTTATTTCATGAATGTACCATTGATGAGAGTATGAAAAACATTATTCCTGGAAGTGTAGCCTCATTTGCTTGGTGGAGATGAGAAAAAAAAACACCACCATTTTCCGAAAAAAGGTTTATTCATGAATGTAACCCTGATGAAGTATGAAAAAACATTCTTCCTGGAATGTAACCTCATTTGCCGGAGGGAGGATGGAAAAACAAACACATCATTTTCCGAAAAAAGTTTTATTCGTGAATGTACCGTGATGAAGTATGAAAAACATTATTCCTGGAAGTAACCCCATTTGCTTGGTGGGAGGATGAGAAAACAAACACACCATTTTCCGAAAAAAAGGTTTATTTCGTGAATGTACCATGAGTAAAAACATTCTTCCTGGAATGTAGCCTCATTTGCTTGGTGGAGGATGAGAAAACAAACACACCATTTTCCGAAAAAAGTTTTTATTCATGAATGTACCATGATGAGAGTATGAAAAAACATTATTCCTGGAAGTTGTAGCCTCATTTGCTTGGTGGGAGGATGAGAAAACAACACACCATTTTCCGAAAAAAGTTTTATTCATGAATGTACCATGATGAGAGTATGAAAAAACATTATTCCTGGAAGTGTAACCTCATTTGCATGGAGGGAGGATGGAAAAACAAACACATCATTTTCCGAAAAAAGTTTTATTTCGTGATGTACCGTGATGAGAGTATGAAAAAACATTATTCCTGAAAGTGTAGGCCCCATTTGCTTGTGGGAGGATGAAAAACAAACAACCATTTTCCGAAAAAGTTTATTCATGAAAGTACCATGATGAGAGTATGAAAAAACATTATTCCTGGAAGTGTAGCCTCATTTGCTTGGTGGGAGATAGAAAACAAAACAACCATTTTCCGATATGTTTTGAAAAAAAAGGTTTATCATGAATGTACCATGATGAGAGTAGAAAAAACATTATTCCCGGAAGTGTAGCCTCATTTGCTTGGTGGGAGGATGAGAAAACAAAACACACCATTTTCCGATATGTTTTGAAAAAAAAAGGTTTATTCATGAATGTACCATGATAGAGTATGAAAAAACATTATTCCTGGAAGTGTAGCCTCATTTGCTTGGTGGGGAGGATGAGAAAACAAACACACCATTTTCCGATATGTTTTGAAAAAAAGGTTTATTCATGAATGTACCATGATGAGAGTATGAGAAAACATTATTCCTGAAGTGTAACCTCATTTGCATGGAGGGAGGAGGAAAAACAAACACAAACATTTTCCGAAAAAAGTTTTATTCGTGAATGTACCGTGATGAGAGTATGAAAAAACATTCTTCCTGGAAGTGTAGCCTCATTTGCTTGGTGGGGGATGAGAAAACAAACACGTCATCTTCCGATATGTTTTGAAAAAAAGGTTTATTCGTGAATGTACCATGATGAGAGTATGAAAAAACATTCTTCCTGGAAGTGTAGCCTCATTTGCTTGGTGGGAGGATGAGAAAACAAAAACGTCATCTTCCGATATGTTTTGAAAAAAAAGGTTTTTATTCGTGAATGTACCATGATGAGAGTATGAAAAACATTCTTCCTGGAAGTGTAGCCTCATTTGCTTGGTGGGAGGATGAGAAAACAAACACGTCATCTTCCGATATGTTTGAAAAAAAGGTTTATTCGTGAATGTACCATGATGAGAGTATGAAAAAGCATTCTTCCTGGAAGTGTAGCCTCATTTGCTTGGTGAGAGGATGGAAAAACAAACACACCATTTTCCGAAAAAAAGTTTTATTCGTGAATGTACCATTTTCCGATAGCTGCCCTGAAACATGATGCCTGTATAAGAGTGGTATAGCTGTAGGAGCGAGAGAGAGAGGGAGAACTCCAGCCCAAGGAAGGTACACTCCCCGGAGGGAAAGGGGTGAGGGGGGCATTCCCGTCTGAAACATGAACAGCCTTCCGAGCGAGAGGGAGAGAGAGGGGGAGAACTCCGAGAACCCGTCGAGGGAAAGGGGTGAGGGGACTTCCTGAACCAATCATACTACCCGTCCCCCCCCGCAACCACCGTCTCCTCTGGATCATCAGAGGGGGGAGGGGGGAATCCCTGGAACACGCGAGACGGGAGGAAATGAGGTGAGGGGAGCTATGACGTCACTTCCGTTCTGAAAGTTGAGATTCCGTCCTACTCAAAAGTATTTTGAGAGAAAAAAGGCTTTCAGGAAAAGGCTAAAAATTATTTCTAGGATGTGTCTAGAAATAGTGAGAGTTTGTTAGCTAAAGGGCACGACGTTTTAGAGTCATTGACAATAACGTTGGTCAAAAGTGAGTAATCCTAAAAAACAAATATATTTGTATCTACATGTTTCTATTTAAATATGTTTATCTAAAAACTGAGATGAAGTAAATTCATCACACGAAAAATACTCTTAAAAATTACTTCACCTATTTTCGGCATACTGTAGTCACACATGTCCACGACAAAGTTGGTTATTCTGAAAGAAATGTGGGGTTGCCATTTTATGTTTGTACTAAAATATAGTCGGGACGCCAAGCTTACATCATAGACACATACACCATCAATCAACTTAGCATCTTGAGACGGTGGAATGCTAAGTTAGTCTAATGCAACACTCATGTTTAGACTTTTTTTTATTTCCCTACCTCAAAGAAAAATAAAAACATCTTCTTGCAGAGCTAGAAATATAAAAACAATAATTTTAGAGGATTCTTTTAGTGTTGAAAGGATAATAAATTATTAGTATATAAAAGACATATGATTTCGCAATATAAGTAAGTAGCCTACGTGGGGTCTGGAATTACTTGGTTTGAGTCTGAATATTTTGTATTCACTCTTAAATTTGATTATACAGTGGAAATAAATCATTTAAATAAAACTGTATGCAGGTTTTTTTTAGCACCGTATCTTAACAATCATTTTGGTTGTACGCTTATGTACTAATTTCTCTGTGTTGTTAATAGGGAAGGTTGAATTTAGAGGAAGTGTACAAGCATCTTCATGGAGGGAGAGGGTGTGACCATTTAGAAAAACCATTATTTGTGCACCCAAACCTGGTTTGAACCCAGATCTTCCAGTCAACAACATTACAGTCTAGTCCAAGTGTGACGCCATAGACCATGCGGCCACTGAAGTGGCTCATGTATGCATTGCTGTTTGTACTGTATTTAATATCTTATTTAAATTTTAGTACACCTTGGCTTTAATATTATAATTAAAAAATGTATTAAACATAATCAGAAGGTTTATTTTATTGACTAAATTTTACTTTTAATCGTTTCAAAACTTAGTAGAACATAATTTCCTTGAATTGAGTCTTTTCAACTTGAAAATTAAAATTTTATGTTTTCTGTTTTCATCCTTAGAATAAAAAATATTTTTTTTTAGCCTATACAATTTATTTACAAGATTGATCAATGAATCCTTCATTCAATACCAAGAAGAGATGATATTTTAAAATATATTAACATGCAAACATCACTCAATCGGGAGTTTATAACTATATCTACGGATAAATTATTTATTTTATATTGTGTATTACTACTCGTCAGGGCCGTACGTGTTTAATTACACTAATGATTTAGGGTTGAAAAATATGGAATTTAAAACAACGGTTCCCATATTTACGTGGATTGAGGGTGAGAACAATTAGGTTAAAAATCACCCTTGGTAGGCTTCACATGGTCGAATTTCAAGCCCCGACTTCCCCTCCCCGTCTGTGACAAACCAACCCAGATGAAACCGGCTATTAGACTGCGTCGCCACCCCCTCCTCCCAAATGCGGGTGACTGTATGGATCGAGGATGCATTTTTACATATAGGAAAATTCATTCTTCAGCAGAATGCTGCCACATTTTCCCAAAATTAACCCTCTTAATTTGGTTAATTCTACTCAATTAATTATTTGAGAGCGCCACATCTGGATACATATATAATAGTACCGGATTCCATTAACAGCATGCCTGAAAAATTGAGTACCATTGTGAAAGAATGAATATTTATTTTCCCACATTGATGAATTAAGTGTTGTATCTGTTCTAGAACTAATTTAGTTTGTAAGTCGTGTTTCATATATAATAACCTGATCCATAAGTGAAGGTTATACACCCTTAATCCAAAGAAAAAAATCATTACTATTGTTTATATATTCAACATGCACTTTCTGAACCAAATGATTAAATCGGCATACACTACTTATAATCTAGTTTAAATCTAGAACCGACAACAATCAGACCCCCTCCCCCGGGGCCGTCATTTCATCACTGCAAAAGTTGAAATCCATATTTCACCAATGATAGATTGTTCTGTCATTCCGGGATTCAAACCCGGAGGCCTTATCTCACTAGGCAGGTACTCTTCCAACTGAGCTAAGGTGTAGGCAAAAAAATAATTCTTTAAAAATCGATATCAAAATCCATCTTTGTATACATGAATGTGTACTGAAATGTTGGGACATGATATATGGACCAATAGAAAACTTCTTGACAGCCAATGAAGTGCAAGAAACTGTTCCCGACCAGTTGCACAAAGTGAGCACCCATCCAACAAAGAAGCGTCGAAAAGGAAAAGAAACAGGAAAAAAAAAAAATGGGCCGCTATAGTGCCTTGTTCTCATAGACATTTAAAAAAAAAACCTTCGTGAGGACGTGAAAAATAGACGCCAACCCCCTTCATCCCCTTTTCTCGTTTTTAACCGTCTAGTTGGAAGTGACAAATGACAAGCTAGTTTTTGGTGGGCGGGTTTTTTTTCCCCATCATGCAAACTAACCATCCACCCCACCCCCACCCCCACCCTCACACACACCCACCGCGGTACGCCACTGCGCGTTTGTGCTAACTTTTTTTTTTTGTAATAATGTATTTTACTTCCTCGTGGCCTGACAATGACTCGTATGAAAAAAAAGTTTTTCTTTTAAAAGAACCCTGGAGGTTATATACAAACATCAATATCCATAATCTTGGCGGTTTCTTGGCTAGAATTTTGACTCACTTTAAATTCTATCTTAAAGCTTGACAGTGGGAATAATTATGTTAGCTTGAATAATATGTTATTTATTAGTACAGTATTACTTGGGTCTAGAGAGGCGGCTAAGCAAAAGTTGGCATGGGCATAATAAATATAAACTTAAAACTAATGAAAGAAATATTTATAAATTATATTAAATAAGTTTAAAGCTTGTTTAGAGTGGAGGCGAGCTAAGGCTGGTATTTCTTATGGTTTTTATAGATTTTTTTTACAATATATATATATATATATATTATATATATTGCTTAGTTTCTTAAACATTTCAAGGGTTCCATAATAAGTGTCATGGACATAATAACATCTGATGAGCAAATTTTTAGCTAATAATAACCCACTTTGGTGATCGCGTGGTCTAAGGCCTAGCTCTTGCAATAGACTGGACTGCCGATGACGGAGAATGGAGTTCGATCTTGGTAGGGTGTACAGGAGTGGCTTCCCACTCTCTCTCTCTCTATGCAAGTGCGGGTACATGTCCTCTAAATTTAACCTTCCTCAAACCTAACCTATTAGTGTAATTAGTATTAAGGCATACATCCCAAATGGGTAGTCAGACATGGTGTTAAAAATATATATGTATATATATATTAAAGAGCAATGATCAGATAAAAATTGTTAAGCTTGTATAGCAAAAAGATTACCCTTAATTATTTAATTATTCAGAAAGACTTGTACAATTATGTTAAGTGCGGCTGTGTTCATGTACATACAAATAGTGCATCATTAAATTTTGTTGTTTATAATTACTAATAAATAGCATATTCATATCTTATCTGTTTTAATTGTATCTCCTTTCTTCTTGTCTTTTATCTTATCTCGCGTCTTCACGTTAATTATCATGGACGTTAAATTGAATGCTAAATGTAGAATTGTAACCAAATTATAGAACAACAAGCTCTAACTTATTTAATATCTTTTCTAAATATTATAGACGTTCTCCTAAACATCTTTGATCGTTTAGAATGTGTTATAGATTTAATAATGAAAAGAGACGTAAAATAGAAAGCGTGTTTACGGGAGGGAGAGTAAATAATAAATTAATGAACAATGAGACAGGAAGTAAAATGACTAAAGTTGAAAAACTAAAAAACTCTCACGATTCTTTGTGACAAACTGATTATGTTTCTTCGTTAGAATGGAATTAATTTTATTTTTTCACCGTATTTTTATTCCATCCAGACTGTTAGCACTTAGTTACACTACTGTGAGAGGCATGAGTTAAAGTTAAGCCTTCATCCGGGGTGCTAAGAAAGTAGCGGTATCTGGTTTAAGAGAGAGTATGAAAACATTTATGGAATAGCCTTAGTACACCTTACCGGGATTTGAAGCAGTCCTCTCCATCATCAACGATCTCAACTATACGAGCTTAACGTTTATACTGCATGCCCACTGATGTGGGTGACTTGCTTTATTATGTGCCCTAAGGCCCGACAGCTTATTTCAGTCACTAGCTCGTCTGTCAACTGATCTTAGGTTCCGGGTTCGAGCCCTGGAATAACAGAAAAACGTATAGTTGTTGAGATGGAGTGCTCTCCCTTTCCAGTGATGAATTAATGGCCGGCAGGACTTGGTGTTGTGCTTGTTATATAATTATGATAATCTCTAGGTGATTTGTTGACATAAACAGTGAGTTCATAAAGGAAACGTTAAATACTAAAAATAAAATATAAATATAATTTTTGGTATGGATGGACCAGGAAATGATTGTCAACCTAGTATAAATATAAAACTGAAAAAACCAGTGAAAGATTTGCGGTATCTGGGCAGAATATTCTGTAAATATTGAAGGCTGAATGGTGAAATCGACAGACGGGTGAATACTTCTCGGAGTATAGTTGGATGAATGTGGACTATTGCAAAGGGTCAGGCCCTATGAGAGGGAGGGGGGGGGGTGCAGCCATGCAGGGAGTACATCGTACCCGGGCCCAGGGATCTTAAAGGGGCTTAGGAATTTCCTGGGATCTCAAAAAATGTTTGAATAATTAATACTTGCATTCAGATTTCTACTACTAGTATTATTACTAAATTATTAGTAGGCTATAGATATATTTTTGTCTAGTTTTTTTCGATTTTTTAGCTATATAAGTATAAATTATAATATCATATTTTGGTCTTATTTATTTTCTTGTTTTTTTCAGATAGGATTATTATTTTTTCTTTAGACAGGATTAATGGAAAATAGAAGGGAGCCCAAAAAACTTGGTACCCGCTGATAAAATTCCATTCAGAGGCCCTGCAAAGAATGAAGTAGTACAGAAAGAGGAAAAGTTGTCAGTATATAAAAGTGTGTTGACGCCACCATTGTTTTGCGGATGTGAAGTGCGGGTCTGTCAGGAGAAATACAAGAGCAAGGTGAATGCGTTTAGAATGAGATATCTAAGAAATGTATGTGCAAAAACTCGTCTAGACAGAGTCAATAATGAATGGGTGCTTTAGGAGTGCAGTTTGAAAGCGAAGCTAATAAGTCTATGTGAAATACGGATCTAACGTTGATTTGGGCATGTTGAAAGGATGAGTGTGGATCGAGTGATGAAACAAATACATGAAGGTAGAGTATGTGTGGATCAAAAGGAAGATTTAGGCCATGTAAGATGTACTAAATGTTGTAGATGAATGTGTTAAAAAGATAAATTTTAAAGAGTTTTAAGAATAAAAGTGTATGTATGACTCGGTATATGGATTTTGTTGAAGGGAAGGGAGTATGCAAGGATAAGGACGTGTGAAGAAAGTTCGTGAGGATGGATTAGATTCGAATATATATATATTAGGCCCTATATATTTATCTATATGCACAGTTTCTTGACTAGCTCGCAAGAGAAATGTGTGATTAGGAAAGTATGTTTGTATGTATGTAAATAAATAAATTGACTCATCTACTAGACCTATTTATTTTCTCCATCGCGTCTTAATATCTGTCTGGGCTATCAATCGAGTACCAAGGGCGTTTATTTTCTATTTTTGAGTTCTATTGAAAGAGTGTCATATTAAATCACCTGGACAAGAGAGATTATCTTTGATTTTAATGTACTGGATCATTGATCATAGTGTAGTTTGTTTTCTGCCTTGATCATCAAGTAAAATTATCAACTTGAGATAAAAAGATTAGTTTCTCCAAATATAAATTTTAAAACTGTATTAACTACGATTTAAACCTGTCTTACCTTCTTTAGTGGAAAACGTGGACACGTTAGTCAGTCTCATCTTGTTTGGTTTGTTATTATTAGCACCGCGTCTTACTACCCGTTTGGTTTATACGCACTTACGCTAATTTGTAATGGTAGGGTGATTGTGAGATGAATTGGAGGACCTACAGTTTAACGTGGGATCCGAACCACGGTGGAAGCCTGGCACACTACAGATTCACAATTTGTGATTAATACACGTCTTGTCAAAGGTGAAGGAAGTGTTTGGTAATCAGATAAATCTGGGCCGGGACCCAGGATTGAACCCCGGATCCCAACACAGAAGTCCGGCACCTTACCCCTAGGTCACAGGTCACCGTCTGGTTTGTCGATGAAGGAATTACAAGGTGTTTAATTATAGGCAGTTCTACTACCCCCCACTATAAGTGGTACTTTACTGTCTTTCCTTCAAATGCAGGTAAACAGCTTCTAAATTACACCCTCTTCACCCTACCATGGTAATATATATATACAAGATCTAGGGACTGGTAGTAAGGCGCGTATCATGGGAACTTTGGCTTTATTTTGAAACTGATTCCAAAATATCTCCAAGCTAAAAATCTTTATCATTATAAAATATTAATATCATAATGATAAAATAAATGTTTGAATATATTCTTGCTAAATAAAACGTCTCTTAGCCTCTATGTTGTGTAATATTGTAAAAGAAAGTTCAAGTCCTCTATTTATGCAAACAAGTTTCTTAATTATTACCCTGAAATTTCGTCTTCAAATTTTCTTCGCATTAACTATTCTCTCCAATTTCTAAAACCCGAAACAAAAGCAGAGGATTTGCTTCTCATGGCTCTAAGGAATCGAATAGTTCCATTTAATGACGTAACCTGTTACGAAGGAGAGAAGTTCATTTTATAGCCTAGACTGATAAGTGGGTTGAGAGTGGTGAGGGGGAAGGGGTGGTAAGTTGTACTAATGAAACACATCTTGAGCGAGCTTTGTGCTTTTGTTTGAAGAGAGTTAAATCTGTGGGTGGAGCAACGACTCAACTAGTACTTTTATTTAGATCATTTACTTACTACCTGTTCAGGTTATACACATAATATATTATTATAATTACACTAATAAGATAGGAATGGAGAAGGCTTAATTTAGAGGAAGTGTTCCCAGACTTGCTTGGAGGAAGAGCGAAAAACAATTGGAAAAAAAATCAGTTCAGCCGATCGGGATTCGAACCTCGATCTACCTGTCTTTGGCAGTCTAGTATAACACGAGAGTGACACCTTAGACTATGCAGCCAACTAAGCAGGTAATAACAGTCTTATTTCTTAAAAAAGGATCCAAGATATCTCCTTTAAGACGCGCGCAGCCTACGCAGCTAATTAAGCACTTGGTTTGTTTACGTACTGGCTATACGATGCACAATTTATGACCGGCACAACCTTACTGGCCTCTTTACTTGTGTTCAACAATTTGTTGACCTTGCCCTCATTGAACTTGCGCACATACCTCCCCTTCAACCCTAGTAAAGTAACCCTATCACGCAAGTTTAGGTGTCATCAAGATAGCTCGTTGTTACTGTTGTCAGGGGGGTGAAAGGGATTACCTATTAAATAGTCAATACAATATGATAACTGCCAGTCGTTATCATTTACTATGTGCATTAACTACTCCCATAACAAAACCAATGGCCTAATTAAAATTTAGTATTATATTTGTGAACAGGATGTATAAAGCGCAAATATCGTCTTGTCTGGTTTGCCAGTGATGTGGAGGTCGTCATTTGATTCCTGGTTGGGTGTATATCGACAGATTTTTATTTCTTGGGCGCTTTTCCACTCTGCCTCCACACGAATTCCAGTGCACTTCCTTTAAAACTCTTTATCTTCATCACTACCTAATTAGTGTAAGAATACGGACAGCTCTGAAGGATGGTAAGACGAAGTTAAAAAAATACATAATCATATTTTACTCTACAACGATATGTGTGAACCTTCCCGGAGTCTTTGGTTACCTCCGAGTGGGTATGAGACTTCAAGATTCTTCTCTGTTGTCTGAATAGCTACGGTTCGTTACTCATGTTGCATGAATATCTTGAAAGCTCGAGCGGTGAAAGCCTAACAGTAAACTTTAGAGTTTATAGAATGTTACTGGCATCGTGGTAAAGTGGTTAAAACTACCCGACTGTTGACCCAGGGATCCTGGGTTTGATTCCCAGCTGATACCAAAGTATTATTTCTCGGAAGCGGACTAATTTCCACGGTCACAAGGGTTTTGGTTAATTAGGCTTAAGTTATGTAAAGATCTTCATTGGAATTATCCCGTCATATTCACTACCATCATCCTTTCATCTCATCAGTACATGGAAAGAGCCTCCACTGGAAGAATGTACGATTAGTACATGGGGGCGTTTTCTGGCAAAGGTACAGTAGTACTGGCTAATCCTTTTGCAACCTGAGCAACAGATTTGTGTAGCCAAGACATGCCATTATTATTACTAGCTTAGAAGGTGAACATAATTTAAAATGCCATAGCTAGTTTGTAATCAAATATAATATATAATATAGATAAAGTTTTGTTAGTAGATAATCAGATATTAAATAATTTGAAATAAAAAAGAACTTTATAAAAGCATTACTAATTTGTAATTAGCGGCATTTTGCTGACTTCCCGGAATATTTTTGTAATATTGGCACCATTAATCCCTCCCAAATAAAAGATGGCTACGTTATTTGAAAGCTCATGATCTTAAATTATCACTCACATGTTGCTGAAAATTTCCGCAAGTCCATCAAAGACTATGCCTTAAGATATGAGTGAAGAATAATGACCCTGTGAACGGGATGACTCCTGGATAACTCAGTGGTTATAGCATTGGCGTACAAAGCTAAAGGTCCCTGGTTCGAATCCCGTGTCCAGCTCTCATTTTTCAATTTAGAGACTATTATACATTAATAGTTATTCAGGCTGTGATTATCATAACAGCTGTATGTGTTCATTGTGGATCAGCACGATGAAATACAAATAAAATACGATTAAATTACTGGTGCTCCACCACAAATCACATTTATTATTTTACTTTGCTATTATTCACACAAAGAGGACAATAATCTTGGTCGAAAGTAGCATAAACACGATAAAATACATTATCTATTATAGAAATTAATACATACATAAGGTATGTATGTAATGTATGTATGTTGTATATGTGTGTGTAGTTGTAATAAAGATTTTTCGTAATTTCCAAAGATTGATAAAGCCAAAATTTGGAGCAATTATTATTGATGAACCTCTCAACATGGACGCGAAAATCTGAACACAAAAAACGTTATCAAACCATGAATCAAAAAATTAATAATTTCTGATGAACATTAAAAAAATATTATAAAGGCACTTAAATCAGGTGTTTGAGTTGTTACTTTTAATTCATTTATATGTTATTAATACAAGCTAAACTAATCCATCAAGAACATTCCGTATGAACTCGTATACCTAATGAAAGTTAGATTTTGTTAGGTTGTGTATTGAAATACACAGTTTGCCATTAATTATATACGTGACCCTGTATTCTGGTGGACAAGGGCTATCATTATTCAAAACAATTCAAGTGTGTGTGTGTGTGTGTATATGTATATATATATATATAGTATGTGTGTGTTTAATATACATATTGTCATGGCTTCATCTGATTCCACTACCAAAACTAATTCAACTGATCCCCCTTTCACGCTCCGGCAAGGGGAGAAGTCTAAACTTGTATGTATGAAAAACTTTCAAATAGAAACGATATTATTACCGGCATCAATAATTGGCCGGTAGACTGAACGTCAAGATCATCTAGTCTCGCTTGCTGGTATTGAAAGGTTGGATCTCGAATGACAGCCGGGTTTTTTGAGGGTGATATCTTATCCCTAAATGTTTTCCCATTTTCCTTTCATGCAAATTCGTCTACGGTTCTTATAAATTCTACTTTACAAATTCCTAGTCTACTAGTGTAGCTAAAGTTCTTATACCTGCTTCGGTGGGCGCATGGTCAAAGGCGCCACTATCATGTTAGACTAGACCACCGATGATGGAGAGATCGGGGTTTGAATCCCGGTCGGGTGTACCGAGGATTTTTTTCAAAAGCATTTTCCACTTTTTCTCTCAAACATGCGGGTACAATTCTTCTAAATTCAAACCTACATCATTTTTAGCTCATAGTGTAATTACTACAAATGCGTATAACCTGAAC
>JBCFYV010011172.1:101124343-101502669 GCA_039000515.1 Timema cristinae
AAGACTTTGTTGTTTGAGCAAGGGAATCCCGGATATGTCATCGCTCACATTGTTCCTGGTGGAATAGCAGAAAGGTAATTAACTGAAACATGTTTTGATAACTAAATTTTAGTATTAAAAACTACATCAGCTGAAACAACAATTTTTCTATTTCAACATGCAATATATATCCTGACGAAAAAAAAAATAGAATTAATAAATATTCGTAACAGTCATACTTTGTAGGAACAGTATAAATAATTATAGTTTTAATGGTAAAGTTATGAAAATAAAGAGTGGCATGCAACTAATTGATATAGTCCAACTTTCTTGACTTGTATGACAGCTAGAAAAGTAGCTAGATCTGCTTTCACGTATTAAAACGTCATTAAATGCGATCTTGTAATTGATAAATTTTGATATATATCATCAATACATACAAACTAACACAAACTAACACTTAAATTTAGTAAAATACTATAAATGTTAAACAAAAAAGTTTGTATTTACAAAAAGCTCTCCTTATGAAAATTAGACTGTAGTCTGGGGTAAAATATGACTACCTCTAATGATTTATTAAACATGTATTTGAAATATATATAAAAAACAAATTAGGCAGTGAATCTGTTGGTAAAGCTTATACCTTTTAAATACACCTGTTGACAATAAAGGTATTATAAATATTTAAGCTAGTTTATGACCACACGCGTCGTATCATCATCTTATTTTTGGTTAGAATTATGACCGGTTTAAAATGCACCTTAATCGTCCCCAATACTCGTGGGTCATTTGTTAGTCAGCGCTAGTTATTTTTATATTGTATTCAGATGTTAGATAGTTATGTATACTGAAAATGTTTTGTGTTGAGGTATTATATACATAAAAGTCATTAAATTTATTAGTTTAGTCGAATTTAATGAAATAATTTTACTATTGATTACATATTAGGAACATATTTTAAGGCCAGCTCTTTCATATTAGGCCAGATGATTTTTTTTTCACCAGGATGGTAAACAACAAACTAAACAACACAATTGACATTGTTTCCTGACCTACGAAAGTTAAAAGGTGGTGGATGAAATGTCCAATATTGGGAGTCCTGCAAAATTGGAAGAGGTCACTAATAAATATGTTACGTTACAAGTTGATTGTGAACTAAGGACATTGTAATTTATTTTAATGTTGCATATGTTGTCATATTTTTAGGGATGCCACGCTGCAAGTTGGTGACGAGATTGTTAACGTCAATGGCCGCCGTTTGCGAGGACTGACGATGGGTGGAGCAAGAGAGGCTTTAGGCAGCGGTCTCTCCGAGGTGGACCTTGTCATAGCTCGTCCTCTTCACCCACATGACATGCTCCACGAAGCAGTTAAGCGCCGTACGTCAGGTTCTCATCGTATCTCCATCAGCAGAGACACCATGATCGAAAGTTCCGTCGACTACGAAAACGTCTCGTTTCTTCCGCAGAACAGAGACAACTACTTCAACACCTCGGAGACTTCATCTTCTGTCCGCAGTAGCATGTCTTTCAGTCCCGACTCACTCGCCGAGAAAGAGAGGATAGACTCTACTTCGTCAGAAGCCACCATTGCTATCGATGGCATGAGAGACGAAGTATTTGACAACAACGACAAAGTCTTCAGCTCGACACCCAAAGCCGTGAAAAAGCGTCACCACTTTCAGAAAAACTCGAGCGGTAAACTTTACCGAAGGAATGTCGTCAGCTACTCTGAAGGTTTGAAACCTTCTTCCGCTTTGGGGAAGAAGGAAACCTCAGTTTTCGAAAGCGAGTCTAAAAGTACTGAAAAGCATCCGAAAAGTAGGAGTAAGAACATCGATAAGCTGACGTCTAAAGTGTCGCTGTGTTCAAATGAAATTGACTCTCTTACGTCAACGACCAACTTCTGTACTTTGCCCCGTCGACCGAGGTCGACGGTGTGTACCTTCCACACGGTGATCTTCGAGAAGGGTTCCGGCAAGAAAGGTCTTGGGTTTACAATCGTTGGAGGCAGAGACTCTCCACGTGGAGCCCTAGGAATCTTTGTGAAGAGTATCCTGGCTAATGGTCAGGCAGCAGACGATGGAAGATTACGTGCAGGTGAGGAAGAAAATAATTGAAGTATATAAGATGTTAGGCGTTAAAGATGAGTGTACGCATGCTTGGCTCTAACATACCATACTTTTTTTTGTATCCACTGTCTGATTTTTAATACTCTTTTATATAAAAATACTGATGGGATTAGCTCAAATTATTATTATTATTATTAGCACCGCGTCTTACTACCCATTCGGGTTATACGCACTTACGCTAATGTGTAATGGTAGGGTGATAGTGAGATGAAATGAAGGACCTACAGCTTAACGTGGAATCCGAACCACGGTGGAGGCCTGGCATTCCCACATTCACAAGATGTCTTGTCAGAGGGGAAGGAAGGGTTTGGTAATCAGATAAATCTTTGCCGGACGAGGGTTGAACCCCGGCCGCCAGCACAGAAGTCTGACACCTTACCCTAGACCACCAGGTCACCTATTAGCTCAAAATCGTCCTTCACATCTTGTAGATTAGATAAATACATTGAGAGTATTAACAAAAGATTTTATGTCAGGAGATGAAATAAAATATGTAGGCCCTATTTATTGAAAATAAGTAGATGTTGGTCTAAATTTTAAATGGTGAAATAAAAAAAATCAAGTTTTATCAAATACTGACGTTTTCTCAAGAGAACATTATTTTTTGATAACCCAACTGATATTTTATTTCCAAAAATGACGAATAGTAAATAGTTTTTTTAAATTCCAATACACTTTGTGGAACCCTTGTTTGCATTTGGACTAAATGAGTGGCTTTTCACTTATCATCACTGCTTCATCTTGTCCCCTTAAATTAACAAAAGTGCAAATTAAATTATACTATAAAATAATCTGACTGATATTTTTTGCTGTGGAGGTATTTGTACGATTGATAATAAATTTCACGATCGAGTCTCAACCTATACGAGTCCATTAAAAGCCCACTAGACCATAAACATTAACCTGAACAGCAAGGGCGTAAAATGCTCTCTTTTTTTTTAAAGGAGGGTCCATAATAAATTTGATGTAATATGACAATACAATTCATTTATTCCTAAAGTTGTTCTCTTTTAGTGTGTAGCTAAAAAAAATATTTGACTCTTTTTCTCGGACCTACTAGCTTGTCTCATTCCAAGATCTCCCCATGCTCTATACCAGGATGCACTAAAACCACACTATGTATGAAATGTTGAGTCATAATTGGAGACTTTATTGAATGGTTACTTTATTTGAATAATAAACTAATAATAATAAATTAGTTAGTGGACCCACTTCAGTGGTAAAATAGTCTAGGGTGTCACTCTCGCAATAGACATACCTGCCGATGGCGGGGAAATTGAGGTTCGAATTCCGGTCAGATGTACTTAAGTTGGGTTTCCCTAAATGGTTTCCCACTACCCCCCACCACGCAAATGCAAGTACACTTCTCCTAAATTAAACCTTACTCACTCCTTATACATTAGGATAATTAGTATATATGCGTATAAAGGATGTAGTAATACGTGGTGCTAAAAGAAAATAGTAAGCTATGTGGTATTTGAAATGAATAGTAAAATAAAGAAGCATTATTGGTACTTTTAAGATTTCATATTTATGTGGAACCCCTACAATAAGGGGTCCATCATTTTACAAGGGAAAGAGGTGAATAGACCTACCTCATCCCTAATACAACCTTTCTTCGCTCATGTTGAACAGGCTATGTTTCACATGTTGACGCTACATCCTAATGTTTGAACGCGCATCTACGATGCTGTAAGTCAGTGGTTACCAAATGGCCTTGAAGAAATAGTGATGGACAGAAGAAATTATGCTATTTCGGTGGTGGGCGGGTAGTAGACATAGAAGGCCAGCAAAAATAAATAAATAAAATAACTAAAAGTAAAGAAAATCACTTTTTTGAATTAGTAAAGTCCTATAGGGCTTGAACTTGAGTCACTCATTAAAGTTTTGCCAGGCTGTGAAAGTATGTCGAATTTTTAACACGGACCTCCATCAAAAATAATTGGGGATCCCTGCTCTAAGGTGTAATGTGTGGGTTAATATTTCAGGTGATGAGGTGCTGGCAGTTAACGGCCAAGTTTGTCACGATCTGAGTCATTCCGAGGCTGTGGCGCTCTTCAAGAAGATCAAATCTGGACCTGTCGCGTTGCACATCTGTCGCCGTGTCCGCATAAGAGACGCGTGAGTATTTATTTTAGTCACGACTAGGATAACTATTTTTTTCAAATGAAAATTGATGTAAAACTACACCTATAACCTAAGCTCTTTAAGAGGGAATGTTGGAGGTGAGGTAGGAGAGGGGAGTTTAAAGGTTATTGCAATTTTTTATAGTAAAAAAAACCTTTATTGGCTAAAAAAACAAAAAAAACGCTCAAATATATACTTTTTTTCATTTATCTGCGTATTATAATCGCAGAAGATAATAAATATCTGTCATGAGCATTGTGGAATTCGATCGTTTCTTTACCTTTATTTTAAAATGTTAAAGCTCAAATATCACTATACTCATGATAAATATTCAAAAATAGTCATAGAAAAATTATACTTAACGAATATACTAGAGCAGTAATTTATTTATTTTGGACAAAAATTCGTTTTGCTATTAAAACCATAGAAATACAGACCTTAACTCGCATTCCCTTCCATCCCACCTTAAATTGGCCCTCTTGCCGCCAAGCCATCTATAGTAATTATATGCCCAAGTTAATAGATCACCTCTAGTAATGGGATAGCATCGATAAATACCACAATCAAACACTTAGATTGAGGGCGCCTTTTTCCTGATGGTAAAAATCCTCCTTTTCAATATTTCGCATGATAACAGCTCAAAACAACAAAAAGAATTCTCGAATAACTTTGAATTAAATGTCGTAGTCGTAGTAATAAAATAAAATTACTTCCATTTGTTTGATGAAGGCTACATTAGTTTCCAATACCCTTTCACCTTAGTTACAGAACTGGGACATTTTACCTGAAACGTTGTTTCAAATGAGATGGTTTTACATTTTCACGTATATAGTAGAACCTCGTTGGTTTGAACAAATTGAGAGGGAAGCGTGTTTGGATTAGCGGAAATTTGGGTTAAGTGCTAGAATATATGGAGGTGTCAATTGGGAGACAGAATTTTGTACAACTCTTAGATTGCAGTTAAATAAGTTATATAAAATTTACAGGAAAACACATTGTGTTGGCCAAGACATGTAAATATTTAGTATTTATCACCGCATCTTATAATTCTCTTTGAACTTTTAAGTTTGCTATCACTCAGATGTCTTAGTTTGGGGATGTTTTTTTTTCCGTGAATTAAAAAAAAAATTGTTAGGATTATCTGAGATTTTGGACTACTGGGGATTTACTGTATTTTTCTAAATTATTTAGCTCAAAATTTAAAGTGATTTTTGCAGTAGACCATATTTCAAAATATCAAAACACTAGTTAAATACTTATTGACATCTGTACTCCTGTAATACTTTTTACACTACTGAAAGTGGCCCCTCTTAATAGTGTTAAATACGTCCTCACTATTAATGACAATTCTGTCAGCTGATAGTTTTTCCTCTTACATAGTTTCACTCTACCAACTATCGATTATATCAACGGTAACTTTTAACATCAGTGTAGACATATAATAGATCTAATCTATCAAAACCAATAAGAAAAGAAACAACTATGGCATAGTTGACCAACCAAAGGTTGACATTTATTCTAGAGCAATAGGTAATATATAGTAAATCTTTCAAAAGGGACAAGATATTTGAAGAGTTAAAAGTTTTTATTTGATATTTATAAAAATAAAATAATTGTTTCTAGTATTTCTATGGTTGTTTCTTAATAAATGTAATCAAAGTCATGGAAATACAATTTTTCTATGGGTTTTCACAAGAAAATATTACTATTTATTTTATCCAATAAAAGTTTTTATACATATAATGGAACCCTAGAGCATACCCTTCCTCCCTTTCTACATCCTTGAATGTAATTAACATTTACAATGTAATAGGATTGAGGACACAAGCCATCATTATTGGTCTAAGTCCAACACTTAACAGTTAGCTGAGATGGTACTGCACCTGCCCATGATCTAAAGGGCTACGGGCTAAATTCCTGGCATGGACAGTTTATCATTGTTGAAGTTGGAAATTTTTCATTTACAGTGATAGCCATGTAACACATTTTTATGACATGTCATCTTTTTATTGGTACATCATAAACAATGTTAATATGTGCATATATTTTAGTTATAAAAACATTTCCCCAACCAGATGCTCATAAGTCATTCTTTGGTAATTTTGTATTTTTAGGGCATATTTTCTTGGTTTTGCATTATTTTTTATTTATTTTTAGTATTTTATGTTGAATAAGTAGATATATTCTTAAATACTATCATTCTTTTATAAATGTATGAATGCTCATACTTTTTTTTCAACACACAGTTGTCAGATTGGGAATATAATGAAGTAGGCAGTATACTTTATCCTCATTGCTGGTATGGTTGGACAATAAACATTCCTGGTGACACACTGCAACTAAGCAGTAAAGAGTTGCATTGGGAGGGGGTTGATATTACTTTAATTACGAAGTAAATATTTAACATCAGAATATGTTTGCTAAAAACTTTTAATTGCATATATATTAGTTTCCATTTGTAAAGTGCATGTTTGATTTAGTCATGTGCATTCATCTGTTTGATTTAGTCATGTGCATTCATCGGGAGTTTTTATTCTAATTTTAAAGAGTTTTTTTGTTACAAATTTGAAGTTATTTTCTATAATCTTTATGTTAATTTATATGTCTTTTTTATATTACGTTATGTCATAAAAGTACGGGCCAGGTGATGCATTAACAGTTCTATAGTTATGCTAATTTGTATGTCTTATGCTGATGTAAAATAAACAATGGGTTCAAAAACACCCTCATTAGCCTATATAACAGTACATTAGTTATCTATAAGGTGCTACCTTCTCAGTAGACTAGACAGTTGATGATGGGGAGATCGAGGGTTGAATCTCAATCAGGTGTATTAAGGTTTTTTTTTAATTTCAAAATGGTGTTCTTCTCTCCCTCCATGCAAGTGCAGTTACACTTTATTTAAATATAAACTTCCTAATCCGTAAAACCAATAGTGAAACTAGTAAATAAGCCTATAAGCCAAATGGTTAGTAAGACGCGGTCCTAGAAAAAAACTGATTGTTATTATAAATTTTATTTTGATATTCCTTGTGCTATGTATTAAAAAACCAGCTGTTATTCTCTCTATAATTTGTTCACAGATCGACAAAAGCTAAATCTTGCACGGACTTGGTCCAGTCAACTGAGCCTGATGAATGATTTGCAGTCATGTAACACCCGTCATTGTTGCCACCACAACGAAACAGCTTCTCTCTACAGCCTACAATGTCTAATGAAGTTCACAACCCAACACAAACTTTATCATATTGAATAAATCTATTGTTCATTTATGATTTACAGTGTCTAGCAGCTTAGTAGTAAAAAAAGGTTAAACACAGACTTTCTTTTTTCAGAAGGAGATAATATAACAATTTACTAAAGCTTTTTCCTATTATTTCTGTGGCTGTGTTTTATATGCCGAATAAATACTTTTACATACTCTTTTCACCAAGAACACCCATGTTTTGTACACTTTTGTAAGAAGATTACAAAATAAATGTATATATTAATATTTTAAAACTTGAAATAGCTGTTTTGTATTAATTTCAAGTCAATTTTTTATACAATTGTCTTTAAAAAATCATGTTCAAATTGAATAAATAGGCCTACCTTACAGTCATAAGGGTTTAATAAACTATAAAACTTGTGCAATTCATCTAAAAAATTAACACAATATTCTAAGTTACCAAGTTATTTTATAATGACTTTTATATTCCTTTGAAAATAAACTCTGTTTTTATTATATCTACTAATGTGTGTTTCATTCATTTTTGTTGCTGAAAAATTGGTATTAAAAAACAAACTCAATTGTATTTTTATACTAAAATGATTAAAAAATAGGTAACACATATTTTTGTTTAATTCCCTTACACACGTGAACAAATAAAACACTTTTAGCTTCTAGATTCCAAAGTACATAATTATAGCTATTAGGTACTCAATCAGATCTCATGGAGGGTAGTGTCATCATATGTTGTAGCATTTATTTAAAATAGCTTTCAATGGGCCGTGGTTAAGGTGGAAGAATTAAACAGATTCAAATAAAATACTGATTTAACAATAAATGTGAATGTGGGGAATGCCAGGCCTCCACCATGGTTCGGATTCCACGTTAAACTGTAGGTCCTCCATTTCATCTCACAATCACCCTACCATTACACATTAGCGTAAGTGCGTTAACCCGAATGGGTAGTAAGACGCGGTGCATAAAATAATAATATAATAATAATAATAATAATAACAATAAATGGGTGAATTCACCAACAAATAAAATCAAACATATTTAAAGATAAATATGTAAAATATGATGTCAACAGTTTTAATTGAATTATGTTAATTTGATTATGGAAGCAGAAAGGTTAAATAAAACATTTTTACACATGAGCTCCATTCAAAAATCCAGTTTAAATCTTTTTACTGAATGCAAAACGTTTACCATTTTTAAATATGAATGTTGTTATTACTTTATTAAGGTGGGGATGTAGGGAATGTGAGGAAAGACCAATGTTTTTACAATTTTTTATAGAAAAAATTGTTTTGGTCAAAATGAATCAAATATTGCTTTAGTGAAACCAATTTATGTCGACTTTGCGGCAGGTATCAAGGTGATTCGTGCCCACCCAAAAATTGCATAGGAGGGGCATAATTACATATTTATCCGCCCCCTAACCCACAAAAAATTATCAAAGAATATCCGCATTTTTGTTTATTTTTTGTTAAACTATAATTCTCTGAATCAGAGAACTATACTCCCATATAATGACTGTTAATGTAACACATATGGTAGAGAATTTCAGATCAATAAATTAGTTAAGAAATAGGACATTCCTTCAGAAAATATATTTTTAGTTATTTAAGCAAATTTTATTGTTTTCCTAACCTATGGCTGATTCTTTCCTGTAAGTAAATATATTTTTATACATACAGAGTAATGTTTACATATCACACATCTGTTTGTTTTTTCTACTACACAACCCTGTATTCCAATAATCCCCCCCCCCCCAAATAATAATAATAATAATAATATATTATTATTATTATTATTATTATCCATTGTCATTGTCACTGAAAACCATAGAGTTTAATTTTCTTCACATGGTGACCTAAACAGTTGTTGAATATTTGGTAAGGGTGCACTGGAATTTGGTGAAAACTCATCTACATTTTAGAAAATTCTCATCTAATGCTGCTATGCTCATAAATCAAAACAGACATTCAACAACTGTTTACTATGTGAAGAAAATTAAACTTTTATGTCTATAATGAAGAAATATTGGCCAAAAAATGTTTCATTATAAAAACTATAAAATTCTGGCCTTTTATCACGTTTTATACACTCCCACATTAGTAATATAAGCTTATTTAATTTTAAAATTAAAATTAAATTTGAAAAAAATAAAGTTTACTTGCAGGGTTGGTGCAAGGGTTTCATGCACCCTATGCAAGACTTAAAATTATGCGCCTCAGTCGTATTCTGTATAGTATAAATAAGCTGCATGCACCCCCTGCATGAAGCAAAATAATAAGGTTCTAAAATACTGGACAGAAAAATAAAACAATAAAAATAAGTTGAATTTAAAATTATCTCCCCGACCTGCATCCCACAATCTCTTTAATCAATATGTACCAAAATAGTATCCCCTTTTCTCCTTAATATTTTAGAAAGGGTTTGATTAAACATCAACGCTATTCACAGACAAAGCAACTTTGAATGGTATAAAGCAATACAAGTTAGTATGTTATTAATCTCTATTTAAAAATATATACCAATATTAAATAACTTATTTAGAGGTTATTTATTTAAAAACCATGTTTAGCTTATTTAATTTAAACAATTTTTTTTTTTGAAAAACCAACAAAAAAACTACATTTGGTTTGAATACGCCTCTAGTTTCTAAGGCTGAGGTCAGAGTAGCATTGTTTCCCTCTAGTTCTATGGCTGAGGTCAAGTTGCATCGTTTTCGGCTGAAAGGTGTAATTATCGAATTACAGTTTTAGTTTACATTAATTCAGAAACAAATAAATATTTAGTTATGAGAGTGTACTTGCAATCAAAAGTATAGATCAGGGATACCTTTCTAGGCTCGTGGCATGATTATGAAGAGTGTTAGAAACTCGCGTAATTCTTGTTATAATTATTTTTCATAATAGCTACGTTTATCATATTTTATATTTTTGTTTATCAAATTTTTTTTTCATTCAAAGTGAAATATACGAGTGCCATATTAAACAGTTGACAGTGTTTAAACTTTAAAATGATATAAAATAAAATAAACATTTTACTTACTCCCTTTCTAAATTAATTGAAAGATATAAATAACAAAAAATAAAATAAAATACATAACACAACTATAGAGTAATATTTATGTTTAGAGCAAAAGTTTGATTTATGACCTAATTGTTGAAAACGCAACACGCATATCAATAATTCTCAAGACTTAACAGTCTGTTTCTTGCTTTGGATTTTATTGTTGCCATAGTTGAGAAGGTTAGCTCGCACAGATATGAAGTTTAGAAGGGCAAAAGTAGGTCTTACTTTTCTAACTTAACTAGAGTATTCCTCCACCCAAAAACAGGAGAATCTCTGGTATAGATGATTACTTGAAAATCAGCAAATAACGGACGAAAAAAACCCACCACATTTGATTAGGTCTGACGTACCACATTGATTAGGTCTGACGTTCAACAATCTCTCCCGAACTCATTGGTTGCACTGTGACCAAATTAATGGAGTACCATGAAATTGAAACGTTCGGAGAATTCGGCCGAAAACTGCCATTTTGACCACAGACCAATGCACGAGCGTCAAACGGGCCTTGTTTACCTGTCTAGCCCTTTTGTGTGTTTGTTTCTACGGATTATAATTCTGGCACCAAGAACATGCATAGAGTAGTTTTGATGGTAAGTGTTATGCACCCATTCATCACGTAGAATATAATACGTTAAAAAAATGTGCGATAACATTAATAACGGTTAATAAAATGCGATAGAAAATGCAATACTTTAGAATAAATACCGTGTGAGATTTACAAACAAAAATTCATAAGCTATGCATAATTTATATATGTAGTATAATATGAGCTATTTATGCATGACATTTTTTTTATTTGACTTATTTTTACACAGTTTGTGTAGAAAATAATGTATACAAAAAATTGGCATATAATACATAAATGGTAAACTACTCATTACTACTCTAGAACCAATTTACAATCAAATGGCGATCAATTCTTTTGTTAAAAACATATGTGCAAATGATGTTTAATAACAAGTTTTAATTATTTATTCTAAGCTACAATTTATTAGAGCTGTTAGAAATGAAAGGTTATTAGTATTCAGAAATTGAGGATACTGTTAGTGTGGCAATAGGCTTAATCGTACTACCTCGAGAACGAAGCTGCGCTCTATCGTCTCGCTTCCAAACTACACTAGCTTTATGATATACTCACCAGGTAGCAGGTTTCTCCTCCTAAATAGTTATAATATTGACTCAAAGGTGTCTCTCCAAGATATAACAAGTTTAGCACGCTCCCTTGACGTTTTTTTTACGAAACCTTTTAGAACACAATAGACAAAAATATTGACTGTAGACTAATAATGTATTATTGTATACATACATAGCCTCACATTGAATTCTAATCCAAAAGAATATTTATGATTAGAGAAAATATCAAATCAAGATTTATACTAACTATATAAGAAGAGTAATCCATTATTAAATTTGGATATTTTTTTTATTTATTTTTTTAGCTTTTCGTTGACACAGTCATACATGATATTTTATTGTTTAAGCTCTTAATGTTTCTCTTTTTAACACATTATTATGAAACATCTGGCTAAGTCTTGCATGGCCTACCCCATCTTTTTAAAAGATTCGGATTCGAAAGTCAGAATTGGTAGATATAATAAAAATTTAAGATTTGTAAAAATAATGGACTCAACCCATTTCTAGTGACTTTTTTTTTCAATGAGAGATAAAGCGTGAATGATTTAAGATGCAAAACTAGGTGTCATAAATAAACAAAAAAATACTGTTGAAATTAAATTTGTAGAAATAAAAATTTCTTGATACCATACTTCAAGACAAATTTTTTCTTTCTTATCACTCCATCTTATTATTACTACTACTACTTGGTGACCTGGCGGTCTAGGGGTGAGTTGTCGGACTTCTGTGCTGGGGTCCGGGGTTCAATCCTCGCTCCCGGCACAATTTATCTGATTACCAAACCCTTCCTTCACCTCTGACAAGACATCTTGTGAATGTGGGGAGTGCCCGGCCTTCACTGTGGTTCGGATTCAAAGTTAAACTGTAGGTCCTCCATTTCATCTCACAATCACCCTACCATTACACATTAGCGTAAGTGCGTACAACCCAAACGGGTAGTAAGACGCAGTGCTAATAATAATACTACTACTACTTTTTCTCGATTGAGGGCTGCATAAATTCTTGGAAAATTGGACACGGCATACATGAAATTTATAATAACTAGTGCCCAGATATTGTAGACACACATACACATATACACCCATAGGTCTACCCACATCCATACATAATTATACATTACACAAATAACATTATACTTACGAATCTAGAAACTCAATGGAAGTTAGCCAGCAATTGAGTCAGTTCCAAGAACATAATTTGTTGTTCATTTCTGCAACTTGAAGTATATCGGTTTGAGCTGGCGGAGGCCAAACGGAATGGACATGTCTGCCTTAGATCATGCGGCCACCGAAATAGGTGACTCACTTTTATTGAACTACGTGATATAATTTATCAAACTATTCTACTCTGAGTTCTCCATAATTTCACACAATATAAAATATCCAATGAACACGCGAATTGAACAAGGATACAAACGTATGGTAATGAGAACGAGGTGACTATGCGGTCTAGGATGGAATCTTGGACCCGTTGGACAGAAAACATTTGTTTCCCACACTCCTTCCCCCAAAATGAGGGTATATTTCCTTTGAATTCTACCTCTTCTTCCCTAATCAGTTAGCTTGATCATTAGATATGCGTGTAACCCTAAAGGGTAGTCAAACCCAAAGGGGAAAAATACCCAAATAAATACACACTTAGATTATTAATGCACAGTACGATTTAGATAGTAAAAAACTGTTTGTTAGTTACTAAAGTTATTAATTAATAAAATTTTCATAAATTCACATGTCAATTCATGTGATTTATAGTTGCCACTTGATATACATTATCAATACTTATAAAGTAATGCAATAATAAGGTTATAAATGTTGAACACAAAAATTTGTGTTTGTATTTTCCAAAAACTCCTTTCTATCAGAATCGTACTTGAGACCTCTGGGCCAGCGGCCATCTCTACGTTCTCAGACCATAAAAGCATGTGAGAGCGAAAATTAACATTTTCGCCCGAACATCCGGGATACAACGATTATTTCAACTTCCTGTACCCATGCCTCCAAGAGGCAGAAATAATTTAATAACACCGTTTAATTTTTAAATAAAAGATTTTTGAACAGCTAGGAATTGAAAAAAATACTTAAATAAGAAATCTTCCGATTAAATAATTCAATAATAGTCCGTTCTGCGTACTTCCTCTCTGTGAGTAAGATATGCAATCCAATCGTCATTTGAAGAAACTTTGTCAATAGTTCAAACAAAAGTTACTAAATAAAATTCATGTGTTAAGTAGCTGTCACCCCCAAAAGATTCTGTCAATTTTGACAGCCATGAAATAAGTAAAATCATAGTTTTGTCAGTGTTGTTTTATATGCTTTATAACAGGGGTCGACAACCATTTTGGTATCGCGGGCTATATGAGTTTAAAACAAATTTTGGTGAACTGATTTAAAAAAAAAATCAACGTTATTGTTTTCATTTAGTAACTAGTAAGTAGTCTATTATTTTATGAACACAATCGTTTGTTTGCCAGGAAAAATGTGTTGGTGGGCCCCATGTTGCCGACCGCTTATTTACAAATTATTTTTAAGTTAAACTGACATTTTTTTACTATTTTATTTTACATTTTCTATTAATAATATTGTTACAGGCTCTTCAGCACGTATAAAGAAAATTCAAAGACTTTTTTGCGATCAGGGTTGATAGAATTTTAAAATGGTTTTTATTATTATTATTATTATTATTATTATTATTAATACTATTATTATTATTTATTTTATCACTTTTCCTTAGTTCCTGTTTGGAATGAATGCGCAGGTAAATTGAATTGAAATGTGGAAGAACGAGTTTTAGAGAAAATGACAAAATGTACCAGAATTTGCGTAGAGAGAGAGAGAGAGAGAGTGTAAATACATTAAATAAAATCAACCCTTGGAACACCCGACCAGGATTAAGAAAACCCATCTCCCGTCACCGAAAATCCTACCTTAATACGAGCTTGACGCGATACACTATGTTACCACCGATAGGCGTTATTATATATTTAGTTTTATTATTACTAATTAATAGCTTTTGATCGAAATTGACAGCTGCATTCCACAAGACATTTGCAGTTTTATTAATCGTTACACAACACCTTTTTATTTAGCACTGCATCTTACTACCCGTTCGGATTATACGCTTATACATGGATTACTCTAGGGATTAGGAAGGTTATATTCATAGGAAGTGTACCAACATTTGCGTGGAGGGAGAGGGGGAGATCGTTTTGGAAAACCACCCTCAGTACACCCGACAGAGATTCAAACCTCAATCCCCCCCATCATAGGCAGTCAAGTTTACTGCGAGAGTAGCACCTTATACCACGTGGCCACCGAAGCAAATACCTACTACTTCCCTTCTTACAGATTTCTTAATAAAAATGGACCAAGCTATCTAGTGTTGTGATTGGTCGGCGTATGAAGCCTTATTATTCATCACTCGACCATAGTTGAGACCTACGGTAGAGATCCGACCATCCGACATAGATAGGTTGTCAGATGATCGAAATGGTCGGATAATGCTACTATGTGTCCGGGGGCGGGGGGATGTGAGATGCGGTATGAGAAACGACAGAGAATAATCGTGAGACGCGTTTTACGAACTTTTAATTAGCAATTAATTATGTTTTAGTCATTCAAATTGATTCAATTAAGTTAATTTAATAAACAATCATGCGAATTTAAGAATCACATAGCCAAAGCTATTACTTATGATTTTTAGGGAGGATTAGTCCATCATATTCTGAAAATTGAAAAATGACACCTGGACAAAGGTCCCGGGTTTGATTCCCGTGTCTAGGTGTCATTTTTCAATTTTCAGAATCATGTGAATGTAAATTTGTAAATAAAGGTCATTTGGGTCACCAGGCCTGGAGAAGTTTATATTTAGGGTCGCGATCAAAAGTTGGAGGGACTTAGAGCACAGGTAGCTCTGAAGAGATGATACACATCTCAGGTAGGTGAATGCCTTTTGATGCAACTGTAAGAAAAAAAGTTATATTTTGTAGGTTAAAAAAAATATGGGTTCTAATTTGTTGATGCCTTGTCGAGGATGACAGCAAAACATTATGTCCTTTTACCTTACCATCACTTCCATTTCTTTCTTTTTTTAGAACAGGTGTCCGTTTCCGGGGGCGAGTAAGCTAGATCTACTAATGAGTGCATGCGATGAGTCTGCACTATATGAAAGAGTCCATCGTTCTAGAAAGGACCTTAAGTACTTATCTAAATGATCGAGTTCCAATGTTTCTACAACGTCAGCTCACGTGTTTTAAATGGGAAAATTGTATCTGATTAGTCAACTTTGTGTGTAAGCCTGTGTGTGCTTTTCAAAGAAAAACGGTTTGACTCAAATTTGTATTAAAAATTTATTTATTTTTAATTCTAAGCTCAACAAGGTTTATTAGATCAAAGTAGATTAAAAGAACCATTTTGTCCCCGATTTTAAGAAACCATTAAAAACACTAATATATATGATTGTTACCGTCCCAGATACTGTCTCCGATTTGTTAGTAATACATAAATGCAATATGGAATTAATTTAGATTAAATGAAAATATTTCAATAAAAGCAGCTGATAAAAGTGTAGATTAAACTCGAGCCAACTTTTGGCTATAATAATTTTTTCGTAGGCTAGTTCACTAGTTCAATGTGCTTTTCGTTTACTTTGCATAGCACAGGTTATAAGATATGACCATAGGGTAGTTTATCTAGATAAGACTGCTACCTTTCAGTGTAAATAGAGTAAACCTTATCCGTCATTATAACTATATATCGGCACATTTTCTAGATTACTTTATTGACACAGTTTAGTAACGTGAATAACAAAAATACCCGCCTCGGTGGCGTAGGTAGCTAACGCGCTAGTTTCGTGTTGAGAGCTTAACCGCTGAGGATGGGGAGGTCAAGGTTAGAATCTCAGTTGGGTGAACTGGGGTGGTTTTTCCTAAATGGTTTTCTACTCTCCCTCTACGCAAATTTGTGTTCACTTCCTCTAACTTCAACCTTCCCAATTCCTAATCCATTAGCGTAATTAGTACTTAAGCGTATAACCTGAACGGGTAGTAAGACACGGTGCTAAATAAAAAAATTACAATAATGAAAAATAATTAATATTGTACATTGTGTGTCATTTAAATGACGAGCTAATCGCTTCTACGGACGTATGTTTTAAGGCGTCACTTTCACAATCGACTACACTGCTGACGATAGGGAGATTAGGATACGAACCCTGGTCAGGTATATTGGTTTTTTCCTAAATGATTTCCAACTCCCCTTCCAGACAAATGTGGGTATACTTCCTGTAAATTCAACCTTCCACGTCATCATCTCCATTAGAGTAAAAATTACTATCATGTATGCTTATATAACCTGAACAGGTAGTTAGAGGAGATAATATTTTTAAAAAAAAAAGGCAAACACCATCTTCGGCTCCATTAGGTCATTTTAAAGTGATTGATCCTTAAAAAATGGTCACTCTAAGATAGATTTTGTATCATCTTGGATAAAAGATGCTAGATAATATAGCCTGTAGACTAGAGTATAGAACCTCCCATTGAACTCAGCTGAGATTTACATCCTGAACTTCTTATCGATAGTAGTCAAGTGAAATAATAACGACGTGAGAGAAGGACAGTACTTTTTATGTGTTTATAGCAAAACTTTTTTTTTGTCAAAAATAATCAAATATTTATACAGTAGAAGCAGAGAGTTTAATTTGCTTCCCATTGTGATATCAACAGTTCTTTCATATCTATTCAGTGTGTTCTGGAATTTAAGGACAACTTTTTCTTTTCATTTAAATGTTTCTTTCTTTAATTTCGCTATTCTCATTACAAATATTCAACAACTGTTGATATCACCTTGGTAAGAAAATGAAACTTCATATTTCTAATGGAGCAACACCTTATTTATTTTGGCAAAAAAAAAGTTTTGCTATAAAAACTGCAAAAATATTTACCTTTTCCCACGCTTCCTACATCCCCACCTTAAGGATAGACAGTCACGTCAAAGCTGATTATAGGAATATTTTCTGGAGTTAAGGTTGTATCATTTAAAGTTAGAAGACTAGAGGGGTCGTCATGATTTCCAACAAATTGCCTTTAAGCGGAATCGCCCTGTGAGAGAAATGGAAGAAAGAAGTGTTTGATAGAAACAAGATTTACCGCCGTTTAGGGTGTCTTTATGGTGGTGTGTGTGTGTGTGTGTGTCTGACTTGTTAGCGTTTAAATAAAAAATAGTATCGCGTTCCCATGATTTCTTCGTCGCAGGGAAATATTCACGCCATATTTAAGGACACTGCCTGGATTTTCCATATTAGTGAATCAGTTTATTCGCGAGTTTAAAGATATGACACTAAAAAAACATAAATTCTTAAATATTTTTACTTTCTCGATATCTCACAGGTAGAGGAAGTAATGTGATCATTGAAAAAATCGAACTCAAGCTTTTGATAAATCTTGACGTTTCATGACCCCCGAATCCAAAACAAGTGGTTTTTGACTTTCCGTCTGTCTGTCTGCCAGTCTGTACCTCCAACTAGAGCCTAAACTATTTTACCATCGGGTAAAACTTGCTATCTAGGGTTTACGTAGGGTTGCCCTAGGGGTTTTTGGAATTGGATATCTAACCCTACAACTAAGGGTAGTTTACTGAAGGGCAAAAAGAGAAAAAGTCGATTTTCTAAAAATCGGCTCTAACGATTTGATTAAATTTCATTTCTAAACATTTATAAATATTCCAAACAAAATGGCTTCTCTCAATATTTCAGCAAAATGACTTTAAGGCCTCCGGTCTGGTACGTAGATCATCTTTTTTTATATAATATCTCAACTATCTGAGATATGAAATTACTTATCGTTACAAATATGTGGGTCTCTTTATAATACAAATATTTTAGAGGAAGCATATTTTTATAAAACCAATAACTTTCAAGCTATTCGTAAATATATATATTAACTTTTCGAACACAAAAGGTAAAAGTATTGCGACCACAAAAGAAAATCTAACCTCAAATGATTATGGATGTTGACGTCTAAGACCCCCCAAACCCGAAAAAGGGGTCTATGCAATGACGTATGTCTGTGTGTCTGTTAAACTTAAAATTAAGAGTAGTTTAATAAAGGGCGAAAAAAAAAAGATTTTATCAAAATCTGCTCTAAAGATTTGTATTAAATATTGTGTTAAGGCGTTGATTAAGATTATAAATAAAATTTATAAATTTATATTTTCATTTTTCCATGGAGATGATTTTTGGGTACTTTACGGAAGCGGAAATTTCCATATCTCCGTAACCATTTGAGATGATAAATAACTTATCATTGCAAAATTGTATAACTATTAAAAATAAAAACTTTTAATTGAAATTTATTTTAAATAACCAATAGTTTCTGAGATATATGTAAATATATTAATACAACTTTGTGAACTTTAGTTGTTAAGAGATACTAATTAACTTTTAATGCAATAATTCTCTAATGACATAGAGTAAGTAAATGCTAGTAAGTTTCTCAAAAATGTTATGTTCTTTTTCCTTTAACCTCCAGGGGAAATATTTGTACAACAATGATCTATCTCTTTCATTTTAGACTCAATAGTCAATATTTACCTTTTTTGGTTTAAATTTATAAATGACGAATTTAACAGAAATGCAATAACCATAAAAATATGCACCCCCTAGTAAAATGTCGAAAATTTCAACTGGAAGTCGAAATTTTAATACGAAGTGTTGAGCGTTGTGGAGCCAATATAGATAAAAAAAAATTAGTCCAAATATACCAAGGAGGATATTAATTCTATAAAAATAAAATTATAGAATTTATAACTGAGAATCAGAAAATGTTTTACAAAAGTATAGCGAAATTTAGGTTTGGTTTGGTAGTGTTATTATTTATTTTCACATATATTAAGATTTTTGAGTAAATATCTCCATTTTTAAACAATAGAGCGAGAAAGCCCGTGTGGAGTTCCCTACCATTTAATAATCTATATAACCTCGTGCTATTTGGACCACTAATGAAACTGGCATGTAGGAATCTTCCTACCAGGATGGAGATTAAAATATGTCATTGGAAGCATGTAGATCTAGACAAGGAAATGAGAAAAAATGAAATTTGAAATTCAATTAAGTGCTGTCCTGGCGCAAATAGTAGCGTGAGTATGTATATTCGTCAACAGAAGAGAAGTGTTATCAACAATTAAATAAAAGGTCTCATAGGATAAACTTATAATTTTATACCCTCTCTATTTCGTACATTGATATCTAAATTTGATAGTGCTTCGGTGCATCAAGTTAAGATGCAACCCTTGCACAAAATAGCCTCAAATTCACCAAGTAGGCAACGTCATTAAGACACTAGAATAGTTGATCAGACATTCTTAAACGTCAAAAGCCAAGGGGCTTATAACTTCACTGGTTGGAGCTTTCAGTAGAGAACAAACGGGGAGGAGGAAAATTCAAATGCCAATACAATGTTTTGTGATGCCCTTATTAAATTAGGTACATTATTCAATTCATAAGCCTATTTTACGTTCCTGTACTAGTTACTTTTAGTTTCTCGGGCATTTAGGTCTTAGTAACTAACCAAAATATGGTTTTTTTTTAATTTTCAAAGTGAAAAATTTCAACTTTAAGGCTATGTTTACAAGCCTATTATGTACAGGAATATAGAAAATAGTTGTGTGTTCATTTGAATAGGCCTGAATATCAAAATCGTGTAAGTTACTGTTAAAGGCTTTATAAATAACTAACCTAAACATTACATTCGATTCAAATACCTAGGCAGCCCCCTTAAGTTTAAATGGAAGGTAAAGCCATGATAGGACCACTATTATTATAATATTCATAAAAAAATCTCTTTTTTACCAAAATAAATAGCATGTGGCTTCAGTATATAGGTGTAGTTTAATTTTCTGCACATGTTAATCTCAACAGTTCTTGAATAGAAACATATAGTGGGCACATTGTTATTTAAACAGGTCTTCTTCTCTTGATTTAAAAAGTTTCTCCTCAAATGCCAATATACTAATGACAAATATTCAATAACTGATGATATCACCATATGTAAAATGTTAAACTAAACGTTCTAAATGAAGAAATGCTTTATTTATTTCGACCACAAAAGGTTTGTTCTAAAAATGGAAAAGATATTTAATTTGCTTTCCCTTCCACCTCACCTTAATGTGTATATTTAAAGAAAAATCAATTTATTATTTATATATATATATTATATATATATATATATAAATATAACATGGAGATACCCCAAGGTTCAATACATTCACCTATAATGCATATTTAATATCGAAATAGGATTATGACTTGGGTTCGGTGACACCGGTTGTCATCTTTAAAGCCACGCCATCACCAAGTCCACCCACCTATGGTATGTGACCGAAGTGTCCCCTCCGTCAGGGTGAGCTCACACCGAGTGTTTGTGAAGGCTCGTTCACGCCACGTCAACTCCTATCAAACTCGGAGGGGTCGGTGGGTGGGGGGAACGACGACGACCCATAAGGAGGGGCTTATGGATAACTCTCTTCACGATTTTTTTTTTTCATCTCTTATTGTTCTTCTGGCGTGACTTGTTTACTTGGATCAAATTGTTGACTCCCCCCACTCCTTTTCCGTTTGACCACACATCCACACTTTTCGTTGCTGTAAGCTCCCACACTTGTCTGACTTCATACAAACAGGGGTGTACAAAATGTATGATTTATATATGACTACCAAACAAAATAGTTTCTATAATAATAATATAATAATAATATAATAAATAATAATAAATAATAATAATGGACATAGCCCTGTCTTAGCCTTTTTAAAATAAAATATACAGCGGATTTTCATAAGAAGTAATTATTTGACAGCTAGAAAAGTTACTAGATTTACTTATACATTTTCATAAGTCATTTTATATGCAGCTGTTGATAAACTAGTAAAATGTTAGTTACTAATGTTTACCATAAAATTAGTTTGTATTTTATAATAGTCCCTTTCTTCGAAAATTGGACTGTGCTATATTCATAATAATTTTGTTTTTCCGAATTCTTCATAAACAGGTAGAATATTAACACTGTTTTCAAAGGCAGTTGAAGTCGTAGACAAGAGTGTTGATACTGTATTATCAAGCGTCGCCATTTAAGAGTTAATTTTATGACCAATTAACTGGGATATTAAATACAAGATTACGGTCGGACCATAAATATAATCGAAGTGCGGGTTTCTGAATTCTTCACTTAACAACAGCCAAATTGGGATCAGTAAAATATGTGTTTTTATCTAAAATACTTATATTTTAAAATGTTGTATTTTTTAAAACTATGATTAAAAAACTCCATGACACAGCCCGTAAGCGAGCTATGCCGACAGAACAGCTACCGTATTTTGGCGAAGAAAGTTCCAATATTTGTCTATAGAGGGTGTCGTGTGGTCAGCACAACGAACCCTCAGCTGTCAATTTCAGTTTTATAAACTAGAGCTAATACTTATTTATTCAAGTAGTTCATTTGTCCTCATGGCACTGAGTTGATCCAGTATCAAAACCCATCACTTCACAGAAGAATCTTATTATTATTATTAGCACCGCGTCTTACTACCCATTCGGGTTATACGCACTTACGCTAATGTGTAATGGTAGGGTGATTGTGAGATGAAATGGAGGACCTACAGTTTAACGTGGAATCCAACCACGGTGGAGGCCTGGCATTCCCCACATTCCAGAAGAATCTTAAAGCACCAGCGATCAAACCTGGGACTTATGTATCTGTATCCAGGAACTCTGACCACTAGTTCATAGAGTCGGTCTAGTTATGATTAAATTACTCTCAAAGTTTTTTAGTTAATTTCGTGTTGGGAATTATCTGCACTCGCCGTTTTTAACAAATTTTAGCTCTAAAATAAACAATGTTTGGGAACTTGCTTAAAAATTTTCATTGTTATAAATAAAACTTCAACGTATTTATTGATGCTTATTGAAGTTTATCTGATGAATCGTTAAAACCTCATTTTTTATAGTGTATTTTTTAAATGACAATGAAAATAACAACAACTTGAAAATAAAAACAAATTTCGTTAATCCTTAGAATACACATTGATACCTAACAAAAAATAGCGTAGAAAAAAAATCAAAGCTTGCTTGAACAATCGTTAGGTAGGGGACGCGAGATAAAGGTCAGTATTTTTGCCATTTTTATTTTAAAACTTTTTTGGTCAAAAGAAACAAAATATTTATCCAGTAGAAACAGTAGTTTAATTTTCTTCACATGGTGACCTCAACAGTTCCTGAATATCGGCCAAGGGTGTCCTGAAGTTTAATGAAAACCTCTTCTCTTTATTTAAAAGGTTTGTTATCTAATATCGCTATGCTCATGACATAAATTCAACAAATGTTGATATCACCGTGTGAAGAAAATTAAACTCTATATTTCTACTGAAGCAATAATTGATTTATTTTGGCCAAATAATTTGCTAAATAACTGCAAAAACATTTACCTTTTTTCGCGTCCTCTATATCCTCACCAAGTCAGCACAGGAGAACTGGTACAATGGTACACCCCTGGGAGAAAAGTGTCAACATATCGTTATTAAAACCGAACTGGTACAAAAATAAACATGTCATGACCTTAGAAATCATCAAAGCTAGGTCACGGCCGGGCAATATGGACTACAGGGCTCAACCACATGAATAAACGAGGTGTAGGAAAGAGGGGGGGAGGGGTGATATTAAGGCCACCCCCTCCTAATTCTTAAGTTCAACATACTGTAACACAAGACTTGACGGGACTAGAGCAAGAGAATGTGACGTCCCGGATTAAGTGGCCGTCGACACCGCTACACGATTCTAACATTATGAAGCTCAGTTCAATTTTTTTTTTTGTTAACACAAAATTACCATGTTTCTCAGATTTCTTAAAAGGAGTTTACATTCTCCCAGACGCTTTTAAAGGTACTATATAGGAATGAAATTTCATTTTCTTAAAATGACGTTATGCCATTGATGTTTAATTCATAAACATTATATATTAGTGTTGTATATTGTAAACAAATATTCTCTTTGTTTCATTATCAAAAACGAGTTCTATTGCTTTGTGTTATCAAACAATTGCCATAATTGTTGCTATTTTTATGCAAGATAAAAAAGTGTTGTTTTAATAAATAAAACCAACAGGTTATGAGTCCAGGGCGCTGTAACAACGTTTATGTTGCATATAAAATTATATTATCTGTATGTTGAAAGTGATAGGGTGATCAGAAGTGAGATAATATTAAACACGTTTTTGACCCCTGAAATCAGTAAGTTTTCCAAAAATTTAGATCGCATCCGGATTCTCAATGCACAATGAAAAACTAGAAAAATACAACTACGACACATGAAGACAACAAATGGAAGCAATCCTTATAAAGAACGATCACTGGGAATACGTCGATGTAACTATTCTCAGGCCGGCAACAAAGGAGGGAGCCACGGCCGCGTGGGACAAAGCCAATCGTAAATATAAAGCCGACATTATCTTGACTGTGAGCCCTGCAGAGCTTTGTCACATAAGACATTGCGAAACATCCCATGAGGTATGGCAAAAACTTAAAATTTACTTTATCAGTCGAAGAAGCCCGTTAGGAAAGCAAGTCTTCTGAAAAAGCTTTTGTTCTCAAAAATACACGATGGGAAAACATGGCAGATCACCTCACAAACTTCCTCAACACAGTTTATAAACTCAACGAAATGGATATTCGCATCTCTGAAAAATTATTAAGTATAGTGTTACTGAATAGTGTGCCAGATAGATACGATAATTTTCGCTGCGCAATTGAATCTAGAGATGAACTGCCGATACAGAGTCGCTGAAAGTAAAACTACTCAAAGAGTAGGCCTACAGTACAAGAAAGGAAAAGAAAGATGACTCAGAGGGTGCGGACACTTTGTAAAGTCTTACGGAAAACGAAATGTAAAAAAAAAACAAATTATCATATACAGACCATACAAATAAAAATGCTAAAAATGGTCAAAGCCATGGTCAGGGTTGTGCCCAAAAATCAAAATTTCAAAAATCATAGAAATCATATAAGTGCAACTATCGTTAAAAAAACTCAAATACAAGGCAGCTAATTACTGGACAAAAAAGTCGAATGAAAAGCAAGTTTCAATGGCATAGAGCAAACTCATGCAGTTGCAGAAGAGTTTGTAGTTTTGTTGTCAGAGAGCGCTCTCCGCGCGCAGCCGACTCGAAGCGATGACTTGTGGTGTGTCGACAGCAGAGCAAAACCACATATGTGCTATGACAAGAGTCGTTTTTCGGAGCTCCCGCCAACCGTAAATCAGAAAGTTAGGTTAGCGGATGATGGCACGATCGACATAAATGGAATTGAAACTGCAGTAATAAATGTTTTGTATGGAAAAGGACAAACAGTAAAAGCGAGGTTAGAAAACATTGTACCCATACATAAGAGAAATTTATTTTATGTTTCAAAAACCATTCAAAAAGAGCTAAGCTTATGTTTAAGAGAAAATAATGCTGAAATTGTTAACAAATATGGTGAAGTGTTGCTAACGGCCATAAACGCAAAAAATTGTATTTTATTGAACCTGACGTGTCAAATGTAAGCTCAAAATATATAACTAATGTTAGTGCAACGAACAACCTTAGTGCTCTTGAAAAGTGGCCCAGGAGTCATGGGCCTTTAAATAAACATGACCTGCGTAAACTTGTCCAGAAAGAGATGGTTAGTGGAATGAATTTTAAGAACTCAGAACAATTTTCAATTTATGAAATTTGCATTTTAGGAAAGCAAGTTGCTACGCCTTTTCCAAAAAGGTCCAAGTCGAAGAGTGAAAGATTACTTGAATTAGTGCACTCAGACGTTTGTGGCCCCATGAGAGTAAATAAAGTATCACGGTGAAGTTTCTTATTTCACAACGTTCATCGATGATAAATCTAATTGGTTAGGAGTGCATTTTCTAAAAAACAAAAGTGGCGTGAAAAACGCTTTCGAAACATTCAAAGCGTCAGCATAAAATCGCCATGAAAGGAAAATACAAATTCTGCGGACAGACAACGGTATAGAGTACTGCGGAAAAGATTTCACAGAAGAGATGTGTATCGCAGGTATAAGAAGAGAACATACGGTAGCAGAAACCCCAGAACAGACTGGCAAAGCTGAGCGCATAATTCTCACACTGTTGGAGTCTGGCTTACCAAAATGTTTTGGCCAGAAGCTATTTTCACAGCTGTTTACATCAGGAAAAATGTACATCAAAACAGCTGTAATAAAGGAAAGTTTGATCCAAGATCCAAAGCAGGTATTTTGGTAGGATACTCCACAGAATCAAAGGCATACCAAATTTGGGATCTAGAAAAAAGGAAAATAGTGAGAAATCGAGATGTTAATTTTTTTAGAGAATTTCGAAACTGTTGAAGTTATGAATGAACATAAAGAATCTGCGAACTTTGAACCTGCTTACTTCTATGTTGATAACAGTGCGAAATCCACTATATCTGAAGAAACTGATGACTATTTAGATATAATAAAGAAAGTGACCTCATTAATCTTGGTCCTGAGGTCAGTGAGAATAACTTCAAATCAAATAGTTCAAGTGAATTTATTTAAGAAAACCCAAGCCAACACTGCACAGTGACTAAGAATAAGAGGGGCCTGGTCGACCTAAATCGATTAAAACCGGCAAGCCGAGAAGACCAGCAAAATTATTTAATTTATATTCTGAAAGTTGAAAAATGACACCTGGACACGTGAATTGAACCCGGGACCTTTGGCTTAGTACGCCAATGCTCGTCCCGTGCCCATGGTCATTCTTCACTCATATTTTAAGGCAGAGTCTATGATGGACGTGTGGAAATCATCGGCTACTAATGTGGCAGCATGAAGCCAACTCCGAGTCGAAGGTGGCTGCGTTATCTGATAGCTTGTGATCTTAATAAAATAAATCACACATTAGAAGCCGAGGATTTCCGCATTTCCTTTGGTCATTTGTTCAATATTTATTCTAAGCGAACACCTGATTGATTGGCAATATCTCATTTACCTAGGCGGGCCCCTTAGCACATGTTCTCTTCCACCTCACCTTATTCGAACAGAGGGGCCCGAATAAAGTTGATTAGATCACAAATCAATCCCCCATTGTTACATCGCGCTGTTATCCGTCCACCCATCCGGACCCATGCCATGGGATACAATCATGCGTGTATCTAGTTAGCGCTGAGCATACATACCTCTACACAAGGGGTCGGCAGACGATCGCTCTAAAGTCGTTTGCGTAAGAAAACTACATCGTTATTTAAAGTCAATCTTTGAAGTCTTTTAAACTCCCAAATATATCAAATATGGAACTTTCAAATAATATTTTAGTATTAGAAAAATTACCTTTATCGGTCATAATCGGTAATGTTAATAGTTTAATATTATAATGTATAGATATATTTATATATATTATTTATTATATATTCTTTCTATAAATAAAATAAATATAAGATGTATAGACAACAAAATTAGTGGATTGGAAAAACGATGAGTGATCATGGGACCTCTTAGCTTTATATATCGATCGGTGCCAAAAAATAAAAGTGGAGAAAACCGAAAGCGCACAAAGATATGGATCAAAAGCGCACAGGGAAAACGAAAGTATAACGTGACAACATGACAGAGATGTATCGTTAACCACCCCCTTACATTTTACATTATTGTAAATACAATAAAAATAGTAAAACTACAGGGATCAACGTCCTTACTCTCTACAATAATTAGGTTATGTTATGTTAGGTTAGGTGCTGTCATATGGGTTTCAGAGTCTTAATACAATGGTGGGCTTCTGATATACTCCAAAGCAGGTACACAAATTAGGCCTGTGTACTTTCAGTACGTAGCCCTGAAAAAGATTCCGACCCCTGCTCTACACAATACACACGCACGCACGCACGCACGCACGCAAGGATGATCGAATTCAGCGTACACTCGACAATTGGGCGGATATCATTCCCACCAGGGCTCATTGCATTGCATAACATAGCCCAAACTCTGTTCCCGAATGAATTGCTTAGTGACCTTAGTTATGATCAGGATAATCCATCGTCACCGTTAATGGTTGTATGATATAAGGCGTCAGCCTTGTAATTGGTTTTCTAAATTGCCTGTAAAAGGGGAGGTTGCGGTTCGAATATTGGCCGGGTGCATTTAAGGGTAGATTTCCTATCCTATCTTCACGATAATGCGTATGTATTGTTTCCTCTAATCATCCTTTCTCATCATTAGTCCATAGATCAGTCATGATTTTTTTTAAAATCGGATCTTACTACCCGTTCGGATGTTAGCATTTAATCTCACTAATATATTAGGTATAGCATTCAACTCAATCTTTTAGCGAAAGTTTATGATGCTATACATTTTGAGTAATACTTATGATAATTTCTTTTCAGGAATATTGTTTTACATAATAATAGCCATTGGAACTTACTTTATATTTATGTACAGTATACTATTTATTTAGAATCCATATTTTTTTTAAAATATTTATTTGTACTTTCAAAGCTGACACCACCATACTAGTTACCTACTTGACGCACCAACGCGTGGTTGAGCGGGAGAAGCCCTCTTGCTGCTAATAAAGGACTACACTTTTGTTTCTATGATTCCCTGTTTCTATGATGTTAAACCAAGCCATAAGAGAGCTCTTGATTGGCTGAAGTTATGAAAGCTAACTTCTTATTGCTTGTATAAGTATATGTAAACTGAAAACTGGATGATTCGCAATTAACTTTAACATTGAACGAAAGTAAGCCTTAAACAAAGGATGATGCAATTCTTATTATATTTAAATTTACTTTAGAAACCAGCTTATGGGTTTAAAACATGTTAAAATATATAATAACTAAATACAAATATGTTAATAATAGAGATATAGCTTGAATTTTGAATATAGTACTGAAAATAATAATCGATCTTTCAATATTGTTTGGTCATCCATGGATAAAGTATGAAAGGAAATTTACATTGGTTATTTAAGTATAAAATATTAACAGAATATATAATTTGTACATGACTTTTAAATAACTTAAGGGCTCAGAACAGGTTCATTACAATTTTAGAGTAAATTCACTCGAATTTGTTAGGCGAAAAAGTGGGAAACCTATTAAGAAAAAATACCCCCACTATATTTAACAAGGATTCAACCCCAACCTCTACGTCATCGGAAAACCAGAGTAGATTAGGTCAAAATTTAGTCCTTGTGACTACCGATGTGATCCAACCTTAATAGCTCATTGATAAACAGGATAGCTAAATTTAAAAAAATACATAGTCTATTTAAAATTTAGATTCCATACGGCACGGCCCTATAGCACAGTTGATAGTTACCTAGCGCATTTGTCTCAAGAGCTGGAGGTCTGATGATCGATTCCCAATGAAGCCAAAAGATTGATCAAAAGTGACATAATATGGCCGAAGGAGCTGAGTGCTGTCTGTTCTAGAGTTAAGTTAGTTTTAAGTCGAACACTGATATAATCAGTTGGTCAAAAATTTCCCGTTTAAAACCCTTAATAAAAACAATTTTTTACTGGTTTGCTGATAATGGATTAACTGATAAAATATCTAGGTCACTTCCTTAGTTTCAAACGGGGAATACATTGTAGCCATGATTAAAATATTTTTAATGTAAAAGTATCCGCGCAAAGAGTGGATGTAACACTTATTTAAAGATGCAATTATTTTGAGGCAACTGAGAATGGAACCTAGATCATCCTAGTCAAAATCTAAAACAAAAAGGTGTTACTTTTGCAGTTCCCCTGAACATTTAGTATCTAGTTGCCCAAATAGAAATAAGATACTTTCATATAGCTATAGCAAATAAAAATCACTAAATGTGCGCGGAAAATCATCTAGGTCACGCAACTGGCTAATCAAGGTTTTCGAAAATAAACACGCCAGAAAAAAACTATGTCATTGATGTGTTTAGAGGCTTCTATAGGAAAACAAGGTATTTCCGTTAATGGGTACTGGGTCCATTAATAATGTATGTTCCATGCAATTGTATGAAGAACTACGCAATAACAGGTCTGTAAAAAGGGAACAAGAGTGCGATATACAATGTATCACTGAGGATCAAAATATATTCCAGGTTAACAAGAATAATCAGTTTCTATTAAAATTAGCGACCTGTTTTGACCAATATGGTTTCTTGTTGCACCTAAACTAACGATAGACTTGCTGTTGGGTAAAGAATTTATTGAATATTCTAAAAGGAAAATATCTTGGAGAAACAAAGAGATTATGTTCCCAGATAATAAAAAGGAGATGATGTTACGGTAGAACTGAAAGAATTGTACAGACTAAAATCAATTAATGGGATCAACAACAATTCAGATAGTAATGAATTGTTACAAGACCTATTAAATAAGTTCAGTGATGTCATCACAGATAAAATCGGTAAGACCAACGTGATGACGTATGACATTGTCATGTTGGACAAAAGTCCTGTTAGATCACACCCATATTATTTTTCCCCTCCTGAGCTAAATATATTATGCGACCACTTTAACTGAACTTTTAAATAAATACATTATAAGAACATAAAAGTCAATTTGCTTCATCTACCCTTTTAGTTTCCAAAAAGGAAAATCACTATTCTTGGTAATGGATTATCAAAATTAAATCACAATATACGTTTTGAAGCCACTTCCTTACCTACACAAGAAATGGCGTTCTAATATTTAGGTAAAGCAAGAATATTTAAATTTTTGTATTTAAATGAATCATTTCACCAAGTTCCTTTAAAAAAAGAATGCAAGCAATACACAGAATTTTAATGCAAACAGGACTATATGAATATAATTATCATTTGACTCAGGAGTGTTAACCAGGTTTATTAATATAATCTTTGGAGATATCCAATATAATTACCTTGACGACTTAAATGGTCTAATCCAACAACATTAGCGAATATAAAGTTCATTTAAAAGACGTGTTTACAAGACTACGCAACTAATCATAAACCCCCAAAAATACCAGTTGGAGTAACGCAAATAAAATACCTCATACATAAAATGTAATATAAGGTGTTTCCATAAATAGAGAAAACATCCGCCCCATAGTGAAATTCAAACCACCTAATTACCCAAAAGAAATGATCAAGATTTTTGGGTTGGAGTCCATCTTTAGCAAATTTATTCCCAATTTGGCTTCTGTGGCCAACCCCTATACAAATTACGAAAACAAAAAATTGTTTTTAATTTGAATGACGGGGTTGACCAAGCACTCAACTTAAAAAAAAGCTTTTACTACGCGCCCATTCCACGAATGGGAGATTTTGACAAACCCTTCATCCTTCAAACCGGCACTTTGTCTTAACACCTTGGAGCTATGTCAGAACAAAAAATAGGACAAATACTACCAGTAGTGTACGCCATTCGTACTCTACACCCCCACGAATTAAATTATCCCACCTGTGAACTTGAAACCCTCGCTATAATATATGCCATAAAAAAATTCAAACACTATTTGGAATCGCAGCCGTTTGAACTACACACTGATAGCTCGCTGTAGCGTGGCTGCTTCAACATCCTCGACAAATAGGTAAGATAGCACGTTGAATTACTCAACTACATGAACTTAGGTTAAACATCGTGAATATAAAAAGCAAGGATAATCCAGTGGTCGATGAGCTATCTAGGATGTTTGAAGAAGAAACGGCAGAAAGTTGCAACAATAACATTTTGAATACTGGATTCCTAACATAAATACCGGAAATGTACACACACCCATACAATCAGCACAACAAAAGGACCAATAACTAAGTAAGCTCATTGAAATAATATCAAATAAAGATAATATTACCAATATAAAATTTTAAAAGATCAGATGGCCTTATGTGTCAATACGTGAAAGCACATCTAGTAACTTGTCTAGCTGTCGATGAAAATTGGACTATATATAGACGAGCTAACAATCTGCCGATACGAGTTGATGGCTGCCTCATAGTTAACGAATTAAACTCTGAGTTAATATTTTTACATGTATTTATTTCCAAACCATTTTCTTACACAAAGTGGTTAAGTATGCTATTCGACTTAAATGTTCGTTGTTGCCCTAAAACACAAACGTTTCCAGAAACTTTTTTTTATATAAAATGAACGACATTCTTGATGTTATTCGATTCAATTTGAATTATGCTTACTATGCCATGAATCGTTAAAGAAAGGCACATTCCTCTACTTTTATTATTCTACTTTTACTATATCCTCTCAAGAATAACTTTGACGATTGTAGTCCAGCATTCCAGTTGGTTATTTTGACAATGATTTATTTATAATTAAGTATATATTATAAATATAAATTAAATGTATACATCTAATTAGTTTGATAAAAAACTTCCACTGTCAATAAATTTATATAATAAATAGTATTCCATGCTGAAAGTATTAGTTCATTCGCAGGTCAAACCAAACACAATCATGATGAGAACTGTTAACTATTTTGTATTTGTTAATATATCAATCAATCATCAAGTAACAAACAACCCCTAAATCAGCTAAAGTAAACTAGTCATAACCAAAAATGCACGCCCCTTTTGATTTTCAGTCTATAGCTACATTTTAGAAGAAAAATATTACTTAGGTTTATTCAATAGGGTTGCATTTCAACAAGATTCTATTCTGATAATGGACGAAGCGAATAGAGAAAAGTTGTGCATGATTTACTATAATTTTCGACCTGTTCAGTGTTTACATACATACACCGTATAATCCAACGGACAACTTTAAGGGGTAAATTTATTTTAAATTTTTTTACTTCAATATGAAGTTCAATCGAAGCCAAATTTTATATATAAAATTCTACCTTCTTATTTCTATTTCACTAGCGCAAATTAATGTTTGTGTACAACTCGGATGAATACTAAGACACGGTAAACATGCAACTAATGTGTAAGGTAGAACTTAAAGTAAATGCAGCCGCATATGCGTGTAGGGAGGGTAAACTTTATTAAGGGAAAACCCCATTCAGTTTAACTAGCCGGGATTAAAACCTTGACTTCCCCGCCACCGACAAACAGGATGAAACAGATGCCTTAATCCAATTTATCCGTGGTAAATTACTAATTAAAAAACCTTCGGAACCATCGTAAGCCGAGTAGCTCTAAGGGAACAGAATATTTTCAATTAAATTAAATAATTAAACAGATTAAGTGAAAATGAATTAATATTACATTTGATCAGAAAAAAGTTTTACTGGTTCATATGTTTTAATATGTGTGTTATATAACAGCTTAATCTACGGTGAACGTATAAGATCAGCTTCAGTAAATTCCCCCGTATTCGTGTGGAGAGATAGTGGGGTAACCATATTGATAAATTGCATTTGGATAAAACTAATCCCAGTGCACTCTGATGAAAATAGAACCACTATCTTTTAGATGGACGATTGTGAGCTTTATTCCTTTAGTCTATCGAGTTGGGATTTGGGAATAAAAAATCGAATGAAATAGTACTCTTGGCTAAACATATGATAGGATTCTGGAAATTGAAAAATGACAGCTGGACACGGGAATCGAACCCGGGACCTTGGCTTGATTCTTCATATGATAGGATTATATGTATCTTTGATGGTGGTAGGAAAAAGAATGTATTTATTTTTGTCGTGCAGAGTAATATAGGTGGCCATTACTTTTCTAAATAGTTATGATTGATTTACACAGTTAAAACAAGCACGTACATAAAAATAAATCAAATAAGAAGTTCCACTTCCTTCAATTTATATTTAAGACTGTGATTTTATATCTGGTCTCATCAATCTCCCAGATCGTCATACATACATACTACCTTGTCAGGTGAGCTTCTCTAAATAATGAATTCAGTGCGCCACTTAAATTACTTTGAATCGACATTAGAGAACGAGGTAAAGCCAAAGATATTTAGTTACCCATTATGGCCTACGGTGTACACGCGTGTGTTTATGTTTTTTTTAGTACCGCGTCTTATTACCCATTCAGGTTAAACGCATACCTACTAGCTACGCTAATGAGTTAGGGGTGTAGAAGGTTAAATTTGAAGGAAGTGCACCCGCATTTAAGTGGAGGGAGAGAGTAAAAACCCATTTAGAATAAACCACCTCTATTACATTATTATTAATTTAGCACCACGTCTTACTAACCGTTCGGGTTATACGCTTAAGTACTAATTACGCTAGTAGGTTAGGAATTGGAAAGTTTGAAGTTATAGGAAGTGAACACACATTTGCGTAGATGGCGAGTGACAAACCAGTTAGGAAAAACGATCCCCCCCCCCCCCCAGTTCACCCGATCGAGATTCGAACCACTATCTCCCTGTCCTCACAGTCTAGCTCAACACGAAACCAGTGCGTTAGCTAATTAGCACCACAGAGGTGGGTCATCCTTATTACACCCAACCGAGCTTCGAACTAAGATATCCCCGTAATTGGTGGTCAAGTCTATTGTAGAGTGACGCCTTAAGCCATGTGATCACCAAAGCAGGTTTTGTACGTATGTGCGTGAATATGAATGTGTGTATAACGGATCCATGTGCGTAATGCGTGTGCAGTGTTTGCAGGTGTGTGGGCAGATACGTGCTTGTGTTCATGCGCATGCACGTGCGAGTTTATGTGCGTATGCATGTATGTAAACTTTGTTTAAAACTTTATTTAACTAACATGTTTGATGTAGTCATATTTTTCCCACTTCGAATAAACATTATTTTAGTGAGTTTTAATGCCAGTGTGATTTAGTTATTCAAAAACTACCGTACTTCATTTCAAGGAATGAGACGAGAAGTTGAATTTTAAGAGAGAAAACACCATAAACTCTATTGGAGGTGGTAAACCACGCTATGTAACAAACATCCCCCTCTCCCCTCCCTATGGCAGCTGAATAGGAATGAGGTATATTAGCTCAACACCTTGTAACGCTGTAACGCATCTGCATACTAGATTCAAATATCATGGGTTTGATTTCAGGCATGACAAAAAAAATTATCTTTGGTTTAAAGTGGGATATCACCTTTCACATTAATGAATTAACGGTAGATGAACTGGCTGTTTTGTTTGAGAGTTTAAACAGTTTGTAAGTCTAGTGCTGATACAATCAGTCGGTCTAGTAAGGCCATATTAATAACCCTAAATAATAATAAAAACATTGATTGTTGGGATCCTGGTCTATTTGCGACGCTGTAAATAGTAATCTAGTGTTCATCAATTAATCATTTGACCTATTACCATCCAAACATGAATATTCCTGCTATGGATTTAAGTTTTATCATAGTTCGTGTTGTCTCAGGTTAAATTAGATTACAAGCCATAAATCATAGTACACTGCGTTCAAAAATTGCACTTTGAGCTAAATTATTGATACATAATAATCCCAACTATCATCATCATCATCATAATTAGTATGCATCACTCATACTCATCATTGATGGCCAACTTCTGATACTCGTTTGGATTTGACTCAAGGTCAAATTCAGTACAATTACGAGTGGTTAGGTACCCCTGATAGAAGGAGGTGTGCATTACATTTTCTTGCTAAAGAAATTAAAAACGAAAAAAATAGCTGTATGGAATAATGAGAGAGTATTAAATATATAAATATTTAGATCACTTTCAGATAGCTTTTTTTTCTCTGTCAGCTAGTAAAAAACAACTTATTTTTAAATCTTTGATGCTTGCATCTGTGGGCATGCTGTCTAAACGTTAAGCTCATTTATTCTGGTTTTCTGGTAACTAGAATATTTGGTATGAATCTCATCCGGATGTACTGAGGACGTTTTTTCCTAAATAGTTGCCAACACTTCCTCAAAATAAATGTGGGTACATCTACTCTTAAATTTACCTTCCCGATCCCTACCTTATGGATGGAATATAATGAAAATAGCCCGGGTGGGTAGTAAGACACGTCCGTGAAAAAAGTATCTGATTTGATTTTTCTTGCGAGCGAGATACAATCTTTCTGCCAGATAACCTTTACAAAAGAAGTCTTATAACTGGTCTTGGAGTTGCACACATTTAAATAAAAAAAATCTACCACACTTCTTCTTCAATTTGACATAAAACGCATTTTTCGTATAAGAATAAACTAACCTTCAAAATGAGAGAGATAATGAGAGCGTGCTATTTCTGGGACCTTTCACTGACATTTTTAGAAGGCATCAAGTCTACGTAAAAAAAAAAACACCAACAGAAGTCAAGCTATTATACGTTTTCATTTCTTTCTTTCTGCTAGTTTTTTCCGGAAAAAAAAATTCAAATCATTGAATTAAATGTGGTGGGGGTGTAAAACGTAAAGGCTTTGTTTGATCTTAATATTGAAGTATTCACATATTTGGTTTACATGTGAACAATAAACCCCAAAATTAAGGTGGTGTCCTGGAATGGAATGACAACTATTTCTCTTCATTTAAAAAATGTTTCATCTAGTTCCCCTCTATGCTATGACAGATAATCAACAACTATTGATATCACCATGAGAATAAAATTAAACTCTTTGTTTCTACCGGGGCATTATTTTATTTATTTAGGCAAAAAAATTAAAGTTTTGCCATAATAACCGCAAAAACTTTGCCATTATCTAACGTTCCCTACACTAACACCTTGATGATAATTTTTCCTTCAATCACAGAACGCTGTAGTCAATACGAAAGTATGAGAACAGAACTAAAATCACTGTATTTGTAATTTATTTAGTAATGTTTCTGTTGTAAACGTCCTTAGTCTAAATTGAACTTTGGGATATCGCATTTGCATTCGTTCCATTTAAATAAGTTGGTAAAAAAAAAGGTCAATCAACATGGAAAATGTTCCATTTCACATCTTTATTTGTAGCTCCATTATGATATCCGTAAATAGTAGCCTCAATTAATCTCCTTTTCTCTACATTTATCCATTCTCTCTCTCTCTCTCTCTCTCTCTGTGTGTAAGCCATTAAATCCTAGGTTTTGTAAAATACTTGTATATGTTCATTTCTATGTATTTTTTACGATCCATTTGGAGTCTTTAGATCTTTTTTTTACCCCACCTTTAGGGCTATATATTTTTATTTGAATGAAACTATTCCAACGATAATGACGACGATCACATACCTGGTTAAGATTAATCAAGGAATTACAAAATACCATTTAAATAAAGTTTAATTCTACCCATTAAAGATATATAGCTTCCCGTTTGGTTAATGAGATCTAACGAGGGAGTGTCAGGTGTGCCGGCACATTACTACGTTAGCTAATGAGAGGAATCTTGTTTATATTTAGTACCTACAGATACATGCTCCTCCAGGGAAAGTATTCTAAATATTATGTACGCATCAACAGTGCTTTTTTTTCCCCACCACATATCGGGTTGTACACAAAGGCTAAGGGTCAACAATAAGCCACTTCATTATTTTTCCTTTTTTTCTACCCTTACATCCCCCAATGTAACACAAAGTAGAAATTTAACCTACACCCTTCCCCCTTACGTAGCTTCTCACATCAAGAGTAAATTTAATTATTCATAGGGAAGCTTTTGTGCCACTAAAAGAGGGAATCAGTCATAATACAGCTCATGATTGAAAGAGACCACCTTTGTGACTATGGTCAGAATTCTTGGCTACATATCCAGCAGTCCCGAGTTATATCCCCGGTACTTCCATAATTTCTCTGAATCAGTGGGCCTGGAATTGGGTCAACTCAGCATCGTGAGGACAAATGAGGATCTGCTCGAATTGAAAAGAAAAAACTGAGATATACGGTCAGAAGGTTGTTGTGTTGACCACATGATACCCTCTATTGGAATACGTTGGTACTATCTTCACCATCAGACGGAGTCTGTGCGGTCGGTATAGCTCAGTTGCGGTCTGACTTAATAGATGTTTTTTTTTTCAAGGTCGGAATTAATCTAAAATTATTTTTGACAACTGTGAAAATATGAACAGTAATATTATTTTTTTCAACATTATGATTTAAATAAAATTGTAAGATTTGTGTTAACTAACATTGTGATATATCCACCCCCCCACCCCCTGGTAAAATCATGCCCCTCTCTCGACAGCATTGCGTGGTTTGAGGATGACCCCTAATGGAAAATATACGAAGAATCTAGAAATTAAATAAAATGTATCCCTATTTGCATTGAGGGATAGTGGGAAACCGTTTAAGAAAAACTAGTCTTAGTACAAACCTCAATCACCCCATCATCGGTAATCCAATCTATTACGAGAGTGACGCCTTAGAGAGCAGAGTATTTGACTACCAAAGCTGGTCATGGGTATTTTATGTAGGGATGCAGGCAAGGGGGAAAAATATATGGATATTGTGTCAAGGAGCAATCAATTTAGCAAAAACAGGAATATAAATGGTTTAACTAAAATGTTTTAACGTAAGGTCTGTATGTAACGTCTTAATCTATAATAAAGAATAAGGAGAGTGGTAGGCCTACAAGAAAATGCACCCTCGGAGTATTAAAGGGATTGGAAACACTCAGTCAACGGTGATATTAAAGTTTCCATTTTTTTATGGGTGTATTTAACTCTCTATCACGATTCAAGGCTAATGTGGTTAATTCTAGGATTTATACATCAACCGTATCCCAGAAAGTTATTTCAACACTTGGTTAACAGGAACAACCAAAATAGTTGAAGTTGTAAAGTAGAAAACTAGTTCTAATATATTTTTAATATTTTTTAAGATCAATCATATTCTTATAAATAATTAAACATGTGGTATATAGTAATACGAATATATGACAATTCCGGTCAAGAAAAAATGTGCAACATTTCCGGTCAATTGATTGAAATTTGATTTCCAAAGTCATTATTTTATTTAAGGCTGTGACAAATGCGGCCATCCAGGTATGAAATCATAGTTACAAATAATGTGTAAACCTGCATGCTTCTCAAGCATGATATTTATAGTGTCTCGGAAGATTTACCATATGTATTATTATGATAATAGACGATCCTGGAAAAATCTCGGTCGCACCCAATCCACCCGTTCCTCACTCGAACCTTTGCAGAACGAACTAGTCAAATGGGACTAGTAGTTTGCTTCTCAGCCTTTCATATGAGAGCCGTTGCAGTGAACACATGCTAGAGAGAGAGAGAGACCCCCTGACATCACTAGACCTTGACGGTGGTTGCCATTTCTATGTTCTGACCGGTCGCAGCGGTGTGCTCTAATATTCTTATATTGTCAGAGCACTTGGATTACATTCAGTCATAACGCTTATTGTCATGAGTGAGGATTGGAGATTATTTATAAACTGAGAAGGGAAAACCTTCTCTACAGTACAAGGGGTACGCCTATCGCAAGTACAGAGTGAATAAAGAAAGATTGTAAAGTAGGTTTGTATTTTTGAGAGGCTTCAAAATTTTAAGAGAAAGATTAGTTTGCAAGAAGAATTAAGTACTTAGAGCTATGGACCACGACTGTATCCAGGATAAGGCAAAACTAGATGTCAAACAAGCTGTCTTCAAAGAAAAGAGCAAGGGAAGAAAATGTTGCGATGGGAAGCTACGGATTAATCACTGAATTGCCGCATTGCACGTCATTAAAGCGTCCTTTAAAATGGCACAGAAGGCAGGTACAAGGAACGCATAGGGAAATCATGAACTGCCAAGAAGTAGCTTTAGATGAGGAAGTTCTTAAATGAGTGATGGAAGCAATTTTCTTTAGCGGATGAAAGAACGGAAGATAGGATCATAGTTGTTGCTGGAAACAAGAGAAGAGAATGCCTTAAATCTTTAAAGCATTTCTTTATAGATGGTACTTTTCAGAGCTGTAGCAAACAGTTCTGTCAGATATACTTGGACCACGCAGACCTCGGAAGCAACGAGGCTGAAACCAATATGGTACTTGTTCTGTTTGCACTACTGGCAGACAAAAAGAAGGATACATTTGTGCTTTTGTTTCACTTGATACTTAACTCTGTTCCCGAATGGGACCCACATAAAGTTAATATGGACTTTGAATCAGCGGCCATATCAGATTTAAAACCGGTGTTTTCTTTTGTTAGTCAACGGCTGCTACTTTCACCTGAAGAAGTGTTGTTGGAGAAAGGTGCAAGAATTAGGTGTGACTAAAGACTACACGAGAGACAATGAAATAAGGTTCAATATTAGAATGTGTTCAGTGCTAGCATTTCTCAAACTTAAAGTTGTTAATGAAGGATGGTTGCCGATTCATAGCTAGGCTCCTCAAAACGAGAAGCTGCAATCATTCTTTGACTATTTCGTAGAACAATGGCTGGAAAATCCGCAAATATCAGTCGAGGTCTGGAGATTCTACCAAAGACGCCACAGGACAAACAACGCGGTTGAAGGCTGGAACCGTAAAATAAACAGCTGTCTTGAGAGGCCTAGACCAAACTTGAAAAATGTCTTACTATCCATTAAATCTTAGACCGAAAACTGTAATCAAAGGTATCTACGCATGGAGATGAACCTGGGGGGAAATAAGAGGATAAAATGTAAATGAAACTAGATGAAAGCATTGACAGAGCTCTCAGGATGTACGAGGAAACAAGAGATATGAAGTCATTCTTGAAGGCCATGGTGCACATACAAAACTGGATTGACAAGCTGAGATTGATGAAGCATTTTAAAGCAAAATAAATCTCGTATTAGTTAATTACAAAGAGAAACCTTCTAAATTTGTAAATAAACAAAAACAAAAATAAAAAACAAAAAACTAGGTTATAAATAATATTGACAAGGAAAAAAAAATTTAAACACACCAAACTGGACGTGGACGTGTATAAAAGGTATAATTACATTTACAGTCCAAAGCCTAGAGAAAGTGTAAAGGATATCAAAAACATAGCAAGCCCCAATCCTCCTGAAATAAATTCAGACCGCAATTGTCACTCCCTTACTTACAGGTTCATGTTTTGCTTATTTGTATCTCTTGATCGGAATTGTCATTGATCGCAATTGTCGCGAAACCAGTAAGTAATACAAGAACCTCCTATTTTTTTAAACTTATTAACTGAGGGTTCATGTAAATATGTTTGATACAATAATTTAAATTTGTATAGCTTATATATTTATGATTTTTGTAACTAATAAAATTATGCAATAGTAAGAATTAAGTTATAAATATATTAATCTTTTATTAGATATATAAAATAATACATATAAATATATGTTCTATATTGGAATATATATAATATATATATTATTATATATCTTATATATAATTTGGTAAGCCTTTTTCGGTGATAGAAATTATGAGGACATGACTGAACAGATTTTGACAAACGACCCTCATTTTAAAGGTTAGGAGTCCAGGATGTCGGGAAATAAAATAGTTTTTAACGAAAACCCGATTTTCACAGAGAATTTTCAGTTTTTCATTATTTGTTTAGTCACAATGGAAACCGTTATGTGCTGCATGGCTGTAAATCTCTAAATAAAATCTATCTCTTTGGCTAAAAAATAATAAATCTTTCTTAATTTGTTGGTCCAAGCAGATCACAGTTTTATCTTTGGATGCTGGTCATAGCAAAATCATATAAATTGAGATTCCTAAACTAGGGAAATTGATTTTTTATTGAAACGTTTTTATCGTTAATTTGCATTTTAATAATAATATTGAGCGTAACACGAAAATTAAAAGATTAAGTTTTTAAGTTGGTGAACATATTGTCTACGTTTTGTTTCGCACGTGATAAAATGATGTTTAAATATGTTTTGGTATGTATTATAATCTCAAAAATGGTAAAATGATATTGAACAATGTTTAAAAATATCCATTTTAACTATTTAATTATGAGTTTTTGTTAATTTTTTTTTCAAATAATGGGTTTTGATGTTCATTTTATTCACATAATAGGTTTTGATGTTCTTTTTGGTGAATAGGAACACAATACATTTACATATGTTAAGCTATGTTTTCATTTTACAGCTTAGTTTTGAGTATACGATATTTAAAAGTAATGTTTTGTGTACCCCATCCTCTTTAAACATTCTTACAAATACAGTAAGTTCAGTTATGTTTCCATGATGATAATTAATTTTGAAGGAATTATATTTCAAAGTACCGTAATCTTTTGATTAGGATAACACATCTATATTTTCACATTCCCTCTTTCTGACAATCTCCCACGCTCTCACACCTTTCTTTCTCCCCTCTCACCTAACACACACATACACAAACACACACACTATAACACACTCTCTCAAATAATTTTCTCTCATGCTTTCTCACACACACACTCTCTACAATACAATGTCTCTCACAAAATCTTTATTATACTCTCTCTCTTATGCTATATTTCACTTTCTCTTTCACAAACAATCTCTATCCCTCAAATTCCCTCTCTCTCTCTCTCTCTCTTCTCTCAAATTCCCTTTCTCTCTCAAATTCCCTCTATCTCTCAAACTCCCTTTATCTCTCAAACTCTATCTAGATCATGCTTACTCTTTCTATTTCAATCTCACTCTCTCTATCTCAAAATCATCACTCTCTCAAACTCACTCTTTCTTAAACTATCTTTCTCTCAAACTCACTTTCTCAATTTTTATCTCTTAAACTCTATCTCTATCTCTCTCACTCTAATTATCTCTCTCTAAGTTAATCTCTTCCTCTCTAACATTTTATCTCAAACCCTATCGCACACCCTCACATTTTCACTCTCTTTCACACAATATATCTCCCAACATTTTATTTTCTCTCTTTCTCAAACACAACACACACTCTTGACACACTTTATCACACACTTACTTTTTCTCATACACACTTTCTCTCCTCACACACACAATCATTCCTTCTTTTCCCAGTATTTATATCTCTAGCACCTACACATACTCTCACTATCACTAGCCCACACTCACTCAATCTCTCTCAATTGCTCATTATCAGTCTATTATACTCACTTTCTCACATCACACTCTCATTTTTACACTCATCCACATTATCACACACTCAAACACCACTGTAATTTTCCTATCACATTTTATCACTCTCTATCATATATTTATATCTTATGTATAATTTGATAAACCCATTTACGATGGCTGAAATTACGAGAACACAGTATAACCCATTTTGACCAACGAACATTCATTTTAAAGGTTAAGCATCCAGGATGGTGGTAAAAATAGTGTCCTAAAACAAAAGCCCAATTTTCTTAGTGAATTTTCTATCTTTTCCTTCTGTGTGGTCAGTGGTTCATCTGTACAATCATTCCTTGTTAACATCTCCATGGAAACCATGATTTTTGTATAGTTGTATATCGTTATATAATATATTTTTCTTTGGTTAAAAATACCATTACACATTAGCGTAAGTGCGTATAACCCGAACGGGTAGTCAGACGCGGTGCTAATAATAATAATAATAATAATAAAATAACAACACCTCAATCAATACCTTAAGTGTGAAGTTTGGTGCAACAATAAATAGAAAGCTTCAGCGCTATTATGACCATTCAACGCAAAGTTAGTCGCTACCGCTAGTAAGCTTCACTTTCTAGAAAATATAGCGTTTGGGTTATTATTTGTATCGTCCGCTAATTTTAGCCTCGACTTTGCTTCCAGCGTCAACTCACAGAATAAAATCAGTCTGTGTCAACAGTTGGCAACATTTTTCCAAGAATATTACCTTTTAAGAAGTTAGAGATTAGGAATTAGGCAAATTTATTTCAAGAATGCTGGTTTTCGTGACTGATCATTCTTTATAATATTCTTATTTTCCCAAACAGCTGATCACAAGTCACATTATTAACAAGAAAAATTTAAACTAGCTTAATTTAATAAATCTCTTGCACCATTTTGTTTGCCTAATGTTTAAAATGAAAAAATACTAAGCCTACATTATTCAATACACATAATATATTTTAGTTAAAAAATCACAATATTAAATATGCATTCAAATATTAATGTGACATGGGGAAATGAATTAGTATGAGAAGCTGACCAATAAAGAAAAATGTTGTTTTTTGTAATTTGTATTTTACGACCCAATGCTTTATTCTTCATAATTTGTGTTGATACTGGACAAGTGTAATATGTCGTGTGAAGATTTTAGAAAATAAAACTAGTTATTTAAAGTTGGTGAAAGCGTTCAATAACTGCCAAATATAGTGTTCACACTGAATATTTTTGACAACTTAATGTCAAAACAATGGGCATTTATACCCAGTCAGCCTACTTAGTTAGCAATTTAAGGTGAATGAGAGGGTGGTTTGGATAGCTAAAAATAATAAAATGCATCTTTTATTTAAAGGTAATTCTTGAGTCTTTAGTTAAGTGATCAAGAATGTAAGAATATTATATCTATTTATAGAGTTGTTTGCAATATATTCACTTAAGGATAACTAGATCTAACTACTAATTATCGGTTTCAGATAAATTTACTAAACATTATGAAAGAACCTAGGCCTTAAACCAAACCACATATAAGCATTAACCTAGTGCTTATTTTGGTTATTTACAGTCTTGGCTACAATATTTCATAGGCCTACAACTCACATTAATGTTGATAGTAATTACTACTGTATGTACAATTCCGTTTAAATAGGATTACATTATTAAAGTTTTGTTGAGGCATCTTAAACAGATTAGGCCTACATTTATTGTCTTATCAACTGGTCTATTCATGTAATTTACCCTAATAGGGTATAGATGTTAAAGGTTGAGTTAGAGAATAAAAGTATTCGGATTTGTGTAGAGGTAAAGTGGAAAAACCTTTAGAAAAATAAAATCCACTCATCACACCAACTATATTCAAATCCCAACCTCCCCACATTTGGAAAATTAGACGAAGGGACTAACATAACGGTCAATGTTTCCATTGATGTGGGTCAACATACTACTAACACGCCAAATATGTTAAAGCCTAACTAACCTCCACCTACTATAACCCCTACAAACAATTAATCTTAATTTTTGGAATGTCCCAATTATCAGTGTGTTGATGGTGAATAATAATTAATTTGATAGTGTTATGTTTCAAATAAAAATTTTTTAACATGTAAGCGTACTATTCCTACTCTTGGTAATTATGATATAGGCCTATTTAAAGATAATTTAGTGAAAAACACACAAAAAGTTTTTGAAATTATTATATTGGGTTAATGAGATGGCAAGTTTAAATCAGGTAACACAAAAATACCTAATAAATTACAAAACTTAGCATACACAACCTCGTAACGCAAACCAAAGGACAAGTAAAATGTATGTGCGCTCCCCAAGGTGGCCCGGCCCATAATAACTTTTGACGCAAAGTTCGTTTTGCGTCGTGGTCTTAATATCTCTGCTGGCAGAGGTATATTTTAAAATATCTCCTCGTGGCGTAAATGGAGAAGAAAATATACGTTTTGATTCGAATTAAACACCGAAAGAAAAAAATAAATTATAAGTTGATAACCTTTGACGGGTAAACTTTAAACTAAAAGTCTATTGAAGACTAATCATATTGATCTTTCCCAAATAAGATATTAAGAATACATTTTAGTGCCATAATATGCTGCCATCGCTGCAACAATCCACTAGTATATATAGTGCGCATACGCTTTACTGAATTAACTACAGTAAGGTGTTAAACCAGAATTTAATCTTAACTTACTAACTATATGGTATTAGGAACTCGAAAGTCATTGCCACACTTAAAAAAGTACTCCAACTTTCCTTATGTTGAGCTAGTTCTATCCATTCAACCTCATTACATCATATCCCTGTCTTGAGATAATTCTACCCACCTCATTACATCCTATCCCTGTCTTGAGCTAGTTCTATCCAGTCCACCTCATTATATCCTATCTCTCTCAGGTCAGTTTAGTTTAAACTAAATAATTATAAGCTTGCCACATGCCAGGTTGGAACCATTATTATAATTTCAATAGAAATCTTTAACATTTGTGGTAATTTTAATTTGTAATTTAAGGGTCACTCATTCAAGGAGTAACACAACATTTCAAACTAGAGTTATGATGAATTTCTTCATCGCCCATCGAAGATGGCCACCGCGTTTTTCTTTTGTCCACATTTTATTGCTTGTAAAGCGCTCCAGAGGACAGCTGGCGCTATCTACTCGGCATTCTGAGTGTTATGCCGAAAGTTAAGTTGGTAACGAAAAAAGAAGGGTGTGGCAAGATGGCTGGGGGAGTTGAGATTAGGAAGTGAGGAAAGTGAGGCGAGGAACGCTGCATGGGAGCGGAAGGCAAATGGATCGCTGGACGTTCTTCGTGAAGGTCGGATGGAGGAAAGTAGGGGCCTCCGTTTTGTGATATTGGATTTATGAAGCAAGCTCCATTGCTTTTTTTTTTTGCGGGAACTCATCGGTTGGCGTCTAATTTTTTCTCGTCCTCCTTGGTGTGTTTTCGTGCTTCGACGAACCAACCCCCCTTTTGGGGTCTTCTTCTCCCCCCCCTCCCCTCCGGGCTAAATGGATTGCCTCTTCGTCCAGTCCCCGGACTCTTCAACCTGAGGGATGTGTGGGAGCTATTGGGACCTCCCCCCCTCTGGATTTCACGGGAGGAGCCCAGGACCCCTAGTCCCAGTTTTGGACGGACAGACCGAGTGCGAGCCACGCAAGTCGCCAGGGCCCACTACATAGTCACCTATGATTTATAGACACTTGTTGATTTTTAAAAGGTGCATAGTCGCCTATGATTTATAGACACTCTATAACTCTTCTAGGAGTGCATAGGCACTTTGTCATTTGGTTATGTGTACATAGACACTTGCTGATTTTTAAAAGGTCCATAGTCACCTATGATTTATAGACACTCTATAACTTTTCTAGGAGTGCATAGGCACTTTATCATTTAATTATGTGTAAATAAATCCATGCTGATTTTTAAAAGGTGCATGGTTTACCTATGATTCATAGACACTATATAATTTTGTTATGATTTGTATACGCATTGACTGTTCTCATGTACCAAGTTTACTTAAATTACATCTAATTGAAACTCATGTTGTTATTCGATGATTCACTAGTCAACTAACGGGTTGCGGGGAGGGGCAGAACTGAACTTTCCTCGCGGTCACCGCGTACGGTGGCAGCCAGAAGGTTAACTTAAGATTTAGTTTGTCGGGTCTTGGTTCCCCGTGTCTAAGACCAAGTGGCGCCCATTCGTATCAGGATGCTTCCCTGATGAGTAGTGTACTTATGTCCAGCCCTTCGCCGCATCCCGTCAGTTACACCAGCCTCAACCCACCCCCCAACTCATACTGTAGCTGGCCGGGTACCTTGTAGCGTTATTTCTGGGAAATCACGTTACAGAGTGGTCACGTGACAATTCCGAAACAAATTTTTTATTAGTATTTCTTGAACATAGCTTTTATACAGAATGATAATTTATTTTACATTCCAAGTAATGTTACTGTAACTGACCTCACTAAATTGTCACTCTCTCATCATATATTTCGAAATTATTTGGTGGACCAAAGTTAAAATAGCGGAAGCTTAAATGAATTATTTATAGAGAATAGGAATTTAGGAATTTGAAAATGAATTTAAAAGTGTGTCACATATGTTTCGTGAACATGAGAATTCGGGCTAAGTGAATATTACATAATCAACTGTTCAGACTGAATAAACAATGTGTTATAAATATATTAGAATGTTTTTAAGAAGTTATAAAGAAGCCAACTCATGTATCTGCTGGGGATTTTCTTTCTATAAATCATAAATACATGCACTAAGCCTTTAACTCGCATAAATGTAACATAAATGGTAGAAATATGTGCTCATTAAAGTGTAAAGTATAACCCAACTCCAAATATTCCACACCGGAAGCTCGGAATTCTGTGCTAGAGGGCACGATTATACGAAGGTACACGTCTAAACACCAATTGAGAGATTTTAAATCCAAGGACAGCAACTTGATGGGATGAAATTACGAGTTTGAGTAGACCATGGTAAGATTCGCTGTTGCGAGATAATATCAAAACATCTCGTGGATTAGCCTCCGGATCTAAGCTGGGAGTGTAGAGGACGCGAAAAAAGGTCAATGTTTTTACAGTTTTATTTATATACTAACATGTTTTTGATCAAAATAAATAAAACAATTCTCCAGTAGATACATAGGCCCTATAGAGTTTAATTTTCTTAACATGGTGATATCAAGAGTAATACTTGAATATCGGTCAAGAGTGTACAGTAATTTAATGATAACTTTTTCTCTTAATTTAAAAAGTTTCTCATCTAATGTGGCTATACTTATGACAGATATTCAACAGCTGTTGATATCACCTTGTGAAGAAAATTAAACTATGTCTCCACTAGAAGAAATAATAATAATTATTATTATATTATATTATATATATATTAAGAGAGAGAGAGAGAGAGCTAACAAAATTGGTTGCTATGAATACGGCAAAACACTTAACTTTTATAGCTTCTCCTTAAATCCCGCATTAATAATTGGGATTCAAATAGCACTTTCCAATTATAATGAAGATATAACCTGTGTACAGATGTGAGCCTATTCAAAAATGATAAATTATTTCAGTCACCTCGGCTTCGGATCAAACTAGGCTTTTAGGTGTATCTCTTAAACTCACCTCAGTGGCCGAATGGGCATAAGGCGTTAGGTACGGCCAGACTAAGTGTGCGACTGAAAAATAAAATAGAACACATTGTTTGTAATAATAGGTGGCCAGACTGGAGCGAGCGCTTGAAATATTGAACTGGTTCTACTTTTCAAGCGCGCGCGCGCTTGAGCCGGTACAGTCTAGTTTACAGGCGCAGGGCAATATTATTGTATGTTTGTTCACTGAGTACTAGGAAAACCTCTCTATTTGACTTTATTTTTTAAATTATAGATAAGTCTAGCACACTTGGTACTGGCAACCTAATTTAATTGGTAAGATCATATATATGATATATCAGATATATGTAAAACTGATATGTAAAATATACTTCAATAGTATAATCAAATTACCTTTACAAATAAGAATCGCCATTAGCACGGAGAGAGGATGGGTAGACCACAACAATAAATCACTTGTCAAAAACTACCCTCAGTTCACTGAGCCAAGATTCGAACCTTTGCCTCATCAATAACTATACAGTGCTATCTGCTAATCACGCACTCACTCGCTCGTTAGTTTGGCCGAACACTTACTCTCGTGTTGGTCTGCTGATGTTGGAGGTTTCGGGGCTCAAATCCCGGTAGGGTACACTGAGGGTAGATTTTTATTAAATGGTTTCCCATTTTCCATCTAAGCACATGCAGGTAGATTACCTCTAAATGGCTTCCTTCTTTATACCAGCATCATTATAATTATTATCATTCACACGTATATCCTGAAAGGGTAGTAATATACGGCGATAAAAAATACTCTCTTAACTACTTGGTCACGTGCACGTATTAGCTGTTATGTTAACTGCCCCAGTTGCCTGTCTAAATAAAAATAAAGCTCGGAGGCAAAGAATACTGTTATCTTAATGGTTTTGTTAGTCGATACAGCATTCACTCAGTATATAACGTGGGGTACATTCCTCACGTGACAAGCTAAAGGGGCTTCCTTTGTAGTACCACCATGAAAGGAACCCGGAACTTCATATTTATCAGGCCGGTACTGTACCATTCACTACACCATCATAACATTAATAACCCACAAACATAATAATTCAATTTAAAGATTAATTTAGTTACAAGTTTAAATCATGTTATTTATTAAGAAGAAAAAGAAGAACCGAATTAACTAATAATATCCACACGGAAGGTCCCGCGTAGTGTCTAGGCATCAGTAACAATTTTTATTATCAGCAGTTTAATCCATCTTATTTAAGAGTAAGAGATAATTTATTTTTTTATGTTTTAACACCACGTCTTACTACCCGTTCGGGCTATACGCCTATCTACTAATAACCCTAATGATCTAGGGATTAATAAGGCTTAATTTAGAGGAAATATACCCGCATTTGCGGGGAGGAAGAGTGGAAAAAACATTTAGGAATACCACACTCAGTGCACCCGACCGGAATCAAACCTCTATCTCCTCGTCTTCGGCAGACTAGTCCAACACGAGAGTAGCGCGTTATACCACGTGGCCATCGAAGCGGGTATGGATAAGAGGTCAATGTGAAGGAAAAGTATTTTAAGGTATCATTGAAGCAAATTTCTAGCTACTATCCATGTGAATAATTTAATTTTGTATTTTTTTTTATAGTATGCATATATAACCAGGTCTGGACGCTTTAAGTTTATTATCCACTCTGGTGGCACAGAACGTTGCCCAGGGTACACGATAGGAAGTTGTTTACTCCACGTACCCACAATGAGATGATGTGATGACGGTTAATGTGGTTTTTATGAAGCCGGGGTAAGTCTTATCCTAACTTAAGCTTAATTTACAATCATCTAGTGACCGTTGGGCTTATTCCCCTTAAAGGAAAAATACCCGATGTACCAGCCGGGAATCGAACTCATGACCCCTAAACTTGTAGCCAGGTGCACTGACCACTACACCACGGTGCGAGATGATTATTTACTTTTGACTTAGGAAAGTGGAAGGAAGAATTTAGAGGAAATGTATTCGCGTTTGTATAGAGGCATAGTGTAAAACATTTAGTTAAGTTAAACTTCAGAACACCTAGACAAGATTCGAATTTATATATCCCAATAACCGGAAAACAAGATTGTACGACTGTGATTTTCAACCTCTTTCAAATAATGGCACACTGAACAAGTCGCTTTATTGTCAAGGCACGTCATTAGTTTTTAAGAAGAGATTCCATGAATAAAAAAAACTAGTGCTATGATTATGTTTAAGAGTTCAATAGTTAAAATTTTAATATTTGTTCTATTTTTTAGAAATAATGTTGTTAGTGGATTTTAAAATATTTTTTCTAATATTAAAATTTTTTCTTGCATCTTTTTTAATTTTCCCCAAACACCCGCGGAACACTTGTTGATTCTTTGCGACACCAATGTGCCGCGCCACACTGGTTGAAAAGCGCTACTGTATGAGTTTGTAGGTCTTAAATGTTAAAGTTGTGTTTAATATTACACGTCCAACTCACCGTTTGAGCTATCCGAACTTACAGCCTCACTAATCCAAACCCACCTCGGTGGCGTAGTTAACTAAGGCACTGGTTTTGTGTTGAGCTAGACTGATGAGGGTGGGAGATCAAGGATCGAATCTTGGTTGGATGAACTAGGGGTGGTTTTCCCTAAACGATTTCCCACTCTCCCTCCACGCCAATGCGGGTTCACATCCTCTGTATTCAACCTTCCCAATTACTATCCCAGTAGCGTAATTAGTACTCAAGCGTATAACACAAACGGGTAGAAAGACACAGCGCTAAATACTAATTTAAAAAAATACCTAATCCAAGCCCAAATGGTCTGAGAAGAGTAACTTTCAGGGAAACATTATCAATGTTCGTAATTAAAGGTGTGACCTGGTGGTCTAGGGGTAAAGTGTCGGACTTCTGTGCTGGGTTCGGGGTTCAATCCTTGGTCCCGGCACAGATTTATCTGATTACCAAACCCTTCCTTCACCTCTGACAAGACATCTTGTTAATGTGGGGAATGCCAGGTCTCTACCGTGGTTCGGATCCCACGTTAAACTGTAGGTCCTCCATTTCATCTCACAATCACCCTACCATTACACATTAGCGTAAGTGCGTATAGCCCGAGTGAGTAGTACGACGCGGTGCTAATAATAATATTACGTAATGATAGAAAAAGAAAAAAAAATCACTAATAGTCAAAAACGCGCCAAGTGCACACAGTTGGATCTCTCTCTTCAGCCTCCCGAATCAAAGTAGACATATCCATCAATCTTCTTGTGTTTCAAGTCCAACAATAGAATATAGCTTACCTTTACCTGAGAAACCGGTGTTGAATTCCATCCAATTAAAATAACGATTACCTCTAAACCCAGGGTTTTATACTTTTTCCTAGGTGTATCGGTTCTGTCTGTGCCTCATAGTTATACTTATATTTTGAAACACGTTTAAAGAAAAGAGTCCGTAAACACATAAAACTAACATGTATGATATACAACCCAATTTTATTAGGAATAGTCTTATCTGACAAGAAGGAAAGCTATTAAACATACTTTTACGCATGCATTAGTCAATTCGTGTGATCAGCGGCTGTCACATTTTATAGATATCATCACTATCTATAAAATATATTATATTGTAAAATATTATCGCTGACAGCAAAAAAATAGTTTTTTATTCTAAAATTCTATTTTTATAAAAATTTAACTATTGGGGTTTTAGTTAACTCAATTAGAGTTAGTAGTGCATGAGACCACATTCTCTTGGATGGTTGCATTGTAAAAGGAATTTCTCTCGCAATAGATTAAACTGTCCATGACCGGTAGATCGGGGTTCAAATCTCGGTTGGATAATTGAGAATGATTTTTTCATAAATTGTTTCCCACCATCCTTCCACTCAAGGTCGATTCCACTTCCTCTAAATTCAACCTTAGTCATCCCTAACACATTAGCGTAATTAGTTCGTATGAGTATCCTACCTATCACTCGTATCTTCCCTGGTTCCCTCCTCTATTCCCCTGTGGATGACTAGATCTCAGGAATTGGACGTTTCAGAGTTTCTCAGGAGCCAGTCAAGTGATCAGCGGTTAAAGCTCATTCCTCTAGTCTCTTTCGTACACCGCAGGAGCCTACAGAGCACAGTAAGGAAAGGCCGACGCAACGGATGGTAATAGGACTAGATCCAACTTTAGAACAACAAACAACATCCTAGAGATTGGACTAGAACAAACAACCTAAGTTTGTTGACACAGGACCAAAGTGGAGCGTTGACCGATCCCTCGCACCTGCGCACTGGGAAGCGCTAATTGATCCGCACCTGTTCTGTATTTACCCTACCCTCTACCCCCAACTCCTTTGCACCCCAACTGCAGCTGATCAAATGGTCTCTGAAGCGCTACACTGGATATCATCTATGAGTAAACAGCTGGTCTACTATTGAGAAACAGTTTGTCCTCTTATTTTTGTGTGACCAATATTTTTCTTAAATTTAAGAAAAGTTTCTTAGTGATGTTTCATTGATGTTGTCAGTAGGTCCTTATTACCACAGAGCCTTTCGATAAAGCTAAAAGCGAGAAAAGTGGTACAGTTCTTAAATAGTTTTTTTTTAGCACCGCATCTTTCCACTCATTTGGATATACGCTTATAAACTAATTATGTTAATGGTTTTAAGGATTAAGATGGTTATATTTAGAGGAAGTGTACCCGCATTTAAATGGAGGGAGACTAGAAAATCATTTGGGTGAAACCATCCTTAGTACACCCGACCGAGATCCTACCCTTGATATCCCCGTCATCGGCAGTCTAGTCTACTGCGAGAGTAGTGCGTTAGACAACGCGGCCACGGAAGTGGGTGCGAAATAGGTGAGTAGTCTGAACTTCTTACTGCGAATAGCAAGGGTCCGACCCATCAAACCTCGGCCTCGCTTCATTCCTCGCTGAACATCAAAGTTTAACTTGTTTGTATGTGCTCTGAGGCATGTAGGAGCTTTATTGCTTTCTTAATTTCCAACCTCCAATCGACACTGACGTTTAAACGAAGAGCACGTAGATTACCTGGAAACGTTAAAGTACGTTAAAGGTGTTTTAAATTTTAAAATGTACAATCACCAACCCGCCTCGGTGGCGTAGTTGGCTAACACGCTAGTCGTGTTGAGTTCGACTGCTGAGGACGGGGAGATCGAGGTTCGAATCTCGGTCGGGTGAACTGGGGGTGGTTTTCCCTAAATGGTTTTCCACTCTCCCTCCACGCAAATGCGGGTTCACTTCCTCTAATTCAACCTTCCTAATTCCTAATCCATTAGCGTAATTAGTACCTAAAGCGTATAACCCTAGCGGGTAGTAAGACGTGGTGCTAAATATTATTATTAATTTTTATTATTATTAATTTTATTATTTTTACAATCACAAGTTCATTGTTTTGTTTGTACCTTAACTTTGAGGTCAAACATAATAATGATATTAAACGGTTCGTATAAATATAAAGTATTCTAAGGTATTCTTTTATTTCACTGTATCACCTTTACAATTTTTCTGTACAACTTTCTCTCAAACCGTCCCACCAGTTCAGGGGTTGGGTGAGGCTGTTGGTTCACCCTCTTCACTTTCCGAGACAACACTGGTTCCACATACACCATGCTACATCCTCACGTCAACCACCCGAACTACTTATTTCCGCGGGAGAAAACCCTCCACTAACCAGCCGGGTGCTCTCGTGGAGGTTTATGGGAAACACTGGGCGTCCGATGACGTAATATCGGCACACCCTTCCCTCCTCTATATGACAGAAAAAGGGAAGAGGTAGTTGGTAGGAGCGTACTTTTACAAGGCTCGCTAATTACAAACTTTCATTCAATGATTGATCGATCGATCAATCATAATTATACAAAATTTGATGAAAACGAAGACTTATATTTCACTTAGATGACAACTATACAAGATTCTAAACAATAAACATGCAACATATGGGTATGCAACTTTAAGCTAACTTATGCAAGCACATATTTTAACATAGTAACAGTCTTAACCATACACACTCCTGTTTTAACATCTTAATTCTTATAGCCAAAGAGTACTCTTTATCAACGTAATTATGTCTATAGTATATTTTTTCATAGGAAGAGGGGTTGTTCCAAGTGCTGGTAATTGTTTTTACTCTATTAGAAATGTAACTATGAGAAGAATACGGAACCCCACCCGGTAACTAGAGGATAGGGAAGAGATCGCCTTACGTGAGTGGGAAAGGTTTTAATTGATTCACGTGAGCTTTCCTTGTTGGAAGTCCTATCTCTGGATCCTTCAGCTGAATCATGACTGGGGTCAGAAAACGTTCAATCACAGTCGGCTCGGACCACATGTAGCAGAGCTTGGCAGCTATCCCATAGGCCACTCTGTTAAGTTGATGAACTCTATACACTACCTTATCTCCCACCTTGTACGGTACAGGGTACCTGGACTGGTTGTAGCGTTTAGCCACCGCCTCATGGGCTCTTCTCAGTTCGGTCCAAGCTCTCTCCCATCTTTCTCGGGGGGTTTAACTTAGAGTCCTCTTCCCACTTGGTAGGAAAGATTTCCACCTCAGATTAATGTGTTGAATAGGGTCATAACCAAGCAACACCTTAGACGGTGTACTCTTGTGACTCTCTTGAAGGGCAGCATTGAAGGCTAACTGAAACCACGTGAGGTTGGAGTCCCACTGCCTGTGGTGGACGTTGTGGAATGCGATCAGTGCACTTTTCAAGTATGCCGGAAACATTCCACGTGGAATGGGTTCGGGTAGTAGTGACTTGTGATGAAGTGACCCACTCTACCTACCCTCCCACTCCTACCCACCTCAGTGGCGTAATTAGTTAACGATCTAGTTTCATGTTGAACCACACTGCCGAGGACGGGGAGATTGAGGTTCGAGTCTTGGTCAGATGAACTGGGATTGTGGTGGAGTGACGTATCTCTTTAGCGAAACACATATTTGAAAGGCGTGAGATCTAAATTGACTAGAATTATCTGATACCAAATTACACGGTAATCCAAAGTTTCTAAATATTTCCCTGTCAAATGCTCTCATAGTTGTACTAGTCGAGGCCTTCCTTACCTGAACCAGCCACACGAATTTCGAAAAGGCTTCTAACGCCGTAAATAGGTAGGTGTGGCCTTCTTTAGTCCACGGCAGGGGGCCAAAGAAATCCACAAATAGTCTTTCCACCGGGAATTTGGCTACGTCTGACGTCAATTCTTCATATTTCATGTTTTGGGCAGGTTTTGACCGTAGATACGTTTCGCATATACTGACTAGGACACGTATCTCTTGATCCATCCATTTCCAAAAAAAATAAAGTTATAATTTTCGCAATATATTTTGCTTTGCCTAGGTGAGCCCCTATGGGGCTGGAATGATAATACTTAATTAAGATGGGACGTTGCTTTGGAGGCACTGCCACTTTCCATTTTGACTTTCCTGACGGTTTGATTATAAGGATTCCATCCTTCATCTTAAAGTCGGGCACTACCTCACCTTTGGATGTCTTTCTGTAAATTTCCCCTAGAATAGGGTCGACTCGTTGGCTTTCACGTATAGGTGTGAACAGTTCCGGTAAACGTCCTAGTAGTGTCAGTGATGTGGTGGGTTCTACCTAATTATTTAGGGTGCTTTGTTTCCTTTCCTCGGATCCCTCGAACATGCACAACAACTCATCCACGAATATGTTTATCCCTCCTTTTAAAAGGATCACGTCAAAATTCATGCTAATAGCTGTGCTATCCATTACCTATCTTCCCCACTTGGCGAGGATGTTGAAGCAGTCAAGCCCCGGCTTGGTTATCACAATGTAGTTCAAACTTGTCGTGTTCCAGGTAATGCTTAAACTTGTCTATCCCATATATTACTGCCAGTATTTCTAGTTCATATGTTGGATAGTTGGCCTCGTGCTCGTGCAATGCACGATTAGCGTACGCAATTGATTTAAGATTCCCCTCGGTCATTTGTCCTAGCATGGCCCCTTGTCCTGTCGAGGACGTTTCCATTTGTAAGACACATTTTTGGCTGAAATCTAGTAGTTTTAATACTGGTGGGCAAGTTAGTTACCCTTGAAGTTTTTGGAAAGCGTCGTTGCTTTCCTCGTCTACTTCAGGTCATTGACCTTTTTTCAACTGGAACAGGTATTAGGTGACCATGACAGGTTGGGAATAAATTTGCCATAAAATCCCACCATACCCAAAATCATGTTAATTTCCGGCATGTATCTAATAAAGGATATTCTCGAATCGCCCTAGTCCTTTAGGGGTCAATGGACAGGCCCTTGTGGGAAATGATGTATTCTAGAAATTCTATCTCAGAGACCACGAAAGTAACTTTGTCTGGATTGGCCGTAAGCTTTGCTTGTTTAACTTGTTCAACACTTCCCTCACGTGGATCATTGGTCTTCCATACTATTGGAGTAAACAACAAGATCAACCAAACAATTAAATAGGTACACTCATTTGATATTTCCAAATATTTAATTTAAAAACGGGTAAGTATTTGTGTCCCGGTACTTAAGCCGAAAGCCGGGACCTGATAGTATGCTTTGTTAAGGTCTATCACTGTATAGATCTTCGCTTTTCCTAGGTATTGTAGAGCCATTTCAATTGTTGGAATTGGAGGAGCTTCGTATTTGATCATTTTGTTTAGCTTCCGGTAGCCCACTTTTAATAGACTCTCCTTGCCTTCCTTCGTCATTAAAAAACAGGGGGGGGTGTAAGGGCTGTTTGAATTTCTGATAGTGTTATTGCTTTCTGAAATACGTATATGTCGTTTGAGTTCTTCGAATTTTGGGGCAGGGGAGGGGGGCATGGAAGTATGGTTTGGATATGGTTGGGTTAGCGTCAATTAGTTCGATATCTCATGATATCGATCGAAAGTTGGTATTACCTACTCGGTTATTTATGACGTTGGCGTATTCTTTGTATAGTTCATTAAATACCAGCATTTTATCTTTCATGGTCACCAGTCCCACCACGTGCTTAGATGCATACGGGAACGTAACCCTCTTGTTGTAGGGATCAATTTTAATCCTCGTTCCTTGGATGAACTACTGCCCCAGTGTGGACTCAGTGAGCAGACTCGGCGTGACATAAAACCACAAGTGCCACGAAAATGCATCTATCTTCACGGAAGACTTAACTCGGGTCTCTATGTGGATGGGTATTCCGTCAGCACGATGCACTTCAGATTGCAACTCTTCATTCAACGGATCAGGTTGGTCTCCCTTAGATTTTCGTGAAATTCCCTAGAATCATTTTGTTACCAAACCTATGTACTATAATCAGTTGAGCTGGAGACCCCTAACTGATCTAAGAGGGTGGCAGCCAGTGGACCGGATTTGAACCCCCCTGCAGTTTAGTATACTGTGAGAGTGCTGTCTTAGACCGGGGAGGTTTTCAATTTTCACTCCGGTGCAAGTGGGCATGACGTCTAAATGTCAGGCTTATCTATTTATGTTGGAGAAAAATTGGAAGTGTAAGTGCACTTACATTAATCTACGCTTTTTTATCCCTACCCTAAATTTAATAAACCAATAAATAACTTGTGACCCGCATCATTTGCCCTCGAGTTCTATAGGGTATCATTCACTTCTGCTCTAGTATTGGGTAAGCACTGAAATAATGTATAATTGTAAGATCGACACTTTGACTCAGTCGGTAGTGTGTTTGATTACCAAGCAAGAGGTCTTGGGTTTAAGAAGGCTATACATTTTACTATTAAATAATGTTTTTTCGGTGGCGTGGTTAGCTAGCGTCTAGTTTCATGTTGAGCTAAACCATCGAGGATAGGGGAGCTCGAGGTTCGAATCACAGTCGGGTGAACTGGAGGAGTTTTTCACTCATACTTCTACGCAAATGTGGATTCAACCTTTCCATTCCTAATCTGGTTTGACTAGCTGTTCTGCTTCTTCTTTAAATCTGTTATAATATTTGGTTTGGTTGAAGTGTACATAGAGAAGAGCCAGCCTCATAAAGATTGTTACTCTCTAAAAAGAGTGCAAGTGATAGATACCGGTTCGGTGACGCAGTTGGCTAACGTTGCAATTATGTGTTTAGCTAGACTACGAGGACGGGAGAGATCTAGTTCGAATCTCGGTCGGGTGAACTGGAGTAATCTTTTCACTCTCCTCTCCCCCGCGCAAATGTCCTAGTCCATTAGCGTAAATAGTACTTAAGCGTATTATAACCCAAACGTTAGTAAGACGCGGTGCTAAAAGAGTAATATAAAGCAAACTGGCCTACACCATAGGGCAAAGTGGTAATCACTGCTTCGGTGGCCGCATGATCTAACGCTCTACTCTTCATTAGGCTATAGACTGACTGATGACGGGAAGATTGAGGTTCGAATTTTGGCCGGGTGTACTGAGGGAGGTAGTTTGAGCGCATACCTGCACTTGGAAGGTTTGGTTTTGACTATTTTGTTTATGATTTCACCTTCTCATAGTTAAATAAGTACAGTAAACATATTATCTTATACATTGATGTTAACGGGGCTACAAGTCGTCAGCTCTTACTAGATTAAATTGACGGGGAAATAAGTGCAGTAAAGCCCGAACCAGTAGTAAAAAAAACCCTGTGGAAAACCAACTGTTTATATGTAGATTCCAATTTCTATACAAAGAGACTTTTAGAAAATAAACTTTTTTCAGACAACATTTATAAAATAATACTATAATATCGGTGATATTTTATATTACTAATAGTATATCAAAATAGGTTCTGCAGATCACTTTTCTTGACGTATTAATACGTGAAACTAGATCTAGTGACTTTTCTAGTTGTTACTATGAATTGGGACTGTAGTTCGGTGAGACAGTGTTCAGCTGTCATGTTCATCTCTAGGATACGGTTCGAATCTCGTTGGGGTGCAGTGGGAATAATCTCAATATTGAGATTTTCAATCTTGCGTGCCAGGCACCCATCTAGGCTATCTGCCTATTTATATTAATGGAACAGGAATCTATAATAATAAAAGGAAGTGTTTATCTGTGTGTTTGTGTGTGATGACCATCCAAAACTACGGCACGCAGAGATCTGAAATTTTTAACAGAGGTGTACGGGGAGGGGGTCCAAAGGCACCTCGAAGCCGTATTTTAATTATCTTTTTAATTAGGCTATTTTTTTAACACAATACCACAGTGGGTCACGGGCAAAGCCAGTTGGGATTGCTAGTCATGAATAATTTAAAAGGTAAGGGTGCCCTCATTTGCGTGAAGGTAGATAATGAAACAATTTAAAAAAAAACACCAATTAATCCGACCATATTTGAACCCCATCACTGAGAAAAAAAGACTAGGTTCTTGGCTACCGTCAAATTGCGTTTCATACATGGATTTATAGTTGCATGGTCTAGGGCATCACTAGATTGCCGATGACAGAGTGATCGACGTTTGAAGCAAATGCGGGTATATATTCTACCCGCTCTAGAAAAATCTGGTCAACCAGCAAATAGTGAGGTTGTAGGAAGTATGACCGTTCTAACATACATTAACTGTGCTAATGATATCGAGGTTCGAATCCCGGTGTGCACGCCATCTAAATTTGTATACTTGCATCGATAATAGCATGGTTTAAGATGTCACTAAATTGCCGATGACAGAGTGATCAACGTTTTATTTTCTCAATACAATCAAATGTGGGTACACATTCCACCTGGTCTAGAAAAATCTGGTTGACCGGCAAAGAACCTTCGAAAATGGTGGGGTGCAGGAAGTACGACCGTTATAGCAGACTTTAGCTGTGCTATAGATATCGAGGTTCAAATCTCAGTGTTCACACCGTATAAATGTCAGGCTCATCTCATTCTAGTGGGAGAGGCTAAAATTGAATCCCCAGCTGTGTAAACTGTAGGTATTTTTCCCTCTGGAACATTTTCTTAATCATCCCTACCGCCAGTTTTGACAGAAAGGGTACGTGTCACTCATACAGTTATAGTGGGGGAGGTCATGGGTTCGAATCTCGCTCGGCTGAAATGGGGTGTTTTACTACTCACCTTCACTTCACGTAAACGCTAGGACATTTCTACCTTACTCCTCCGATCCATGACGGATACCTACATCCACGCCTGTAAAAGGAATATACCAAACAACCAATTTTAGTAGGCTTTTATAGTGGGGGATAGCGGCCCCTAACTGAGGATTATATCTCACTATAAGGCTTACAAGGCTCCTGATTGTGCATAATCAGAGCTGTGTAAATGCTCTCTTTTTGCGAAAAAAAACATTACCACATAGGGGTTTGCGACATTGCGATGATGAAACAGGAACAACCCATTACCACATAAGGGGTTGAAACACATGCCTTGAAGAAGGGGGAGAGTGAGGGGAATTGAAATGGGTCTCAAAGCCGGGGGAACCCTCTCACACTCTTCGCTACGCTGCCGTCAGGAGAGCTTCATGCCCGTGTTCCCTCTGATAACGACTGAGGAACGCCCAACGCCGTGGACTGCACACCAATAAATAAATAAAAAAACTCCAACGCCTCATCCCAAACCTACGAAAATAAACTCCCCCACACCAATAGAAAACTCCAACACCCCTCTGAATCCTAACCAGGTATAAATAACCAATGAGCACAAATAAAAAATAAATGAATTTTAAGAGCATAAATATGTAAGGTTTGTTCTGGCAGGAAGTTAGCCCACGCTGACACATTTCCTTGGTAGTCAAAGGTATTGGGTTGCCTTCCTGTTGAGAACAGCCTCTAGCTCATATAGCTTCATCCTGTTGACGAGCGAATACTGGCGATGATGGGACCTTGGACTCATGAGAACGAGGATCGACTGGTGATGTGTGTGAGAAGAACACACAGAAGTTGTTGCGTGGCAGCGGTGCTGTAAGGACAGTAGTCAGCTCGCTGAGAGATAATGAACTAGCTAACATAGATTCTGGTCGGTTCACCCCGGCCAGAGAGTCAATCCCGGGTCCGTAAGTAGTGTCACGGGTTCCGTTATCGTGAGTGTTCCCTCGTCACGGGGACTTTCGTAATATCTATGTAGTAGCATAGTAACTGTTTGAAGAAATAAACATCTGATTAGGAGAAACTTGCTAGCCTCATTCCCCACATACCATCAATCCCAACCCCTACCGCTCGGGGTCCATCCTGCCCATGTAACACCCCCTAGGGTGTCCCGGTAGTAAGTTAGGGTTGGCTATCGGGGCACCCAAATAAAGGGGGAAGTTACAGAATATACATAAATAACCATTGAGCACAAATAAAAAAGCAATGAGCATAAATAAATAACTATTGAGCATACATAAATAACCAATGAGCACAAATTAAAAAACAAGTTTGGACATGAATAGACAAGTTTGGAACACTGGAAAGTGGTCATTAGGAGGGGAAGTGGATCAGGAGGAGTGGCGGGGAAGGGGTAAATCTACAGCTAATCAGAGAGCGAGGGATGTGGTCACGTGACCAAATTCAACAAATCAGAGCGCTGTTCCCATACGCCGTACTAGACTACTATTGTGAGATGAAATGGGGGACCTACAGTTTAAAGTAGGATCCAAACTATGGCGGAGGACTGGTATTTCACACATTCACAAGTTGTGATTCTCACACGGACCAAGGATTGAGCCCCGGACCCCCAGCACAGAAGTCTCACACCATACCCTAGATCATCAGGTCACCGAGCATTCACTAATTAATTTTATTTAATTTAGAGATAAATATTCTTCTGCGAAATGTATGATGTTTGTAACTGCATGCCCATTAAGTTATTGTTTATGTAGCATGGTAAATAAATCTTATTAGAAGTAAACTATTTCAACGCTTTTAGTTTCATCTTGTGACCTCTAAATACCTTTTTATTTCTTTATTCCTATCATTTTTCTTCTAAACGTTCTTGCAGAATTTAGAGAAAATGTACGACTTTTGCTTGAAGAGAGAGAGAGAGAGAGAGAGAGAGAGAGAGAGAGAGAGAGAGAGAGCGAAAAACCATTTAGGAAATAAAAACTCATTAGTACATCCAGCTGGGATTAGAATTCAAACCTCCTAATAACCAGCAAACTAGAATAAATGAACCTGATATTCAGTTTGCTTGTTCATTGGAGCGAGTCACAGGTTGCTATGATTGAATAGTTATTTTAGTTTTTTTACTTTATTTAAACTATATAGGCCTACCGATATAAATATTTTAACTTTATGTTTATAAACTACTCGTAAAATGTCTAATAATCAAATCGATAGCTATATCATACATGAATAAATGAATAATGAAAGCTTGGTTAAATGCTGAGATTGAAATCAAGTATCGTAAAGTAAAACGTTGGACAAGCACGATTAGGAGAAAAATGTTGAAGATAAAGAGATAGATATGCATAAGAAACAAGAAATAATAACAAAAATACATATAAATAGTTTACCAGCCAGAAACTTCATTTGCCGTGCTACGCAGACCGTAGCATAGTGGAATGCAGTTACAAAACTGTGTACATTTTTGCAGAAGAACTTTTCTCTCAAAATTAAATAGAATCGATGACTTGACAGTATGCGACCAAATATATCTGTATCAGCACCATCGGTGGACATTGAAAAATTGAGTTCATCTACTTATTTTCTGGGAAAGAAGCATGCCAACAAATAAAGTTCTTGATAGGGGTGTGCAAAGTTTCCAAACTTTGACTAGCTTCGAAACAAATTTTGGCTTCGAAGCTTAACCAATAAAAATATTGACAGCTAAAATACCCCATTTGTGTTCAATTATAGCCATTCTGAGCAGTGTTCTACATTACAAATTAATATTTATCTGGAAAAAATCTGAAGAAATTTAAATGCATGCTGTGATAATAGTTTTTTTTGTCAGATTAACACAGAATTTAACAAACAATTGTGCAATAAAATATTTTGAAAAGTTTTATTATTATTATTATTATTATTATTATTATATTATTATTATTATTATTATTATTATTAGCACCACGTCTTACTACCCGTTCAGGTTTTCCGCACTTACGCTAATGTGTTATGGTAGGGTGATTGTGAGATTAAATGAAGGACCTACAGTTTAACGTGGAATCCGAACCACGGTGGTGGCCTGGCATTCCCCACATTAACAAGATGTCTTGTCAGAGGTGAAGGAGGGGTTTGGAAATCAGATAAATCTGTGCCGGTACCGAGGATTGAACCCCGTCTGCCAGCAAAGAAGTCTGACACCTTACCCCTAGACCACCAGGTCACCAAAAAGTAATTTTAATTAACCACAATATAATCACAATATAATATTTTTTCAAGCATAAAATAACTAAAAGAAAATATTCGAACTTTTATTTGGCTTCGAGGTTATTTTATATCTTCGATTCAAGCTCGCTTTGAATTGAAAAAATTGACTTTGCACACCCCTAGCTCTTGATAAAAGAAACTTCCCGAAAAGAAGGGCAAACTCTTTATGGTAAGTCCGTGGGTAACTATACCCCAATTTCCTTAAGAATAAACATATCCGGCAGCTAGAATAAATTAATATACATGTTTATTAATTTGTCAAATCATGTAATATGCCACTGTCGATTCGATATATATTATCAATATCTAAAAAAAGTAATATTTAGTAATAGGTTTTCACTACTAACGACAAAATATATATGGGGTATTTTTTAAACATGCTCCAAATGTCCGCTTGTAAGTAAATCAAGGCGTAAATTAAGCACACGCTTAAATTATATATTTTTACAATTGGTGATTTTTTTAAACGATTTCATTCAACACATATTATCAAAGGTTTAATCTAATGAGCACGGATAAGGAAAGTTGTTTGGAGGAAATTCATTCGCATTAGCTTGAGTAAAATATGAGAAAACCGCAGTTTTACTGTATATCACATGCATACCCAGCTGACATTTAAGCTCAAACCTCTCTGCCATAGGCAACTCATTAGATTGTGAGCCCGAAGCCTTGGTGTGTTACTAAGTGTGAATAATTTAATGAACGAATTTTAAATAATATGAGGGAAAATATTACGAGCAAAATGTTGTAATTATTACTAATTTATATCCATATACCATAAAACTTATTCGAAAATATTAGCTAAAAAAACTTACACTCGGTCTTTGAACTGATATACAATTTAACTTATTAAAGTAAGGATTCATTTTACAAGTCAATTGCCAATATAATTGGAAGAGACTGAAATAATGTATTTATAAGAAGATGAATGAAACATAATAATCATTATGATATAGATTTTGTCGTGTCAAGCTTATGCGGTGCAAAATAGACTTAAGGCCTAGCACGCACTGCGATTAAACACAAGTGGTTTGAAACCGCCGAAAAATGTAACGTATAGCCTTCTATACAAGTGCCCGCACTAGCCATTTTTTTCAGTGACTGATTTTAAAAACGTAATTTGCTATATTTGACTAGTGGTTTGAAAACGCGAGATATTTTTGTATTCCATAGTACTAGTATGGTGGTGCACGCACAGCGGTTAACCACACTTGGCTTTCAATTCAGTATCGGCTGAGTGAGCGCAGCGGCGAGTCGTTGTTTGCAGTGCTAATATAAAGAGGTTTTGTTATGTCATTCGACTAAAAAACAACGTCAGGAGACTGCAATAATGTATCTAAAAACATTATTATTGAAGTGGAAAAAAGAGCGGCGTAATATGACAAATCGTTGAATCAATACAGAAATAAAAATATTAAGGCCCGACTTTGGCAGGAAGTATATCAAAATGTGTGCAGAAAATGGGCAAGCCTGTTGGAGGCAGAGAAGAAAAATAAAGGTACGTGATTAATTAGTTATATAGCATGGTACTGCCAATTTAAAGCACCAGGTGGAGATGTAAATTAGTCAGCAAAGAAATTCCGTATTTACAATACGTCATTATTAGGATGAAGTCTAATTGGGTGTAGGTTTCGCAGTTACGAATGTTCCCATTGGCACAAATTTTCTTGTAATTCCTTCCCATCGTGTTTTCTTACGAAGTTGTGCAATATACAGCAAGCTTTTACTATGTAATCGCATTGTTCAAGTTTTCTATCTAACGGTTTGTGAAATATACGCCATTTATTTGCCATAATACCGAATGTACATTCAAGTGTTCTTCTTGCATATGAAAGTCTGTAGTTATAAATATTTTATTTGGTAGATAAATTTCTGCTCGGGTATGGTCTCATCAAATGTTTTAAAAATGGATAGGCTTCATCACCAACAAATACAAACTGCATTTCAGGTCCTTCCTTAAAATTTGGTATAATAGAGAATGCTGGTAAATCCAGTTGGTTTGTTTAAAGTCGTCTACCAAAATTTGAATCGTGGAATACGCTGGCATCACTATTTGATCCGTATGTACCCACATCAATAGCTACGAAGCAATAGTAAGCATCGGCAATAGCTATCAAAATAATTGAATAAAACTTCTTATAATTAAATGATTCCGAGCTGTTGTAATCGGGTATTTCCATTCTTATGTGTTTGCCATCAACTGAGCCGACACAATTTGGAAAGTGTGTTTGTTCAAAAAAGCTTTTGCTATGTTTAACCAGTCTTCTTTTGTTATTTCTTTATATGAATAGGTTGCAAACATTATCACAAATGCTTGCATTTATGATGAATAATTCCACTGATAGTCGTGGTGCCAATCAAGTAATCAAAGTACAGTGATTTCACGCTATTTCCTGTAGCAAAGTACCTGTGAACAAGATATTGATTCTGTTTATTTGGTTACAGGAAACTCCATACAAACAAAATGGAAGAACCTGAAGGAGTGTTTCGCTAAAGAATTGGTGGCACAACAAGGCAAATCTGGGCAAGCTGCTCCCCCAAATAAAAAGAAATATGTTCAATTCGATTCAATGTTTTTTCTAATTCCTTCCATGCAGAAACGAGAAACGACCAGTAATGTATTGTTGCCTGTTTCTACTCAGGACAGTGAGGCTGATGTAACATTGTCAACTCCAGCACAGAATTCACAACCCACCAATAACAATAGAACACCACTACGAAGGAAGAACTGTTCTCGAGACATCAATTCAAGAGAATATGAAAAACCATTACTTGACATATTAAAAGACAAAAAAGTAGAGGACGAAGACAAAAGAAAAAAAACCTTGCTCTAATGATAGTTCCTATGCACGTAAGATTAAATGAAGATCAAAAGCATTATGCTAATACTGAAATGCTAATTTAAAAAAAAAAGCACGTTCTCACTCATCTCTGCAAACATCGCAATACATTTTGAATCAACCATCTCATTTTCGAGGACCAAGAACATTTACATTTAGTTCACCATTGTATCTTCAAACATATACCCAGTCAAAAGTACATATCAATATTCTTCACAATCCTCATCTATGGATACAATATTTTCGATCCAATCATCAGCACAGACTCTGCCTCCATCAACTCATCCCCACAGCAACCTGCAACTTCAACTCCCCAGCTTCCACCAACTCTATTTCTACAAGCACCACCTGTACCAACGCAACAACAATAAATATGGTGGAAATTATCGGGTAAGATGTTTTAAGAACAAGACCAAGACTATGCCGAAGAGTTTGCATAAAGGTATAATCAAAAATATGCTTAGATTATTATGAATACACGTTCACTTTTTAATTTGCCCTGTAAAATAGAATGAAACATTTGAATTATACGTTTTCACGACAATTAAAAAAATCTTACTCAACGTAACAGAAAGTCGCTCTTCTGGTAATATTGCCTTACGAAATGTAGTGTCTTCTTCATATTGTAGATACTGGCCCACAGCTTGTAATAATTTATCAAAAGTACCGATAAACATTCTGTAGTCTTTAAAAAACTCATTGGGATGCTATTGCACGTCGTTGTACATTTTGCAAAAGTATCCTTTCAAATGTCTTTGAACAGTTAGTGGATGTACTCAGTACCTATGGTGGTGGCGTTGTTTCCGTTTTCTATTTTTTTAAATCAAAGCCACAATACACGCTGCTCACCAGAAATCCATGGTGGTACTGAAATAAAATCGAGTAAACGCCAGCCGCGGTGCGTGTTTGTACACGGTTTGGCGTTTTCAGCTATTCCAAAACCGAGTGCGTTTAATCGCAGTGCGTGCTAGTTTAAGAGCTCACCTCACCTCCGTATAGCTTCTATCTTATGCCACGATCACGATCAACTTAATTTTAACTTAACGTAACGTTCAGTTGAAGTTAACTTAACTTAAGAAAACAGATGTGTGATCACGATTCACGTAACTTAACTTAACAGCTTGAGCCAAACATCTTCATTCTCGAGTATGATTTGCGATTTGTACTATTTGTCCGTGATGATCTGTGAATGTTAAGTTTTCAATCAATATAATAAATTTATATTACCAAACTTTTTTGATAAATTTAGTTTTCCTAATTAGTTTAATTATTTTGTTTCAATGTCTGCTCACTATAACTTATGCTAAAGAGTAAACATTGATCATAATACCAACAAATAAATTACTAAATAGCCTGTTGACTTCACCTGCATAGTGATTGGCTGGCTAAATCACGTGATAACCTTCAAGTAACGTTCACTTATAGTAAAAGACCTCCAAGGACATCTCTTACAAACCGAACGTCACATCGTAGTGCAGTTTTGTATTTTCTACTTTAGAAAACAGTGAAGTGGAGATCAGTGAAACAGTTTCACCTTTTTTTTACTTTCCCTCCACCAAAAAAAAAACTCTAGCTAGAGATTTTGATAAATGACTAGCGAAACTGAAAAAGAAGTTTTGGCGATGGCGTGACTGTATCTCAGACTAGAGCCAAAACCATTTTACTGATCGGAGTGAAACTTGGTATCTTGGTTTCCATAAGGTGTCCCCCCTCCTCCCAGACTGTTTTTAGAATTAGATATCTAACTCTAAAATTAAGGGTGGTTTATGAAGGGCTAAAAGAGATCAAATCGATTTTCTCAATATCCTTTATAACAATTTGGATCAAATTTTGTATCCAGAACTTCTATTTTCCCATTTAAAAAAAGGCTTTAAGGGCACTCTATAAAAAGCAGAAACCTCAAATTTTGATCATATATCCACAACTATTTGAGATACGAAATAACTTATCGTTGTAAGTTGTAGTACTTTTAAAATTAAAAATATTTTAATCTGGAATATATTTTTATAAAACTAATAGTCTCTGAGCAATGAGCAAACATACATATTTTTTTGTAGTACTTAGAATATGAAATTAATTGTTATGCTTTTTGGTGGACATAGATGCTCAATTTCTCAACGTGTCTGTAATAGTGTATATTATTACATGCATTCTTTTTGTGGAGTGTTTCTAAAACAATGTCTATTATTTTGTTTCACAAATATTACGAGTAAATGTCTCTATTTTAAGATCTGAAAGAAATTATGTGCAGTGAACCGTAGAATTTTTTTAAATACAACAGATTAAAAATATATTTAAAACGATAAAAACTATTAGACTGATATAATTTTCCCTTTTGTCTTGTATAGACTACATTAAACCACACTTCAATAAGTTTTATGGTTCAAGCTAATCGTATATATAATTTCCCGGTTAGTTTGTCCGTTAGATGGTCTCTTAAATCAACTGCATTTTCTTAGGGGACAGTAATGGATACTCTTATTAAAACAAGAATTGATAATATTCATGTATCTGTCCTTGTATATGTATCCAATAACTTTCATAAAACTAATAGTGGTCTGTATGGCATGCTCATTCACAAACAATGATAAATAATTATCTGAAAAATTAACTGCCGACACAGTTGGCGTAAGAAAGAAGTTTGACTGGAAATACTACATGACTGACTATAAAGTAATAATTAAAATGGCAAAGTTTATGGGTGATACAGAATGACAGGAAATGTTTAAAACGGCTTTTTCTTTAGGAATAAGATTTGACAAGTTGTCATGTAAGTGAACCAGCTCCCTGAGGATTTAATAAGCCTTTAAATTCTAATAATTAAGAAAGTGTCATGGGTTTAAGTTTCAAACACAAACAACACTAACTAGTAGTTCTGTGAACAGAAGATCTTGCCTACTCCATGTCCTTATCGCTACTAAAATCTCACTAGTAGTTTTGTGGCTGACCTAGGTAAATCTTGGGGTAAGGTTCTAGCCCAAAATCTCAAAGTTTGAGGGTTCAAACCCAGCCGGGATTGACTGATTTTTTTCCTGAGCGATAGGGGAAGTAAATCCGTAGGTCCCATGTCGATTGTGGCATGTAAAATAACACTGAAATTTCGTGAACTCACCTTTCCCAGCAAAATTGGTAGATCCTTTCACTCTCGCTCATAGAAATTCTCAAGTGCTGATATAATCAGTTGGTTCAGAAAAGTACACGTTAAATACCTCAAATAAATTAAATTTTAAAAAATTCGTTCTGTAAGGAGTAGACCTCACTCACTTTATGTTCTTATCTTTACTAAAATCTTAAGATTTTTCTTTGATTTCAAGTTGAAATATCTCCCATTATTTCCATTTGGATTTGAAGTAAAGCTTTTTATTTGGTGATATATTTTAAAGCTAGACTGATAACAAATGAGCACTTAATTCAAAAGCACTTTATTTTTATATAGAATAACCGTTGTTCATGCGGTTTAAAACATCAGTCTCGCAATAAATGTCAAAATAATTTTAAATTTACAACATTTTAGACACGTTATTAAACAAAACACCTTTTGACAAGCCGTCATATCTAAACGCATTACCATATTGAAAAACTAATTACATTCAACGTCCGGACTAGGTTCACAGAACGTCCATGACAGATTTCGTTAAAAGTGATCCAAATATTTGATAATTATTATCGCAGAACAAACATACGAAAATACATATTAAATGCCAAATGGTCAAGTCAAAACAGGACACTGCTACGATTGGTCTAGTACAGTACTATTTAGACAGAAAGGAACATTGTTGGCGATAAAATAAATAGCTGATGATATAGAAGTTGGGGTTTGAATCCAAGATTTGTGTATTGAAGATGTTTTATTCCCTATGGATTTTTAGTTTTTTATTCTCCTTATCATATACACCAGTAAATTGCTCGTTATTCGAATATCTTTAGGGTGTACTGAGGGTGGTTTATCCAAAACTGTTTTCCACTCTCCATCTACGCGAATTCGGGTACAATTCCTATAAATATAACCTTCCTAATCTCTAAAACCATTAGTATAATTAGTACATAAGCCTATAGCCTAAACGTTTAGTAAAACGTGGCGCAAAAAAAAAAAATTCCCCAAATTATAGCCTCCGTATTCCTAAGCAATTTGTTTGTATAGTTACATTAAATGTCTACAGTATGGAAGAATGGCTGGGCGCGGAGCAAATAAAAAGCCAGAGGTGATAGATAATATCTCAGAAGAGGCTTCGCATCGTGGTGCGGTTTTATTTTATTTTCGTATCTATCTTCATCTAGATAGTCTAGAAGCCAAAAAAATAGAGAGAGGAGCAAAATAATTTTACCTAATTTTAAATATATATTATATATAATAATATTATAATAGATTATAACATCATTATAGATTAAAATTAGTGCTGTTTAAAGTAAAGAATTTAAAAATCCATACAGTTCAATTTCAACAGGAAGAACCTTTTAGAAAAAACTAACTAATTTTACCGTCAATATTCAATAATGTTACTACATTATTTATGCTATTCTATAACTATTGATTATATCTATAATAAGTGACCAATCCAAATAATAAGACCTACCGTATACATGCGTGAAAGTAGTTATAGTAGCTAAACTAGTAGTTGGTTAAGGTTCTTCCTTAGAAAATTGTACTGTGTTTTTTTAAAATATTTATTTGAGGTATTTAATGTGCACTTTCTAAACCAACTGATTTAAAATTGCTATGAGCGAGAGTGAAAGAGCCTACCAACTTTACCAATAAAGTTATTTTCACATATATACCAGGGATCTTTCATATGCCATAATCATTATTATTATTATTATTATTATTATTATTATTATTATTAGCACCGCGTCTTACTACCCGTTCGGGTTATACGCACTTACGCTAATGTGTAATGGTAGGGTGATTGTGAGATGAAATGAAGGACCTACAGTTTAACGTGGAATCCGAACCACGGTGGAGGCCTGGCATTCCCCACATTCACAAGATGTCTTGTCAGAGGTGAAGGAAGGGTTTGGTAATCAGATAAATCTGTGCCGGGACCGAGGATTGAACCCCGGCCGCCATCACAGAAGTCTGACACCTTACCCCTAGACCGCCAGGTCACCACCATATGCCATAATCGACATGAGAAAGACGGGTTTACTTAACATCTGAAAGAAGATGTGCTATAGATTTCTATCGCTCATGAAAATCCGTCGAGCCCAGCTGGGTTTGAACCCACGAACGACGGGTCCTGAGGCGAATACTTTACCCCAAGTTCACTGAAATTGAAGGACTGGAGTTGGATGCTATTTATATTTAGAGCGTAGTTGTATATATAATCTCAAGTTTTAATATGACGTTGGATAGGCTCTTGATTAAAGTATTTTTTTAAGTTGCCACCAACAACTTTATCTCTTAACTAAAGACAAACTCGTGTTCAGTGTTGTTTGACTCTAAACCATCGATTATAACTACCACAATGACTTTATTTGATACTTTGTTTGTAAAACGATACATCTTCATCAAGATAACATAACCGCAATATTTTAGTGTATGTTTAAATAATCTAATACCTTTAATTGTGGTCACTTTGTCTAAGGCGTAATGCTTTCAATGTACTAGATTGCTTGTGAAGTGGAAGTCGGGGTTCAAATGCGGTATATCACTCTTCACCAATGCGGGATTATTTCATTTTAAAAACCACTTTTACTCATTACGATCATTAAGATTAAGCCGTTAATAGATGCCAAAATGTCACAATCTGAGATCCAAGTAAATCGTTAAAAACATAAATATAGCTTTCCTAAAATAAAATGTCATTTTTCAAGAGGCTCACAACAACCAGATCTTAAGACAATACGTTTTTATTGGTTTTGATGTTTCAGAATTGCTACTCAAATAAGAATCAAATGATGCCGTGTGATATTTAGTTTAAATTAGGCGATACAGTTAAGAAAGGTTGAAAAACATAATTACTATAAGATGTCTTGGGGAGTGTCTATGTGTGTTCCAAGATTGGTAGAGACCCACTGAATACTTCAAAAGCTATGCGGAACACGGAAAATCTGTGCAGGAACATACATTTTAATTATATTTGGTAATTATGACGTATGTTGTTTGTACTAGCCCAAGTTATATTATTATTGGCTATATTTAACCGGTCCTTTCTAAAGAAAGTTTGTTTGCATACCGAACTTCCAGGATATACAAAAATTGACATTAATACACTTGTTAAGAGAAAGGTAGAGAGCTTGTTTCGGTGGCCGCAGAGTCAAAGGCATCACTCTTGCAATAGACTTGACTGTCAATGACGGGGAGATCGGGTTTCGAATACCGGTTGGGTGAACTGAGTGTGGCTGTCCCTAAATTGTTTCTCACTCCATCTCCATACAAATTTGGTTACACTTCCTCTGTATTAAAACTTTCCTCATCCCCAACACATTAGCATAGTCATTACATATGTGTACAACCCAAACAATGCTCAAGAAAATCGGGATTCAAACACTGACCTTCCCACACTAGAAACCCCTGAACCAACTCATGAGAGTTTATGAACAGGTGACTTATAAATCCAGCTTAACTTCAATTTAGAACAGACACAACACCAAATACTACGTCTTTCAATTAATTTTGTGAGAGGGAGAAATCAGTTTAAACAATTATTAATTTTTTAACTAAGCTGAGAATTGAATCCAGGACCCTTATGTAATTAGATAGACGTAATATTTACAGAGCTAATTATTCGGACGATTACTAATCTAACTAATCATTAAAACGATTGTAACATGTTGAAGAATAAAGGGACCTTTCTCATTTCCCTTCTTAATATTCAAACCTTAACAGCCCATGAAAATACGGAATCGGTGAATGTTACGACGCTATAAATAAACGCCGACTGCTCTAAATGCTCGTTCTAATGGGCCATTCCCCTTCCAAAAGCTGAAACCATCTCCTCCTGTCTGTAGATACATTAATATTCCCTTTCCCCCTTTTCTCGGACATACATTTCCTCACATGTTGATCGAGTAATATTTTAACCTCCTCCCCTTCCCCTTTTCACCCTCCCCTCTTGAGTTGTATTAAGCCATTACGACCATGCAAGCTGCGCACGCACAACAACCATTACGCTAGATTTTAACAAAAAAAAAACAGACTAAGAATTACAGGGTGTCCAGATCAAATTTGTTTGACATAGCTGACTTAACCAATTTTCCATCCAAACCCATAGTCACGCATACATTTTAATTGCAGGATTTGTCGTAAGTATACGTAATATAAGCGCAGACTTACAACCAAAATTGATTTTAACCACTACAGTGACTATGCGGACATAGTTGTCTGTCTCGATCTGGTTTGATGGTGACGGGTAGCTTAGGGTTCGAATCCATTACCAGTCGCACTAAGGTGTTCTAATTTTTACTTTCACCATATAGGCGAATGCATTTTTTCCCTAAATTATATCTTACTCATTATATATATATATCTCTTTTCTGTACATTCTCAAAATAATGCAGGTAGCCTACGCCATAGATGGATAATAAAGGTGGTAGAAATAAACAAAACTATCTTCTTTCCTTACCTAACGCTAACATACCCTATTCAAGTTACATGTAATGAGCAAGAGGGCTAGCTAGGTATATGCAAGTACGAATATATAGACCGTAAGGTTTTTTCTTCCGAAGACGCAAAGCAAAAAAAAAACTAACCAAAGAATAGGCCACAGGACGTTAATACGCTGTCATATTTCTTTTACAAAAGAAAAATATTAATTTTATAAAATAACATATAATTTAATTATTAGAACCGCGTCTTACTAACCGTTCGGGTTGTACGCATTTACGATAATGTGTAATAGTAGACTGATTGAGAGATGGAATGAGGACCTACAGTTAACGTGGAATTCGAACCACGGTGGAGGCCTGGCATTCCACACATTCACAAGTTATGAGCATAATAAAATATTTGGTACTAACTTTGATAAAATGTTGTTATTACATTATATCACATTTTCTTCAAAGTCTGTACTATGATAAATAATATGATTACAAAATGTGTTGCCAATCATGTTAAAATATGTATTAATGTACCATGTAATCTAAAATTTTGTCACAATGGTTGAGTGATTAATTAATGAGAAACCCACCTCGGTGGCTTAGTTAGCTAACGCGCTAGTCGTGTTGAGCTCTACTCCAAAGATGGGGATTTTTGAATCTCGGTCGGGTGAACTAGGGTGGTTTTTCCTAAATGGTTTTCCACTCTTCTTCCACACAAATGTGGGTTCACTTCCTCTAAATTAAGACTTCCCGATTCCTAATTCACTAGCGTAATTAGTACTTAAGCGTATAACCTAACGGGTAGTAAGACGTGGTCCTAAATAAAATAAAAAATAGTGAGAAAAACACTTAAATGTTATAACCTATAGAGTTGTCTGTTCATACTTTAGAGTTTCATTTTTACAGTAAACTAATTGCTTTTCAGTCTAAGTAAAATTTTCCGATTTCACCATTTTATTTTAATAAGGTAAATCTTCAATAAAAGATATATAAAATATATTAAATGGATCATCATAGTTACATCATATTTCTGTAATCAAAGAAGTTTAACAAAATAAATTTAACAGTGTAATACCGCTCCAGTAGAAAATTGGTAGCCCTATGTCAGGCCTGTCCAACTGGTGGCCCACGGCCCTCGGCAGTATATTTTGCGGCCCGCGATGCATTAGAAAAGATTAAAAAAATATATAACGCTGTCCAGGAGTTCCTTAAACATGTCCAGACTTAAATTGTGTAAAATGTATTACATGCAATATTTCCTATACGATAATATCTATCCATTATTATAGTAATTTTAATTAATATATTAGTTATGAATATATAAGCCTATCATCAAACAGTCGTCTGTTTAATTTATCTGAAAAGTGGAAATAAATCTACACTGAGGAATTAAAATTACTCTGATTGAATGTTTCTATACTCATCATTCGTTTTAAATATGGGTATATATTTTCACTTAGGTCTTATAATTTATATTTTGTAATTATTTTGATAATTGAAATAGAATATTAGATTAAATATTCAATGCAATTAATCTCAAACTAAACAAAATAAATTAGTAAAAAAAGCAACAGATTTTATATTTAAGAATATAAACTAAAAAATTTTTTTGATATATTATGTGTCTAATGTCCACGTATGCACCCCACACTGTCTAGGAATATTAAATGAGGTCCTTAGCTAACTAAAGTTGTACTGTAGCGTTTATTACCGTAAAGCTACAACGGTTAATAAATAAAACAAGACTGGACACTATTGAATTAAAACGAGTAACTCACCGTTGCCCCATTCAGCAGTTCAACTCACTAATGTACTCCCCACAAAAATAACATGCCGCAATGAATTTAACTGACCAACTAGCAGTGAAAATCATGCAAGACTGAACTGTGAAATTATCGCGGGGCATGTTGGGAAAATTGTGGCGCGCACGCGCAAGAAGGTGGTGATGTGGTAAAACATTTGGTCTAGAACAATCTACCAGCTGCTTACGTTATTCTACCATCGTCTATTTATCCCCTCCCTCTCTGCATTGTTTTGTGTTTGCCTGTGTTTTGTTTATCCCTCTTTCCCTCTCTGAGCTAGAATAATTTGGTATATAATGGTGTAGTCCAGATGGACGAACTACTCTTGTTAGGATCTGGTCCTCGGATGTTTTTAGAAGGTACAACATTCCCCTTTGGCTGTTGTATGTTGAAATTTGCTTGGCAAATTAATATTTAAATTTAAAACCTTTTCAACTATAAAAAAAATCAGCTTCGTAGGGATATCACGTATTACTTTAATCCTTTTAGATACGACATTTTCAAGAATGGTTTATCTTCAGTTTAGTTTTGTGTAACGTAAAAACCCCATCTTGGTTCACAGGGTATTCAATTTGTAAAATTTTACAAGACGTAGAATTTTGAAAATGTTAGTATCTTATAGCCTGTCTGGCGTGAGAGCTGTAGTATTCTGGTTAGAGAGAAGGATAGTAACTTATATCCTGTGTGGCTTGAAAAGCTTTATAAGAAAGTTAGTGATTTATGAGTTACTTATAGCCTGTTTGGCTTGAGAGGTTTGGTATTGCCAGAAATATTAGTAACTTACCGATTTCGGTAATAAATTGCTCACAACTATTGTTTTTGTTGGTGACCTGGTGGTCTAGGGGTAAGGTGTCAGACTTCTGTGCTGGCAGCCGGGGTTCAATCCTCGATCCCGGCACAGATTTATCTGATTACCAAACCCTTCCTTCACCTCTGACAAGACATCTTGTGATTGTGGGGTACGCCAGGCCTCCACCGTGGTTCGGATTACACGTTAAACTGTAGGTCCTTTATTTCATCTCACAATCACCCTTCATTACACATTAGCGTAAGTGCGTATAACCCGAATGGGTAGTAAGACGCGGTTCTAATAATAATAATAATAATATTGTTTTTGTTGTAATTTTCACTTATATTTATACTTGCAAATTTTTATTACTGTTCAATATTTAATCTCTCTTTATTCAATTTCAATAAATAAAATTCTATTTGCTGAAATATTTATTTATATCAAATATTAATGTTATATCCTTTTCGCTGGTAACCAAGATACATATAATTATCCACATTACTAAGTAGTTGAAGAGTGAGTTCAGGGAAACAGAAAATAAATGGACCTGAGTACGGCCTATTTACTTTATGATTATCCTATCGGCTCCTCTGCAATTATTATATCCCTTTTCTATTCTTGATTTTGTTGTGCACCAGCCTTAGTTCGTTGGGAATTAATGGTGGTGTTACAGTACAGCCCTGCCTTAGGTTATAGTTATGTACCAGTTAAATATCAAGACCTAACACTTGTAAAATTAGTAAATTTATTGGTCAGCATCGCCCAGAATCAAACTAGAGTCCTTTACGCTGGTGGTTGACCCCTTCAACCACTAAGCTATGGAGGATGGAGTCCCAAACTTTATTTTAATCTGAATTCAGGGTATGTAGACCAAATAAATTAGACTATAAGGTTACTATCATAACCACGACATCACAATTTGTTTAATAACACCTTCACTCATTTGTTAATTGTTCTGCATAGTGGTCTAAAAGTTTAATATTTGATTCTTGTCAGGATCAATAATTTAACACTGTGGAGATGTTTTAGTTCTCTTTTACTGATATTATATCGTACAATTATGTAATATCCAGCTTATTAGTCTTAAAAACACACACAAATGAGAATGTTAGTTATTTTTTCTCCCAGGATTGTGTAAAAATCTAGTTCGTGTAGGCCTATATAGGAGAATAGAAAGTTATCAAATTACATACATGATTAATTTATTTTTTCAATAGCAAAAATGTTGTGTTTCTAAAAAAATTGGATCACTAAAGATTAAAAAGCGTGTTTCTAAAATAGTTTACCTAATCTTACGTGTGGAACTTTTAAAACGGATATCCTGAATCATGCAATGTTATCAATAAATAGTTATATAAAATATATCAATTTTTTAAAACCTATATTGAAATAGGCCTACCTCTATCCTTGCGAGTTTGGAAAAAATTCAGAAAAGTTCACAAACTTCTCCAACTCTTACCGGATTATTCCTTACCTTACCTACAAAATGTTCCAGCATTCTCTAATCGAATCTCCGGGCATACCCGGTTTACCAGGTCATATAAACAGTAAGACCCTTTCGATTTTTTCTTTGTGCATGGTGCCTTACTGCCCGTTCGGGTTCTCAGCATATTTTACACTAATGGGCTAAGAATGAGCAAGTTAGAAATTAGGTGAAATGTAACCACATTTGCGTGGAGTAAAAGTGGAGAAACCATTTAGGATAAAACCACCCTTATTACACCTGACCGGTATTCAAACCCCTCCAACATTCCGTTTATCAGCAACTTGGTCTACTGCGGGAGTGACGCCTCGAGACTATGCGACCACCGAACTGAGTACCTTGAAATAGATTTGAACCACTTTAATGAAGGATAATCACGTAGAGGCTGTGAGGCAGCCAGTTAAATAATGTGTCTCCAATGACGTCAATCTACCAATGAACGTTAACTGTAGCCCATGAGCGATTACAGTGGATATTGAACGGGCTATTTTTTACAATGACCTGGGAGTCCAATATCAATGGACACTGCCTTGATTTATTTATTTTAAACGACACATTTTCAATCAAGGTTAACTCAACACAGCTTTTTCAAGACTATGAAGGCATTCTGCGTGTCTAAGGATCCTTGTTTTAACTCTTGGTACAGCCTAAGCTATCTAGTATTTGTCTGGCCTTTTGTTTCATAAATATAATCCAAAATTCATAGGAAGATTCTTCTCGGACAACTAGAAAAGTTACTAGATTCACTTTCATGTGTTTATCCGTCAAGTCATATGATCGGTGGCTGTCACTTTTGATAGGTAGTATTATTTTTTTATCACAGAGTTTTAACACCTGTTCAGGTTATACTCATATAGAAATAATAATTACTCTAATAAGTAAGGATGAGGAAAGAACCATTTAAATATATATATATACACATTTGTGTGGAAGAAGAGTGGGAAACCAGCTATGAAAAACCATTCTCAGTGTACACACCGGGATCTGAACCCCGATCTCCCCGTCATCAGTAGGCCAGACCATGACGAGAATATTGCCTCAGACTATTCGCTCACTCAAGCGGGTAGCTGTGACTTTTTATGGATAGTATTAATACCTATAAAATAATACTAATAATATGATCTTTGTTTAATCTAAAAGTTTCATCCATCAAAATTATAGGATATATTTGCATAAGAAAGGGTGACCTGGTGGTCTAGGGGTAAGGTGTATGACTTCTGTGCTGGGGTCCGGGGTTCAAACCTCGGTCCCGGTACGATTTATCTGATTGCCAAACCCTTCCTTCACCTCTGACAAGACCACGTCTTGTGAATGTGTGGAATGCCAGGCCTCCACCGTGGTTCTGATTCCATGTTAAACTGTAGGTCCTCCAGTTTCATCTCACAATCACCCTACCATTACACATGAGCGTAAGTGCGTATAACCCGAACGGGTAGTAAGACGCGGTGCTAATAATAATAATAATGCTAATAATAATGCATCAGAAAGTCATTCTTTGACTAGTTTTAGGTCATCCAAGTCTTGTCTCTGCTCATGACATACCGATTCAAAAACTGTTGATATTATTAAATGTTAAATGTTTAACTAATTATATCGACTGAAGCAATATTAAGTTTATTTTAACTGAAGTTTTTTGCTATGAAAACGGTAAAATTTACTGACACCTTAATTTGAGTACTCTGCCTGTCCACCTTAGCTAAAGGTGACTAAATTGTATCCTCTCTGAATGGTTTACACTAAGACATTCAGACATAGGGGATACCAATCAGGATTTAGTGGATATAATGCAGATAATTCTAATGGATACAATTCAGAATTTTTATTAAAGCCGTTTATTTGAGAAATGTCTGAATGGAGACTATTCAGAGTGGTTAAAATTCAGGATTTAGTGGATACAATTATTCAGGAGCTTTATTAAAAAAAAAATTTAGAAAAGTTTCATGATTGTCTAACAGATGGCAGCACTAAACTAAATTAATATTAAAATTAGACTTTTCCACTTTTTTCCTTGTAATCTTCTATTTTATTTTACACATAAGTTCGGAAGTTTCTAATTAAAAATGGAATATTACTTAATATTAACTTTTGCCTATAATGTAGATTCACATCCAGTTAAAGGATGATTCAATGGTCTATGGTGGGATGGTTGTTGGGTTTATCTACAGATTATATGTGATAAGAAACAAACGCTCTTGATTTTTTTATTCTATTTAGAATTCAAACAAAACTAATTTTTGAATCATCGACTCTTCTTCTAAATTTGAGGGATTTGAGGAATTCAAGGGGCTCGTCTCTAAAAATGTTCACATAAACTAATAATTTCAGCAGCTACTAGGCCTAATTGATATTTTTGTACTATGGAATAAAATCAACTCGTTTTTTAGATACCTGATGCCTAAATCAAAAAACCGAATCAAACAATATATTAAGTCTGTGCAAACACGTGAAAGATATATTAGCCCTAGTAAACAACTTTACTCCAGAGTGGTCGGAGTTCAAATCTCTGCCAAGTGTACTAAGCGTGTTAATTTCCTTAATGGTTTTGCACTTCGAAAACGCGGGTACATCTACTCAATATTCCCCCACCCCTGATTCATACCCGAATATTTAAGGTGAAAGTGGATAACTCGGACGTGTATTAAGACACGTTGCATTTGTGATATAACTAATAATGTGATTTTTAATTCCTTATCAATGCCTAGGATATTTGATTATTAGAGTCTTGGCATCTACAACCTCAAATTATGTTTTTTAATTAAATTACCTTAAGCATCTCCTGTTGGAGGACATTGCCCCGAGCCACCATGAATAGAATACCCCCAAAATAAATGTATCGATACGGTTCTAACATATGCACCGCATTTTACCACCCTTCTGGGTATATTAGTGGGCAGATGAATGAATGGACCAAAAAGACGTGTGGGTGGAATGTATCGAACTGACGAACGGTTCGGATGAATGGCTCAGACGGTGGATGGATTGATTAATGCATAGGTGGATGGATGGATTGATATATGAATGAGTGAATGAATGAATAAATAGATGGATGGAAGGGTGAATGAATGAATAGATGGATGGATGGATGAATAGATGGATGTATGAATGAATAGATGGAGGAATGAATAGATGGATGCATGAATAGATGAATGAATGATTGGATGGATGAATAATGCATAGGTGGATGAATGAATAGATGGATGGATTGATAGATGAATGAGTGAATGAATGAATAGATGGATGGATGAATGAATAGATGGAGAATGAATAGATGGAGGAATGAATAGATGGAGGAATGAATAGATGGAGGAATGAAAGATGGAGGAATGAAAAGATGGATGAATGAATAGATGGATGAATGAATAGATGAATGAATGGATAGATGGATGAATGAATGATTGGATGGATGAATAATGCATAGGTGGATGAATGAATAGATGAATGAATGGATAGATGGATGAATGAATGATTGGATGGATGAATAATGCATAGGTGGATGAATGAATAGATGGATGGATGGGTGAATGAATGAATAGATGGATGAATGAATAGATGGATGCATGAATAGATGAATGAATGATTGGATGGATGAATGAATGATTGGATGGATGAATAATGCATAGGTGGATGAATGAATAGATGGATGGATAGATGAATAGATGGATGGATGAATGAATAGATGGAGGAATGAATAGATGGAGGAATGAATAGATGGAGGAATGAAAAGATGGAGGAATGAAAAGATGGAGGAATGAATAGATGGAGGAATGAATAGATGAATGAATGGATAGATGGATGAATGAATGATTGGATGGATGAATAATGCATAGGTGGATGAATGAATAGATGAATGAATGGATAGATGGATGAATGAATGATTGGATGGATGAATAATGCATAGGTGGATGAATGAATAGATGAATGAATGGATAGATGGATGAATGAATGATTGTATGGATGAATTAATGATTGGATGGATGAATAATGCATAGGTGGATGAATGAATAGATGGATGGATGGGTGAATGAATGAATAGATGGATGAATGAATGAATAGATGGATTAATGAATGAATAGGTGGATGTATGAATGGATAGATGGATGGATGAATTGATGGATAGATGGATGAATGAATGGATGGGTGAATGAATGAATAGATGGATACAGCTTTCGTAGATGAAACAAAAGTGTACTCACGAAAGGACGAGCACTGCTGTTACGCTAGTAGCGAGATTAGAGTTAGGAAACGGGATAGAAACTTACAAATTTTGCAGAGCTACATTCTAAAGATGGGAGGGTCTCCACACCACGCGGCCTGTCAGAAATGTGTGTTTCTACGTCAACTTTCACCCCCTTGATCGTCCGATATTGCGGCCATTGTTATCCAGCCCGCAGCCCGTCAGTGATGGTCCGCTAAACTTGCTCAGAAACGCAACAACCCACATTGTCGACCAATGCGCATTCTCAGTGATGTAACTTGGACAATGAAAGCACTTTTCTTTTCACAACGAGACACCGTAATGGAAAGTGATTTTTTTCTATTTATCAGATTGTGAACTTTGACCTGTAGAAGTTCAGATGTTTACGGATTTATTTGCATTGTTTTATGTGTTGCCTTTCTTAGAGCCAGATTTTTTTTTTTTTAGTTTGGTGTATTTGTAATGTAACCTAAATAATGCAAGTACATAGGACAAGAAGGATGAACTACAGGGAAATGGGCCTTAATCAAATATCACTCGAGAAAATGATAGTGGAAAAAAAACCCACCGAAAATACATCTGGCTAAGATAAAATATCAATCTTCCGAGATATAATCATATTAACAAACAATTTATTGCTAGTGACCTGGCAGTCTACGGGTAATGTGTCAACTTCTGTTATGGAGGTTCGGGGCTCAATCCTCGGTCCCGGTACAGATTTATCTGATTGCCAAACCCTTCCTTCACCTCTGACAATAAGTGTATTAATCACAACTTGTAAAGGTGAGGAATGCCAGGCCTCCACCGTGGTTCAGATTCCACGTTAAACTGTAGGTCTTCAATTTCATCTCTCAATCACCCTAACCATTATACATTGGCGTAAGTGCGTATAACTCGAACGGGTAGTAAGACGTGATATTATTAATAATAATAATAATAATAATAACGAATTTTGGTGGGTAGGAAAATAAACATTCCACTAAGTAAACATCCAAGTAATCAATTTTTTAGTCGTATTTTATTATTCGTTCAGGTTGCACGCATTTATATTATTAGTTACGCTAACAGTTTAGAAAACATTCTAAAAATTGGTACGCAAGGATCGATATATAAATTATGACTTGAAAAGATAAGTTGTGATTTATTGGGTGATAGAGTTATAGGAAAAAAGAATAAGTAGATAATATACATTATTTTATATTATATAAAATACTCTTTTCAAACTACACGTCACTCTTATTGTAATTTATACGGTTGTTTTACTTTTTTTGTTAAAGTATTATTTTTTTCACGTTTAATTCCTTTTTACTTTTTTTATTGTTTCACACTCTTTTGTAGTTCAATCAAGTAAATCTATTTTCAAATTCCTTATTCTCATTTTTATATTGACTGATATAAATATATATTTATAAATTATATCTGCCAAACAAAAACCTTTATTCTCTAACTCATATCCGGACAATACCAGACCCAACTTTAGTGACACATTCAACCTCCAAGCGCTGTAGTCGATGCGTTGAATGTGACGATAAAACTGGAATCGCTGTTATTGCTTTATTTAACTCATTCAAATGGCTGATTTTTTTTTTTTTTTTCAAAAAAATTGCTCAAATCTCATTGATCATTGCTCTATAGTAAAGAATGAAAATTCGATGCATCAACCTTACTTGTTAGAGTTCCTCAAATAATGACCAATTTCAAATGTCATCTCAAATTTTGTATCTATACAGTGTTTATAAAAATAAGAATCGGGCCTCATTGTATGTTGGTTCATCAAAAGGTTTGCGGGCCGCACATAATATGGTCAGGCCACATACGGCCAATGGGCCACAAGTGTAATATCCTGATTTAGGTTTAAGTCATAATAATAATAAAATAACTTTGGAATGTCGCTAGGGTAATTTTCCTGTCGTAAGAATATAAAATCAATAGTATTAAAACATCCATCGTGACATTTGGATGGGAATCATACCCCAATCTACCCAATATGAATCAGGAATGCTAACCGCTCTCCCTATCACTCCATATAAGGGCACTTTATTCTCTGAGAAGTGCTTTCGTTTGAAAATACTGGTGACACATTGGGGGTTTCACACACAGCCACAAAAAATCGCCATTTCCTCCTGTCTGAATAGCTGGCTTCGCACTGTAAGCGGCCACAAAAAGTGGCACTGCCAAGTGGTCCCATCTAAAGGCGGCTTAAGCTGTCAATAACCTTCTCTAAAGCGTATTTATATATTCATATATATTTAAATGAGTGCATATATCGTGTGTTTCGAGACCACGCAATTCAAAGCGGATTTTTTTTTTATCGACCGTGTGAAATCTTGCAGTCAGGATTCATTAGAAACACTTTAAAATGGCCGGAAGTTGCTCTGTCATGCACCGGCTACCGTTTCCTCTCTAGCTGCCGTGCACCAACCAGTGGCGCGCAAAACGAGATGAAAGTGAAAATATGAAGAATCTTCCGTCCAGGAAGGTGTTTTGTTCTAAACTTGTCACCGCATACAAGATTTTTCAAGAGTTAAAAACTAGCAGACTGCCGACAGGTTTTGTTTTGTTACATTGGAAAGTGTGTGACAAACTGTGAGAATCAGTAATAATGAATAGTGGCAACTGAAGATTTAGTACTCTTCCCTGTTTTATAGGCAGGCTCTAGTTAGAGAAAATATCGTGGTAACACCATTTACACTGTTCTCTGTGAACAGACAGCTTTTTATGCTAATCAGAAAATTACGTATTCATTTTATTTTTTTCGTTTATGATATTGTTCGCGCTTCTCATCTTTGTCTCAAGTTAAAATAAATGATTAAATTTGATTTATTTAAAAGATAAAAACATACGGTGGTGGAAATACAGACTAAATGCCATTATTATCTAGTCTGGTTTCTTGATAACAGGAAGGGTCGGGGTTCAAATTCCGGCTGGGCACTGCAGGTGAGGTTTTTTTTTATAAATTGTTCCCCACTTTCCCTTCCCGCAGGTGCGTTGACATTTTCTCTCGAAATATATCTTCATCTTTACTTTGGCCGCGTAGGAAGAGGGGGAGAAAATTAAGGCTGTGTCTACCACATTTGAATTTGTTTTAGCATTTGATTTATGTGTGTGGGTAAACTAATGTTCTTTATAAAAATTAAACGTCCACAGTTATTTTAACAAAACATTACAATGGATCTTCCATAATATTTGTAATGTTACATAAAAGGTATCTCGCATTTATTTAAATTTTAGAATTTTATCAGAAAAAACTTTAGTAAAAACTCTGTAGTGGTTGATCTAAATAACAATAAAGATTGAGTGGAAAGTGCCCAACAATAAATGTTACAGAATAATAATGAATTGTATTTTTCAGAAATAAGATACATTTTTCAACAAAAACGTAAGTAATATGTTAACAATAAAATTAAAATCAAAATTTGTACCACAGTCTTAATGAAGGAATATTTATTCAGTTTATTAATTTAGTCTAGCTAGCAAATTATATTTATATGTACGAGACTCTTTTGTTTTTACTTCAAACACATTTTTAATAGAAGTGTTGTAGATTTATGTAAATGAAGGTGAATAACATAATGAAACTTTAAAATAAAATCATTTGTCTGGATATTAAGAGCTTTGCATCACACTGGCCACGCTAGTATTTACGAGTATTCACTACGTTCAACACTATAGATGCTACTAAGAATGATTAGAATATTTCCTTTTGAAATTATTTTGTTTTGCTATCTCGTGAAAAGAGCCTTAATTAGTGAGTTTTGTCTGTAAAAAAAAAGAAAATGTAATTTTGTTGTTCTCGCGAAAGGTTTTTTTTTTCTTCTTCTAGGATTGACACGTGGAGCCAAAGTTGGTGCACGTGGAGTTTTTTCCTCACTGCACGTGGACATGTCTCACCTTTGTTTGTTCTAGATGTTAACAACTGCAGAAGACAAAAAGTGATAACTACAAAAGCATATTTTTTTTAATAAGCACTAAGGTGATAATAACTGGTTATTTTTTTGTACCGTAATATCATTACTACTAGCAGCTCAACCACCTAACCTAACGTCAAAGGATAAAGACAACGAATTTTAAAGGTCACCATTATATATTTTTGAATCGAAGGAGAGAGTCATAGTAATACAGGTAAGGACTAGACCCCAAATCTCCAAAATAAAATTTTGGACATTCCAGCCTGGAGCTAAATAGGTGAAGTCAATTTTTTTTATCTCTTCTTGAGCCAACAAACCCACATATATATGAATTAAGTCGTATAAATATAAAAATAATTTTGAAAATTATATTTTGTGAAACATTCAAGAGTGAAAAGTTAGACTTGTAATGAAAATTATTTCACTAACTGCCCGCTTCGGTGGCCACACGGTCCAAGGCATCACTGTAGAAAAAAGACTGGACTGTTGATGACGAGGATATCGGGTCTGGTGTTCTGAAGGGGTTTTCCTTAAATTGCTTTCCACTCTCCCTCCACGCAAATATAGGTACACTTAATGTATATGCAACCTTCTTAGGCTCCAACACAATGGCGAAATTAGTAGGTACATAGGCGTACAACCCTAACGGGTAGTAAGACACGGTGCTAAATATATAATTTAAATATATAATTATTTAAGTTCATAACAATAATATTAATAATATTTAACACCACGTCTTACTACCCGTTCAGGTTATACGCCTAAGTACTAATTACTCTAATGGGATAGGGATTGAGAAAGTTTAATATAGAGGAAGTTAACCCGCCTTTGCGTGGAGGGAGGGTAAAAACCAATTAGAAAAAACCACCTCCAGTTCACCCGAGCAAGATTCGAACCTCGATCTTTCAGTCCTCGGCATTCTAGCTCAACACGAAACTTGCGAGTTAACTAACTACACCCCAAAGCGGGTACGTAATGACAGTTCATTTATTCTTAAAAACATTCTTTTTCAGCCACAAATACATAAAATAACTAATACAAAAAATTGATATTTTTACATCTAACTTATGCAACAATTTCATTCCTACCTCAAAAGTGAGGTAAATGGGCCAATCAAAGATTAAGCCTTTATTTCATTTAGAGAGAGAATTTTTTTAATTACAAAAAATTCCATATTGTATGGTCTGTAAAATAAAGTTTAACTATTTTACGTCACTTAAAATTTACTTCATTTCATAATGTACACTTCATAGTATTAAGCTCATTGTGATTAACAAATATCTTTGATATACTCTTTTTTCGAACAGGCATGTATACTCAGTGATATGGTATTCTGGACATACTCCTCCCCCCCCCCCCCCCCGCCCCAAACCCCCACACCCTCAATCACTCAAGAGTATTTATAAACCGGTTGGTTGGCTATACTGTTTACGAATTCTGGAGCAGTAGCAATCCAGTCCATCATTCTGGTTTCTGGTATTGTCCGACGGGCGCTGTGTAATCAATGGATCGGGGACAATCACCCTGTTTACCGACCACACGGAGACAAAAATACAACAACAAATCTAGCGGTCTGCACCAGTGGGCACACAAGCCAAGGCGTCAGTCTGTTCACATGATCTATTGTATTTTAAGCCCCATCTACAGAATCCGTATCCGTAAAGTTCGTAGTACTCCGTAGTGATCGACTCCACACTAACAGGTTACACTGTCTACAGAGTCCTTATCCTTAATTCCTTAGTCCTTATCATTTCGTATAAGCTGACTGACTCAACTTGAACTTTCTAAGGGCTAGTCGATACCGACCACTAAGGATTACCAATCACAGCAAAGTAAACGTGCGCACGCATCGAAATTAAAGCACCAATAGCATTATCATAGCAATCACACTAACTAGCTCATGTTTTAAATATATTATTTGTGACTATACTTAACCTACCTTTCAAATGTAGCCTAACCTGGACGTTTTTATCAAAAATGTTTTGTAATTGCTTTTGTTAATAATTGTTCAGCTGGGGTATCGGCTGTTTGCACTTAGGTCTAGAAAATTTAATTTCGAAGAGTTTAATTAAACTTGTTTCAAACGTTTTATTGGTTTTTACGGTCACGTGATTACAGATACAGACTGTGTATACTCATTTTCAATTTCTAAGGAATTTAGGGATGTGGAGCTTATGGATTCTGTAGATGGAGCTTAATTTTGTTTTAAAGTAATTAACGTGCATTTTCTAAACTGAGTGATTATATCATAACTAGGGAGCAGATTCTTAGGCACAAAAATGTTTCAAATAGGCAGGCAAGTAGTCATTAAAAATATGGAATTTAGGCACTAAATAGGCACTTAAGGAAAAAATCGGCAAACATCAAGAAATTTAATATTTATTTTACTATAAGCTTTTACCTACATCTTTTTTTTTTAAAACACCATTTATTTACTACCCGTTCTGATTATACGCTTATGTACTAATTAAGCAAATGTGTTAGGGATGAGGAAGGTTGTATTTAGAGGAAGGGTACCCACATTTGCAAGGGGAAAACTATTTAGGGGGGGAAAAATCCTTAGTACACCCAACCGGGATTTAAACCACAATCTCTCAGGTATCGGCAGTCTATACTATTGGGAGAGCTATGCCTTAGCCCCAGACGGCCACCTATGAGGATTTATTATTATCATTATTTTTACTGTTATTAAAATAATCGTATATTTCTTATCTAGTGATGGGGATTAGCGTGGAGAAATCCTATTCATTTTCCTCCAACACTTTTAGCCAACTTTTCAGGGTTCTCACTGGCTCTACTGTCAAAAAGGATCGTTTCTTTTTTCTTTCTCTTTTTCCCCTTGCAAAATTGAACGTGCTTTGCCGCGCTGTGATCTTGCGATGGAATAAAAAAGCTCCCATAGACAAGACTTACCTTCTTTTTTATTTCAGCTGGCCGAAAGACTTTGAAGCTTAAGGGAGTCTTAATAAAATAAAAAGTAAGCTAATGAAAGGACAGCAATAGGCCCATTGGTCTTGGAAGAGTGGCGATTCCAAACAAACTTAACATATTAAATTAATTTTGGTTTTAATGATGCGCTTACACAAAAACAGATACTTGTAAAAATTTGAATTTACACTTCAGACTGGGGCCCTTAAAGTCATTTTGACGAAAAATTGAGAGTATTATTTGGTTTGTAATATTTATCAAAGCTTATAAATGGAATTAATCAAAATCATTAAAACCGTTTACTTCTGGTTAAAATTTTACAATTTTTTTTAAGGGTTGTACTGTACATCTCATGATTATCGCATTGCTATTAAATTCCTCATTTATAAATTTAGATCACTAATATAGGTAAATATTGACAATTGAGTCTAAAATGATAGAAATAGATCAGATCATTGCTTTAAAACATTTCCCTTAAGAGGTTGAAGGAAAGAGAACACACACTTTTGCGAGACTTACATATTTCTTATTCTATGACATTTGATAATTACTGGTTAAAATTTAAGTAGTATCTCTTTATAACTAGAGCTCACAAAATCGTATTGATATATTTGAATATATCTCAGAAACTATTGGTTTTATAAAATATGATTCATATAAAAGTTTATTTTTAATAGTACTACAATTTTGCATTATAAGTTATTTAGTATCTCAAAGAGTTGCGGAGATACGGAAATTTCTATCAAACAAAATTAATGAAGTACTTAAGTGGTGTGAAATAATCTAAGTATTATCTGTTTCCTTGTTCCATTACTCTTTTATGATATTCAGCCCTGGGAAGATGCTGGGTTACTTTATTCCGACATGTTTCGGTACTATGGTACCATACTCATGGAACTGCAAACGAAATTAAAGAAGCATGAAGATAAATTAAGACTTAAAGTTATAAAAGGAGTCATGTGAATGACATTTAAACAATTATGAATTGGTAAAGAGAAAATTATTTAACAACCAAACTTACTTGAGTCGTTGTTAAAAACATGATGTGTTATTACGATGGCAAGATGTTAACTAACTAAGGTGTGATAAAAGAAAAAAGATGTGTGTGAAAACAAAAGACTTTTGATAAGCCAGCTATAAAAGTCAAAGTTCAAATTATTCAATTTGAAATTGAAATTGAAGAAGACACTTGCAAATCTATGGTTTAAGCATCAATGTATTGAGAATCACGTAGCTCCAAAATATGCATTATTCTCTATTAAAGCAATTATCAAATACCTATTAAATAAAAAATAAAAAATCAGATCAGTAGATTTATATGTGAGATCTCTTTTCTTCACATAACATTGCAATTAGTAAACAAACAAGCTTACCAAACTAATCTTTAACTAGCAAAATCACTTCACCCTATACTGTTAGATGAAACCTTAGACACTATCAATAATAAAATTGACAACATCATTTTCAGTAAATATCTAATATTAAACTTACTCAGCAGCCAAAGCAAAGAAACCATAATTCTATCTTGAAATGTTATCCTAGATTTCTCAATCTATCAAAATTTAAACTGAAAAACAAAGATAAAATATCTTCCACAAAAGTTATAAATTTAATCTCAAACAAAAGTTTAAATCCTTTAAAATGGATAGAGAGAATGCCATTAGCCAACCCCCTTCAGATGATAAAAATATTATAAAAACATGGTCACCAATCAATAACATAAAATAATTTCCAACCATAATAGACAAAATAACTCACCAAATCTAACAAAAATTATTTTAATTCTAAAATAAAAACACTAACATCATAATCAATGTAAAAGCTGATAAAGGGAACCCCTTTTTCCCTTAAGGATAAAAATGACTACATCTCCAAAACTCTTGAATTCATTCAGAACAACAACATAAACATGAACAACAAGAACCCTTGAAGTCATTTTGCCGAGAAAATTGCGTATCCATTTTGTGTATAATATTGAGAAATGCTTAGAATGAAAATGTAATCAAAATAGTTAGAGCCAATTTAGAGAAAATCGATTTTTTTTCTTCTATTTTTGCCCTTCAGTAAGCTACCCTTAATTTTAGGGCTAGATATCCAATTCCAAAAAGCCCTCGGGTCAACCCTACGAAAACCTTAGATACCAAGTTTCGGCCCGATCATTAAAATAATTTAGTCTCTAGTCGGAGGTACAGACAGACAGGTAGACATAAAGACGGGAATTAAAAAAAACAACATTTTTTTCTGATTCGGGGGATCATAAAAGGTCAAGATTCATCAAAATATCGTGTTCGATTTTTTTGACGATTACAATACTTTCTCTACCTGTATGATAGTGAGTAAGTAAAAAGGGGTAAACGTGGTATTCAGGTGTTTGATATTATAAAAGCTACTAAAGCTAGTTTTATATACGTACACGTCAAATCATATGTTCTGCAACCGTCACTTTTGACAGTTTATTTTTATTATTATTTTTATTATTATTATTAGCACCGCGTCTTACTACCCGTTCGGGTTATACGCACTTACGCTAATGTGTAATGGTAGGGTGATTGTGAGATGAAATGAAGGACCTACAGTTTAACGTGGAATCCGAACCACGGTGGAGGCCTGGCATTCCCCACATTTTTGACAGATAATATTAATGGCGATAAAATCACATGGTTATATCCTATTAACATGGATGGAAAAAATATATTTTATATGCTCAAAGCTATGGCTGTGCATAGGCCACTTTTTCGATTCCGAGCGAAGCTGAAACGAATACATAAAATAATGTCGAAGTTGAAAAAAAAAAAATTAAAGATATTTATAATAATTAACATTTTGAAAATGTATGTAATTGTAGACAGTTAATATAATTTATCAAATGTTCTATTTTGAAACATTTGTCGTCCTATTATGATACATCAAGCTATCACAACGTGTAATCGAGTTAATTCAAATATTTATCACTTATTTCTTATTTGTGTGTTTTAGCTGCCAATTCATAATTAACGTAGTCTAAATCATTTTCTAAAAGAAGTCAAATCTTCGCACAATTCTATTCTAAACCTACCGTCTTTACGTGATCCCACAATATATATTAGTCTTTATAATTTTTTTTAATGTGAACCACAAATTACCACCCGTATTGTCTTTCTGTATATTTACACTCATGGTACAGGTATAGGTAATTTGGGAATTAAAGAAAAATAATTTGGGAATTAAAGAAAGAAATACCAGCAATAGGGTGAAGGTTAAGAGTGACATCATTTAGGGAAATTCACCCTCAGTACACCCCTGCTTGGTGTTCTAGTTCTTTCTCTCTGTCACCTTCAATCCAGTTTATTTTGAGAGTGTCACCTTAGACAAGGAGTCGGCAACCAGTCGATCTAGTGGCAATTTGAAGTCGGACGCTTAAAGAATATATATCGTAATTAAAAGTTGGTCTTTGAGATTTCTCAATTTTCAAATATAACAAATGCTTTCAGATAATATTTGCGTTTGACCAAAAAAGCCTTGATCAGTTTTAATCAGTAATGTTTTAAGAAAAATAAATAGTTTAATATTTAAAAATATAAATTACATTTATTCTACTGTTTTTCTAGAAATTTCTAGGCATAATATTTGAGGAAAGATTAAATTCAAGAACTACATAATAGGATGTATAGACAAAAAAAATATTAAAATGTGGTGAAGAAACGATAAGTGATCGTGGAACCGTTGATAAACTAAAGAGTCGATCAGGGCACAGAAAAAAAAAATGCTGACCCTTGCCTTAGACCATATGGACACCGAGGCGGGTACTCTATACTAGTTGATCAAATTAGCTCAAATGGGTTTTAAGTCAAGACCATTTACAAGATAGGTACGGCCACAAATTACACACACAAAATAGATAGTAAAACAAGTTAAATACAACCTTTCAAAGAGATGGCATTTAGAACAATGAAAGAGTATTATGTTGTTGTTCTTTGTATGGTGGGAGATAGGTGCAATCATACGCTCCACTCGTCGTAAATGTAACAAAAATAAAGTTTATATGGCAGGCGATGTTTTTTGCGCCTTTGTTTGACATTAAGTGGAAGTGTTGTATTTTTTAGTTTTAGATAAGAGTATGTAAAGAGAAGGTGGGTAAATTTAAAGATCGTAAAAACCGGTGGAATCGTCTCAACATTAGTATATTTGTCTTTGATAAAGAAGGCCTTTGTTCAAATCCCGAACCATACCACCCCATTACACCACGTGTTTATGTGGACAGGGTGGTTTAAAACAAGTCTAAAAGATTTTGGATCGATTACGGGGCAGTTCCGATTAATATATTTACTATTTGTATACTTGTTTATCTTTATTTTAGTCAATATCAAGCGTCTTAGATTCTAAGTCTTTTGTTGATATAATAAATGTGTTTATAATTGAATTTTATACATCTCAATAAAAAATATTACCAATAGTAAAAAATTAAGGGTGTGCGAAGCATTGAAATGTTGAAGTCGAAGGTCAAATCTCTCCACTTTAACTTAAGACATCAACAATAACCTTTGCATCGTCAAAACATTTAATAGGGAGGAGAAAGTTTGACTATATTATACAGAACAGATTTTAAATATTACATATTTAAACATATGATCAATTTTATAACACCATTAAACAGTATTTTAGTATCGACTAGTTATTAAATGACATATATAACGTCAGAATAAATAAATTCAAATATTTCAGTTTAAATAATATAGTGCTGTCTCTTTTTTTCCTTCTAAGCCTTGCTTTACCTAAATTCACTTAACGGATAGTTAACCAAATGTATACTAGTGCTGTTTGACAACCACAGAAATCTAAAGAATCCCCCTATACATCAGTATCCCGTAGACATGCCTGCGCAAATTGGTTTGCCCCATGAAGACGGAGCTTTAGAACTGTTAATTGCGTAAATCACGGTTTGCACAGTCCTAAAGTGCAGCCTGTGCTATTTGGAGTTGTGCAGAATAAGATGCCTACGAAACTATGACAGTTCAGGTAAGACGAAGTGTGTAAGGGGCCGCACAGTCTTCTACCTACAATCCCCGTGGATAAAATGTCAGTCTCGAATGAAGAAGAGTTTTATTGATTTTTAATTTGTTACTTAGTTTGTAAAATAAGAATAAAAACATCATAAAAAAAGAATAGGTTCAAAAGAAGTAAATTGTGTGGACTGTGATTACTAAAAAGAGACCGTTATTCCCACGTCCATTTATTAAATGAAATGGGATCTGAACCGAATGATCGGAGAAAATATATTTGGATGAATGGAGACACTTATGTTGAATTACTATAATTGGCGACGCCAATGTTACATACGCATAGTTTTAAATTGTTTGAAACGATCTGAAAACTGCAAGGCTAGGCCAAGACCAGCCGTGCTTGATTTAGCGTGGAGAGGTCTGATGCTCTGTCTTATCCGCGCATAAATTAACTGCACAATTCTACTGCACTGACTAAGCGTGTGGGTGCCCTATATCTTCGGTTTTGCTTCACATGTTTCAAACTTATTTTCGACTTCCCTTCCCATTTAAAAAGTGGCTTTCGCACACCCCATTTGAGAAATTATATTTTTTATACATGTGTGTATGTATATTCAGGGCTCGAATTGGGAAATTTTAACTGGAACGGTAACAACTAATAACCAACATTTCCTTAATCTATTTTACAAAATGAAATTCTTACATTGGTAGAACTTATTGCATTGATTATACACACTTCAATAAGTTGCATGCCAAGCCAAATCTGTTTAATTGAATTTCTGTAAAATTAATATCACATTACCGTTTACTATAGTCTAAAACCATATAATATTCATTATTAATTAAAATCATTTATAATCAAATTCAAAATTGATTATTTTTAGCATATGAATTAAATATTATATCTTGTTGAAATTAAAATATAAACATTACATTGTTTCGCATCTCTTTCATTCTTTTAACAAATAAGACACTTGAAACATCGAAACATGTTAAGGATACTTATCATTTGTGGGGAAAATATTAGTCTGAAATTAATTGAACCCCAATGAGAGAAATATGCATGCTAAAACATTCCAATCACTTCTTGTGAAGTAAAAAAGAGCTTCATCCTACAAAATATTGCTACAGAAGAGGCAAAATATGGCACCAGAAAATTTGAAAAATTCTTTGTTTTACATTGTTATGAAATATTTTGAAAATATTAAGAATTATTTTTATTATTTAATCCAAATGAAAAATTGTTTTAATTGTAAGATATTTTTAAACAAACACTGCTCATTAAATTGGCAGAAACAACCAGATATTCTATTCTTTAGTATAAATCCCTTTCTCATCATAATCATCATCATCAACAACGTCTATATCTTCATCAACAACTGTTTCAAACCTGTGGCCGGGTTACTTTCGTAAAATGTCCCCATTTTACTCTTTCGTCCACCACTCTCCCTCCTTTAATTTCTTCCATTCTTCTCCTCTCAATTGCATACTTTGTGTTATCTGCTCAATTACTTAGCCCCCCTTGTGGTATTTTTCCTACATATTTATTTCTAACATTTTCTTCAACATCCTATATTTTAACATTCTCATTACATGCCCACACCATCTCAGTCTTGTTTCCTCCACTATCTCATGAAACTGAAGGTAGAAGAAATGTTCTGCCTACGAACAGAAACAGCAAATACCCTTTACAAAAATAATCCCCACAGTATAGGCTACAAAAGGGGAGGGAAAAGATTAACATCTGTAAAATATTTGTGCTGAAGTCATTGCATTGTTATAGGAATCGTCGTCTCTGTTATGAAACAAATTATTGGAAAACCCTGAGTAATACAAAATACAGTGCACTGTATAGAACTATCTAAGTCCGTTCCAAATTCAATACAATATAAAGAAGCGTAGTAGTATCAGAGTTCGTTCAAACTAGAATATAGATATTTTTGGTAAACGATAGGAATAATGAAGAAGTAGCGTTCTGGTATGCAGGCGGAACGCTTTAAACTTGTGTTGTATCAACCGAAACGCTCATTATACTTTTTCATATCAACCGGAACGGTGTTCCGGTGCGTTCCAGTCCGATTTGAGCACTGTGTATATTGAGATACCTGTAGAAAGAAACTTTAAGAAAATACAGAAAAAATGTTTGCGAGATAACATTTTGCCTTATTAAGGTTTGGTTTTTTCTAAGGTATGGAAAATATCTATAAACGTGAAGGCTGCAGATCACATGATTTGACGTGTGAATACGTGAAAGTAGATTAGTAACTTTTCTAACAGTCAGATAAGGTACTTCATAAAAAAAATGTGTCTGTCATATAATATACTAATATAAAGGGAAAGATGAGCTTACGAAGAAGGTCGATTAATATTAAATGACATGAAGGAAAGAAGAAACTTTTGAGAGTTTAAGGAGGAGGCAGAAGACAGGTTCACTGACAAAGAGAATGGAGACTTGTCGTGAGAAAGTATACTACTACTACTACTACTACTACTACCACTACCACTACTACCACTACCACTACTACCACTACCACTACTACCATACCACTACTACCATACTACCACTAATAATAATACAAAATATTGCACATTTAATTTTTTAATATTTACCTCATTTGATTCAAATTTAAAAAAAAATTGATTTTACAAAATTAAAAAATCCTAAAACAGCTCGAGAATTCTTATTATAGTACCTAGATTTGAGTTGTCTATGGCGCAGTGATGATTGGTAGCTTCTTAGAAATATTTAAACTCTTCAATTAATTCTTGCTAGCTCGTTTGTTTGATCGAACACATAGCAAGATATCAAGATCTGTTTGATTAATGACACCTCTTTGTGCTAGTGATAGGTAACGTCGTGTGGTGTAGCATGTCAAGACTCTATTAGAACACTCAGTGGTGGTCTGCGCAACTAGAACAAGGAGGGTACCAGGAAACAAACCTAAATAAACAAACCGAGGCCCCCTCCAGGCCATCGGAAGGGTAACATGCCTCACATTAATATCGGGGTATTAGTGCGTGAGCTGAGTGCGTGTATCCGACAAGTTAGTGCGTATCGAGTATGTTTCTCACGCAAAACTTGATCACGCCAGTTAGGATATTAAACAAGATGAGTAATCAAGCTTGTCATAACTCAAAACCTGAAGAGTTATGCCGCGTGCACACTTGTTAGTCAAAGCCGTGTGAAACCAAAACGTGTTTGTAAATTCGTGACTCGGCTAATTTTTTAATTTATCTCGGCCCTTCGGAGAGAGAAGTATTGTAATCATTAAAAACATCTAGGCCGATATTTTGATAAATGTCGACGTTTCATGACTCCCCCCCGAAACCGAAAAAGTGTTTTAGCGATGCCGTCTGTTAATATCTCGCCTACTTTATAGTTTGGGCAAAAACTTGGTATCTAGGGTATTTTACTGAAGGTGAAAAAAAAGTAAATTGTATCCATATCCACTCTAACCATTTTGATTTAATCTTTAATTATAGGTACTGTTTAGAATTACAAATAAAATGGCTACTCTCATTTTTCCATGAATATTATTTTAAGACCCACCTTGGTGGCGTAGTTAGCTAACGTGCTAGTTTCATGTTGAGTTAGACTGTCGAGGATGGGGAGATATCAATTCGAATCTCACTTGGATGAACTGAGGGTGGTTTTTCCTAAATGGTTTTCCACTCTCCCTCCACGCAAATGTGGGTTCACGCCCTCTGTATTCAATCTTCTCAATTCATAGCCAATTAGCGTAATTAGTACTCAAGCGCATGGCCCAAACGGGCAGTAAAACGCGGTGCTAATTAAATAAAAATATATTTTAAGGGTACCCTACTAAAGCAGAAACTTCAAATTTTGATCATATACGAGTATTTGCAACATTTTGAGATACGAAATAACTTATCGTTGTAAAATTAATATATTTTCTTTGGAATGTGTATTTTTTTATAGAACCAATAGTTTCTGATCTACAAGCAAATATACGTATTTTTTATGTGGCTCTTTGGTGGACAGAGATGTTCCTTCTTTTCTCGATTTTATGTTAGTGATTGTAATTATAATAAATTAAAATAAAGAGTCTGTGGGGTGCAACGTATCATTTTATTTAATATTTAGTAGGATATTATTATTATTATTATTATTATTATTATTAGCACCGCGTCTTACTACCCGTTCGGGTTATACGCACTTACGCTAATGTGTAATGGTAGGGTGATTGTGAGATTAAATGGAGGACCTACAGTTTAACGTGGGATCCGAACCACGGTGGAGGCCTGACATTCCATACATTCACGAGCTGTGATTAATACACGTATTGTCAGAGGTGAAGGAAGGGTTTGGTAATCAGATAAATCTGTGCCAGAACCGAGGATTGAACCCCGGACTTTCAACACAGATGTCTGACACCTTACCCCTAGACCACCAGGTCACCAAGGATGTTAGTCAAGGGCAGTATTGTTAGAGTTCTTATAGCAATTTTTTTTTCAACAAAATAAATCAAATATTTCTACAGTGGGACCTGAGCCTGTAGTGGAACTTTCTTCACTCAATAATCTCAATAGTTCATGAATATCTAACTAATTTCTCCTAGAAATTTATGATAGATTCTCTCTTAAATTAAAAAAAACTCTCTCATAAAATTCTAATATACTCATGACAAAAATTCAATTTATTTAGCAAAAAATAAATGCTGTGAAAACTTCAAAAACACCGACCTTCTATCACGTCCTCTTCCACCCCATCCTAAGGACTCAACGCATACTGGAGGAAATACAACGCTTGTACAGTAAAGCGTGTATTCCGTTTTCCTTTAAAGGTTCTTACTTTTCCAATTATATTATATACTACCCTATTTTATAAGCTGCACTATAGTGTAACCCATTAAGGTAAGCTGGGGTAAACTTTGTGTACGTAGACAGTAAAGCTATGAAGATTGAAATGATTAAAGTTTATGGTTGTAGTCGCATCAAGAATCATTCATAAGACAAATTTTAAAAATGGCACCTGTACTTGGGAATCAAACCCGGGATCATTGGTTTAGCATGCCAATGCTCCACTGAGCTATCCAGAATTTGTTCTGTGCTCAGGATAGCTTTGTATACTAGTTAGTCAAAGTAGTCTGAATAAAAAAAAGTTTTGGTTTATTCGTGATAAAGCTCCCTTCACTCAAAGTACTATTAATAGCTAAATGCAGACGTGATAGTTCAAAAACCAAACAAAAATTATTTAAAGCATAATAAAACGTTTCCACCTCTCGGTCGTAACAACACTTTGTGTCCATGATTATGATATTTTATATACCGAAACATGTCGGAAGAATATAAATCAGCATCCTTCTAATGGCTGATTATCACAAGGAGTAAAGGGACTGGAAATAGATAAGGCTTAGTTTATATACATAACCTTAAAATTAAAATTATTATATTCTTCAAATCGTTGTAACAAGAACATTTTCATTACTTTATAAAACTTCGTTGGGAGAGATGATAACTTACTAGTTCAATTTTATAACCTAATTTACAACACTGTTGATATTTAAACTTTGTTTTTGTTCTTAATTTATTATATCCAAGTTTTGTAAATACATTTTAATATGTTATATGTGTTTTTAGACTTGTCGTCAACCTATGTTTTAATTCAGTTGATGATGTTACATCCATTTATTGATTTTTATGACTTTTTTTTGCTCATTAAAAGCAAATATAATCAATATTTTGAATATTAAAGTCACTTAATTCATCTACCAATTTTAAAACTATCCAATTCATTAAATTTAAAATCTATATTTTTTGTTATAGCTATTCCTGAGCTGTCTATCTAAGTCTTAACTTTAATAATCAAACGTATTTAGTCCTGCTCAATGCCGAAACACGTCCCTTTTTTGTGTGTGAAAACTTGTTTCTGCGCGTCCGCCAGCCCTCCCTCCGGTATATAGCGTGCGTCCCACTTGTCTCCATAATGTTCAGTTCGGAGTGGCTTGCCACAGCTCTTGCCTTTATATTCTTTGTCAAAGAGAATAAAATAGGCCCATCCAACCAAAGATAAAAGGCAATAGTAGTGTGAATATCATCGTTTAAAGAGTGACTCCCATCTTTATAATGATATGATAAATTCAAGCATGAACATTTCATGAATGTCCTTAACCTTTCCTTTATAGAGGCGTATATGAGAAAAGAGTATGTGCAATGTTTCATAAAAAAAATCTCTGGACCGATAAACGAAAAATATAGCGAACCAGCGTGCGCTATTTAATCGGTATAGCACATCAGGCGGTGTGAATATATTTGTTAGGGTGACCTGGCGGTCTAGGGGTAAGGTGTCAGACTTCTATGCTGGCGGCCGGGGTTCAATCCTCGGTCCCGGCAAAGATTTATCTGATTACCAAACCCTTCCTTCACCTCTGACAAGACATCTTGTGAATGTGGGGAATGCCAGGTCACCAACATGGTTCGGATTCCATGTTAAACTGTAGGTCCTTCATTTCATCTCACAATCACCCTACCATTACACATTAGCGTAAGTGCGTATAACCCGAACGGGTAGTAAGACGCGGTGCTAATAATAATAATATATTTGTTTAAAATCATGAAAGCTAGTTTCCAAAAATGTTTAGCGCACGTCGCGTGCGCCACGCATAATATTTTGGTGTGAATTGGTCTTTAGGCGACCGTATAAGAATAAACTGGATTGCTAATGACGAAAAGATCGGGGCTTGAAACCTGAGTCCGCATTACTGAGAAATGTTTTTCTTAAATGTTTTTACACTCCTCTTCCACGTAAATGCAGGTGTACTTTCCTTAAATTCCACCTTTATCATCCATAAAATCTATCGTAATTAGTAAATATATATGAGACTCAAACAGGTAGTAAATACGGGTGATAAAAAATAAATAAGAATCACCAAGAAGAGATATAATTATTTTCCAAATAGTTTGCCAGGCCAGTGAGTTGTTCTCCTTTGAAGTAAACAAAAATTTGTTTTGAAAGCCAGAAAAGGGCGTTAAGGGAAAAAGTGTTTAGACTACCCATAGCAGTTTGTACCAAAAATCTTTCGTTTAGGAACAACGGGTTTTTACTAACCAAGTGTGCGCCCGCCCTTATTCTGCGGAGAGCACGTAGGAACAAAGGAGGGCTCCAGTAAGGAATTGTTGTTTTTTAAATATAAATTGTAGTTTGGTTTCTTTTAAAGACGGATGGTTCAACTATCTCATGCGGTTTTTGATAAATGATATCCAAGCTACCAATATATTTGTGTTCGATATTACAGTCAAAGATGATATAACTTAAACGAATGATAAAGAGTTATGATAATATGATATGTTAATTATTCTGAACATGAAATAACGTCTAACAAACTCTTTTGAGTACTAGAGTATATTTCGTCTAGGATCTATATGCTGAGCTAATTAATTGGAATTAAGTCTTGTTTTAAGTAGCTCTTTAAGATATAAATAAAAAAAAAACTATTTATTTATAATCATTAATGTATTACCCTTCATCTTAATACCCGTTTGATATTTTCATATTTAATTACACTAATAGTGAAGAGTTATAAATTGTGCCCACGTTTGTGTGGCAGGAGAATGTAGAATAAATTAGGAAAAACTCTTTAATACACCCAGCTGAGGTTTGAGCACCGACCTCTTAGTAATCAACGAACTATACCAGACGTGATTGACGCCTTAGTTATCGTGCCCATTGATACGGGTTAATTTATGATAAACTTGTTTACGTCGTTTTACCTGAACTGTTGATTAATATAAAAACTTTGTATTTTGTCATCATGAAAATATTGGAATGACACGCTAATATGAAGGAAATCCTGGAAAGCTCACTCAGTAGAGTGACTGACACGTAAATATTCCAGGTCAGGGTTCAAATCCCTGTCCAGGTGTCAATTTTATATTTTACACAAATAAGCCTACTCCATCAGGATTCTATTTGAAAAGACGTGTTTGTTTAAATGTATGCATCTTATACGGACTTGAGAACACCAATATCAAACCATCGGTCCAATATCAGAATGGCTTCGGGCAGTCGTGTTTCAACGCACATCCCCAACAATAAACACTCAAAAACTATATTGCGTTGACCCCAGCCACAGTGTGAGGTTGATTTTTATTGGGGTTACCTCCGGCTACAAGACAAGACAAACATGGCGCATCCAACAGTAGGGGAATATTGCTTTGTAAAACTCAAATTGATTTTTAATGCATGATACATTGATAAACAAACTAAAATTATATTTTTTTGCCTTTGAAACATAAACCATAACTGTAGAAACGGGTGTTTTTAAATTATAACTCAAACCAGTGTATCCCAAATTTTAACCAGTCGTGTTTCTTTTCCAGTTCTTTTTAAAACAAAAATGAAACAAAACATATGCCATTTTTTAAAGTATATATATAGATATATATGTTTATTATAACCACGTCTTCTTACCAGTTTAGGATGCACGCAAATAAAATATAAATGTTTTAATGGGGTAGTGAGGAGGAAGGAAGAGTCTTAGAGGTAATATACCCGCATTAGCGTGGAAGGAGAGTGGGAAACCATTTTAGAAAAAACTCTCTCAGTACACCTGACTGATATTCGAACTCCGATCTCCTCGTAATCGGCATTCCAGTCTATTTCAAGAGAGACGCCTTAAACAATTCGACCACCGAAGCGAGAAAAATCAACGTTAAATGATTTATCAGGCTGTTAAAAAACAATTTGTTATGATTATTAAAGCTCAGTACAATTCGTTCACGACCTAAGTTTACCTGGATGAGAGCTCGAAATGTTACTAGAAGTAATCCCTAATATATCACTACGCCAACAGCTGACATCTATCACTTTGGATGACTGTAATAAAAACTGGTGGTAATATAATAATGTGATAGTTAACCAAAGTAATTTAGGCCAATATTATTTATATATTTATTTTAGGACGGACACAAAGTTTATTTATCGTTTTATTCCACTTAAAAAAATATTCGCACCACTTTCACAAAAACTTCTAACGAACATAACTTTAAAATGGCGACTGACGAATTTAAACCATATGGTTGAACATGATGGTAAACAAGTTGTTTATAATGATGCAGACATGCAATTGATGAAAATATTTTATTCAGTTAAATATTTCAAAATAAGATTAATAATCATAAAATCATTTATTGTATGTAGTGAATGTGGGGAATGCCAGGCCTCCACCGTGGTTCGGATTCCACGTTAAACTGTAGGTCTTTCATTTCATCTCACAATCACCCTACCATTACACATTAGCGTAAGTGCGTACAACCCGAATGGGTAGTAAGACGTGGTGCTATTAATAATAATAATAATAATAATAATAATATTGTATGTAAAAGAAATGACAACAATTCTCTCTTTTCCAAGTATTATAATATTTAGCACCGCGTCTTACTACCCGTTTGGGTTATACGCTTTAAGTACTAATTACGCTAATGGATTAGGAATTGGGAAGGTTGAATTAGAGGAAGTGAATCCACATTTGCGTGGAGGGAGAGTGGAAAACCATTTAGGAAAAACCCCCCCAGTTCACCCGACCGAGATTCGAACCTCGATCTCCCCGTCCTCAGCAGTCGAGCTCAACACGACAAGCGCGTTAGCCAATTACGCCACCGAGGCGGGTTTTTCCAAGTAAATACGATGCCTGTATTAAACGGTATTGATGTGTGCACTATATTACACAAAATCAATAACGTTCCAAATCGATGAATAAGTACTTTTAATTAAGTTTAAAATATTCTTTCGAGTTTGATAAAAAATAAATTTAAAAAAATGAAATAGTATGAGAAAACTTAAATTTACGTTATTTTAAATGTAACAGGTAATTAAAGATCTTTACATTTATAACAAAACCGTGATCTTTTACAAGTGTTGGCAACACAAAACCTAAACATATGATTTTCGAACTGTCATCCAGGTAAAAACCTATCGTGAACAGTCTGTAGTTAAAGTACGTAGTCACTGAATTACCTCGTATACCCTTGGGGCTACTCGTAACACAGTTTGGGAAAGTCTGACTTCTAGGTAATAAAAATAACGTATATTCCATTCACGGTAGGAATTACTCTATGAAAGGTCTTTTTTCTATGCTTCTCTTTGTTCTGACAGGGTTGTCAACTATATTATTTTCACTGAAGAATTCACCAATTCCCCTAACTGTTATTTAAATAGCTACAGGAATGTTTTAAATTCAAACGGGCTCAGTTCAGCCAGTTTATCTCCTACCCGGGAATTCAGGATTAAGTTCGAATCCTAGCCGAATACACCAGGGTGATATTTGTAACCCCATGGTTTTATAATCACCTTTGGATAATATATTTTAAATTAAACTTTCTTCTCAGACTTTGGTGCTAAGGTGTAGTGGACGGGAATCTTTTATTTAAAGTTCATATTTTAAAAATTGTTAGAGTAAATAAATACATACAATCTGGGCTTAGAGGATACGTTTAGTTTCTTTTTTTTACACATAGTATTCTCAATAATATGAGCATTTGTCACGAGCATCGTAGAATTTATATATACAGCTAGAGAGTTGTTGAATATTTGTCATGAACACAGTATAGTTATATATATATGCAAAAATACTTACCTTAAACCTACGATACAATTTAACCTCAACTTAAATTAGTGTAAATAGTGGTCGGTACGTGTGGGGTGTAAGACGTATAAAACACATCCAAACTCTTAATATTTCATAATTTGAGAACTTAAATGTTTACTTTTTTTTCCGAACTATTATTATTATTTATTATTATTATTATTATTATTAGCACCGCGTCTTACTACCCGTTCGGGTTATACGCACTTACGCTAATGTGTAATGGTAGGGTGATTGTGAGATGAAATGAAGGACCTACAGTTTAACGTGGAATCCGAACCACGGTGGAGGCCTGGCATTTTCCGAACTAAGATAGTTGACTGGTCTACTCCAAGGCGTCACCCTCACAATAGACTGGCCTGTCAATGATGAGGAGATCGGGATTTTAATCTCGCACTGGTGTACTGAGTTATTTTTTAAAATTGTTCTCTTCACAAAAATGCGGGTACACTTCTTTCAAATTCAACCTTTCTCATCCATAACATATTGGCATGAAAAGTACATAATTTTGGTTATAACCCAAACGTTTAGTGAGACTTGCTAATAAAGAATAAAAACTAGATTTTTTTTTTAAACGAGACTAACTGTTTTACAAATGCATAATCTGCGCAGCCGGCTGTAAAATGGAACGGGGTTCAAGAATGTGCGAAACACTGGAAGCCTCTTCATGTTTATGGAGGAGACCTTTCCCTCGAGCGGTGATCCTTCATGTCGTTATATTATTATTCAACTAATCGGCGCCGACATTAATCCGAACCTTGCACGCAGGTCTTTAACAGGTGTCCGTCGAAACATCGCATGCAAGGGTTCAGCCGTCGGTACAAGCAGGTGGTGGAGACTTTAGTCAGGTCTTCGGTTCAAATACCGCAGCTGAAAAGTTTGTTTTTATCACAGCCACGCTTTATACTCCTCACTTAGGTTATAGGTATTCAATTACGCTAATTGATAAGGGTGGAATAAGGTATAATCTAGAGTAAATATACCCGTATTGGCGGGGAGTGAAAGTAGTAAACCATTAGAGTAAAAAAAAACTCAATACATCCGGTCAGGATTCGAGCTCTAACCTCACAGTAACTATAAAATTATACTAAATGCACCGGACAGCTATTCCGCGTGCCCGATGATGCTGATGGTTGAGGGTTTAATTTTTACTTCCCACTGAGATATTTTATGAGGCCGTCTTTAGTTACAGGCCGGAATACTGAAGTTTGGCAACACTGCGCTGAGGCCTGTCAACAGCACAGCAACGTGCAGTATTGCTTATTTAGTTCAGTTTGTTTACTGTGCGGGATGTTTGTTTATCATGTAATTTACTTGATTTGAAATGTTGTGTGGTTCATTCTTTAATGTTTTGCGTCATATATCAAAACGTACAATAGATGAATATTTTGTGGATGTGATTAGTGATATTCAAGTAACAGCTGATGAGATTTCAGAATACTCAGTTTTGTACATATGTGGTTATGTTTACTACAAATGGTCTTTTCGTTTGTAATGTAGTTAATCCATTGAATTTTTATAGTTGGGCATGATAAAGATGCTAACTATTTCAATGATCTTACCAGAGGAGGACTAACTAGTCCATCAACAACCATTTGGAGGATTGAAGATAATGGACATTCTATAATAAAGATTTTTGTTTTTCTGTAGTTCAAAATAAATTTCTTCAGCACAAACATCAGAAGCAACTTTTCCTCTGCAACCGCTTCGTTGGACGCATGGTCTAAGGCACTATTTTCGCAATAGACAACTACCGATGACGGGGTGATCGAGGTTCGAATCTAAGTCGCGTGTACTGATGAGGATTTACCACTCTCTCTCCACGCAAATGCAGGTATACTTCCTTAAATATAACCTTCAACCCTAAAAACATTAAAGTAATTAGTACATAAACGTATAATCCGACCGGGTAGTAAGACAGTATTAAATTAAATAAACAACTTTTTCTGCGGTAATTCCTTGCGTGAATTATTATTTTTTATTTTGTCAACGCTTGGAAATATACTTCCTAATAACTACATTAAGTTTAGTAATTATAAATTTCACAGTGAATATTCTCATTCAGAAACGAAGAAAAGTTAAACACTTTACAAAATAACGTTTCAAAATTCTATATCCCAAGGCTGGCAGGTGTTCAAAGCAATTTATTAAATATCACTGTCAATTTTATTAAAATATTTGACAAAGAGCTACATCTGGACATGGAAATTGAACCCAGAACCTTTGGATTAATGCAACTTTCTAAGCTTTGATCCAGTGCCCTTTTGTAATTTTCATCCTAATATTCTAATCATGTTTGTGAACGATAGTCTACATATTCTTTACCTAGCAAATTTATTTTAAAACTATTATTTATATGTTTATTTGTTGTATTTTTGTTAAATGATATACGCAAAATATGTTCAGATTAACTGTCGATATCGTTCAAGTTTTTAAATGAAGAAAACTGTAAATATTCACACAACTCTCCTTAAGAGCCAGCAGATCACTAGGCCTCATGACGTCACTACAAGCGGGGTTGCCACATTTAACATTCTGGCCTGTAACTAAATACGGCCATGCCTCATCTCATCGGGACATGGAAAGTCTCCACGGAAAGAATGTACGATTAGTACATTCGGGTGTCCCCTGGGCAACGGTACGTTAGTACTGGCTAATCTTTCCACTGGATGGGAAGTCATTTAGAACTAACCCACCGCAGTACACCCCCAATATCTTAATCACTGGCAAACTAGACTAAACGATGTTGACGTTTTTTTCCCACGTGCACATCAGTGAAGATAACTTTCATAATAAACGTAGACCTACCGATAAAAATAGGATGCAGACACATAATATTTTACTATGTACCTGGGTCAGTAATGGAACTATAACGTCCTATTATGTTTGAATTGTCAACGCATAAAACAGTACATTTCAATGTACTGTACATATAATGGGTCTTATCCAACAAATAGAAAACTTACTTTTTTTTGTTATAACCGCACTATCCATACGGATTATTACTCATGTGTATTAATTACGTTAGTGTAAAATAAACGAAGAGTGAATTTAGAGTAAGTGTACTTACATTTGCATGGGAGAGTGTAAAATCGTTTAGGGAAAAAAATAACTTCAGTGTACCCAACCAGGAATCGAACCTCGTCACTGGAAGTTCAGTGTAATTACGAGAGTGCAACCTTAGACAAGCGGTATTCAACCAGGGGAACGCGAAGACATCTTAGGGGCTGTGTAGAATTTTTTTTTAAGTCATAAATATCTCTCATTTAAAACTTATTATTTAATTGATTAACTTGGATATAATTTATTTTAGAAATAGATTATAGAAATTGTATAATTTGTACTAAGCACCAACCACATTGGGAGTATAAAGTTAAAGAAATATATCCATACTAATATTATTATAAAGAGGAAAGATTTGATATTTGGTTTTTTTGTTTGTAGTGGATAAACTCAAAAACTACTGGACCTATTTTAAAAATTCTTTCACCAATATAAAGATACATTATCAGCGAGTAACATAGGCTATATTTTATTTTGAAAATTTAATTTATTCCTCATAAAAATGTCGATAGTATATTATATAGTCGTTGAAAAAAAAGTTGTTGAAGGGAAAGTGGGGTTGGTGAAGCGGGCGGGGGGATAGGAGTGAGGATAGAGGAATGAGATGAAAATAGGAGGGAGGATAAAAAGAGGGAGTGGGCTATACAGTGATGGTAGGACTGTATTTTCAAAACAAAAAAAAAAGTAAAAAAGTTTTGTTTTTATATTGACATGATGGACGATTTGAAGCTTTGTTTTACAGGATTCTTTACAATATGTTTTTACGGGGAAGGGGGCTAGTATTTTATACATGTGTACGTGATCAGAAAAGGTTGACTACCACTAACTTGGACCAGACAGACACTGAAGCGGGTAAAAAATATTATTAGACTTACTTTGACGTATCCATACGTTTAGTCAAATGATCCTCTGCAACAGTCACTGCTTATAGATAGTCCATAATTATTGAAAATATGTACTAACACCTACTATTTACTACTATTTAGCACCGCGTCTTACTACCTGTTCGGGTTATACGCTTTAAGTATTAATTACGCTAATGGATTAGGAATTGTGAAGGTTGAATTAGAGGAAGTGAATTCGCATGTTGCGTGGAGGGAGAGTGGAAAACCATTTAGGAAAAACCACCCTCAGTTCACCCGACCGAGTTTCGAACCTCGATCTCCTCGTCCTCAGCAGTCGAGCTCAACACGACAAGCGCGTTAGCCAACTACGCCACCGAGGCGGGTTACCTTATACCAATAATACAATAAAATTGTATCGATTTTGACGACAAATAGTTTGTATTTTATAAAAAGACCTTCCTATGAAAATTTGGCTATATCTAAGCGTTTTTGATTGCTGAGAATGTGCCAAGTATGTGACATGTTTTAACATACGGGACTGTACGTGTGTTGAACGGGGGAAATGCCGAGGAAGGTTACCGGTGAGGACGCCATACCGTTCCTGAAGAAACGTCAAGCCAAACGGTCGGTCGCGTAAGTGGAGTGAATAAATCACCTAACGCCGCTGCCTTGACGCAGGTCAATGCGTTCTCAAAGGTCGATGTCAGTCCAGAATATTTAGGAGTCTGGGGGACAATCTATTGGCAGCTAATACCCGTTTACGTGACATGGGTTTGACCTTAATTAAAAATAATCTCAGTGCCCCCCCCCCCCCACGCCCTCCAAATTCAAGTGGTGCATCTAGAAATTTTTTTTTAGTGTGAAAAAGAGGTAAATAAAAGGGGTGACTAGTATGTAGCCTATCTAAGCTAATATTCATGTAACCTTTTTCCTAATTGGGAATTTTAGGGGAACTTTAAAAAGGAAGCCCTAGTGGTACGTGAAGAATTTCAGATAAAACACGAGGAATTACCGAGTTTTACTAACCATAAAATATTTTGTTTAGCAACAGAAAGTATTATAGTAAAATTAACGCATATTTTAGCTTTTCGCCCAAGCTTTATTGGAATTTTGAAATACCGTTTATATATTGCAGGAGAGCAGATATTCGTTCCCTTTATTTTTTCTGTGAAACGTTGGAGGGGGTAAGTTGGTTAGGGCACGACCCCGGAAGGTTAAGGTTGGTTAGGGCAAGGCCCCGAAAGGGACACGTGACTAATGAAAGTTTGGGAAACACTACGTTATAAAATAAAATAGTGAAATCACGTCTAAAATGTAACTTACCCGCTTCAGTGGTCTAAAGGTCTTTAAGGCGTCACTCTCGTGTTTTAACTGGCCTGCTGATGAGTTCAGGGCTCGAGTCCTGGTTGGACCTACTGACGATGGTTTTTTCTAAATGGTTTCTTACTCTTCTTCAAGCAAATACTGTTGGATACCTCTATAATGCTTCCTTCTTCATCTCCACCCCCTAAGAAATTATCATAATATATTCATTTAGCCTGAACAACAATTAAGAGGTGGCGATAAAAAAAATGGTCGCTTATTTTTGTGTTTGAAACATTTTCAATGTTCTATCTTATACTTGTACTTCACTTTATTTGAGCTTTTATTTAAATTATTTGAAATATTGGTTAAAATGGGTTGTCAAATACTTAGTTTACATCCCCTCTCCCCCAAAATGTGATATACTATACATATTCAACCACGTCTTACAAATACCTATCCGCGGTACCCACATTTTAAAAGAAATGTACGCGAAAAAGATTAAGAAACTACTAAATAAAAACCTATCTCGGTACACTCACCCGGATTAGAACCCTGACCTCTCCGTGACCAACAAATCAAATTAGACGAGCTTAATGCTTTGTCCTTATGTCCACCGATGTGAGTGAGTGCACCAATGGATCCATTATTAACATTTACGATTATTTCGCAAACATAAAGTAATACAATTTTGTTTGAAGAAAAAAAAATATTTTTTTTGCATAAAAATAGCACATATTGGTTGAGTGGTTAGATTAAGGATCCCTCTAGACTATGCTTTTACTCAAGAAAAGATAAAAATTAGTCAATAGGATTTTGGTATAAAGATCCGTTTAGAAAAATACAAGTATATTTTGTGTAATTCAAATTAATAACTTTTTAGTATTTTATTCGTGTTATTTTTTGGATACTGATAATATATCAAAATTTAAAACTAAATATTACATTAGGTACTTGATTTATATTACGTGAATATAGATCTAGTAACTTTTCTAGCTTTTATATAATGTAACTTCCATTAAAGTTGAACTGTGTACGTATTTTAAGGTTAAGTGGGAAAGAAAGCGATATTTTTGCAGTTTTTATTCCTAATTTTTTTTTTTTTTTTTGCCAAAATAAAACAAATTCTGTTTTCAGTATGTAAATATTTTTTTCAATTTTCTACACAAAGTTATCTCAACAGTTATTGAATATTTTTCATTGGCATTTTGGCATTTGATGAGAAACTTTTTAAATAAGAAGAAAAAATTCCAAGATGCCCATTAAAATAAACAAAAACTTTTGAGATTAGTGAGTAGTAAAATTGAATTAAGTCTATTTACTGGAGAAATATTTTTTTATTCTTTACAAAAACCATTTTAATCGATAAAAAACAATAAAAATTCGCGTTTCCTTCCATCCCATCCTCAGGAAAAAACACTATAAGCTGAAATAAATTTAAATTAAACATTTAAATGGTACAGGAGAAAAAGGAGGAAAGTCCTACCACCCAAATTTTCCAAGACATCAACTTTCATGTCTCAAACCCTATAAAGACCCTCTCAATTTTGTTTCTTATTAATTTAAATATGAGAGAAACCTCTTTTAACAATGATATAAAGTGCGTTAGAAAAGTGTCATGATTGTCTAATAGATGGAAGTACAATTTCAGCTAAAATAGGACTTTCCTTATTTTTCCCCTGTACCCTTCATATGTTATGTTTACTACCCTTGACCCCCCTCCACCCTTCTTCTCTAGAATGTAGACAATGCTTCAATTCGACGGGACGCGAGCACGTAGTACGTGTCGGTGTAATTAATAAGTAACCGTCTGAGCTCACGGAGCGGTAAATTATCGTGTCAGGTTCCCAGCATTGTCAAGAAGGGGGAGGAGATGTTTGTATACAGACGATGCAGCGGAAACAGGTTGTGCGGATGGAATAGACCGCGAGTTGAATGATGGTGCTTTGCTCGGAGGAAATAGCACGCAATCACAAGAGTCACGTGATTTTCCATATCTCACAAAATCGCAAAATATAAGAGTTGAGCTTTATACGTAAGGTAGAAAGGAGAGGTGACGAAACAAGAGTTAAAAATATATGTATATATAATTATTATAGCTCGGAAGTTATTGGTTTTATACAAATATATTTCAGGTAAAATATATTTATTTTTAATAACACAACAACTTTACAATGATAGATTAATTCATATCCCAAATAGTTGCGAAGATATTATCAAAATTATTAATGTTTGCCTATGTAAAGTATCCTTGAAGCTATTTTCATGGAAAAATCAGTATTGCCATTTTGTTAGTACTTTTAAACAGTGCCTGGATACAAAATTTAACTAAAATCGTTAGAGCTAATTTCGAGAAAATCGATTTTTCTCTTTTCCTCTTCAATTAATTACCCTTAATTTTAAGATTAGCTATTCAATTTCAAAAACCCTTGAAGAAACCTTATGAAAAACCTAGATGCCAAGTTTAAGCTCGATTGGTTAAATATTATTATTTAGTACCGCGTCTTTCTACCCGTTCGGGTTATACGCTTTAAGTGCTAATTACGTTATTGTATTAGGAATTGGAAGGTTGAATTAGAGGAAGTGAACCCGCATTTTCGTGGAGGGAGAGTGGAAAACCGTTTAGGAAAAACCACCCCCAGTTCACCCGAACGAGATTCGAACCTCGATCTCCCCGTCCTCAGCAGTCGAGCTCAACACGACTAGCGCGTTAGCCAACTACGCCACCGAGGCGGGTAATTGGTAAAATAGTTTTGGCTCGATCCCGAGGTACAGATACACAAAGGTAATTGCGATAAATAATTTTTCAGTATCAAGGGATCATGAAACTTTGACATTTATCAAAATCAAGATATATCAATATCTCTCTCTCTCTCTCTCTCTCTCTCTATATATATATATATATTATAGGACGATCTCAATACTAGCTCACTACTAGGGGTCAAGTTAAAGTAAAATTTTAACGTTTTTACAGTTTTTTGAACAAAATAATTAGATAATTGCTTCAGTAGATAGGCTGAATGTAATTTTTTCCATACAATCTTTTCATCACTTCTTGAATATCTGTCACGAGCTTCGCAATATTTTAACTTGACTTATTTTCAATTAAAATTGTTAAATTAAAATTACAATACTAGTGACAGATATTGCAGAACTGTCGTTATTACTACGTGTAGAAAATTATACTAAACATAACTACAAAAGCCATTGTGTATTAATTTTGAAAAAAACAAACAAGTTTTTTAGTAAACATCTTAAATTTACACATTGATGTGATATGAATGAGAAAGTTATAATTCAAAATAAATGTATCCATAATCAGTGGAAGAGTTAAGAGACAATTTATAAAAATCATCCCTCAGTACGCACCCGATCGGGATTCAAGCCATGACTACTTTGTCATCGTCAAATCAACTAGATCACCCAGCATTTCATCCGATTGTACACCATAGTGGGTTTGTGACACAATTGACAATTATTACATTTGTTTGGCGAATGTTGATTAATGTTAAATACCATTTACATTAATTTAAGAATTATTACATTTTACGTAATTCTATTTTGTTTTCTTTTATCGCCACGTCTTACTACCTGTTCAGATTATACGCATATATGATGATTACTCTAATGGAGTAGGGATGAGGAAGGAAGCATTTTAGAGGTAATCTACCCGTATTTTCGTGAGGAAGAGTGGACACCATTTAGGAGAAACCACTCTTATTTTAATTTTATTTAGCACCGCGTTTTACTACCTGTTCGGTTTATACGCTTAAGTACTAATTACGCTAATGGAATAGGAATTGGGAGGGTTGAATTTAGAGGAAGTGAACCCACATTTAGGTGGAGGGAGAGTGGAAAACCATTTAGGAAAAACGACCCCTAGTTTACCCGACCGAAATTTGAACCTCAATCTCCCCGTCCTCGGCAGTCTAGCTCAACACCACTAGCACGTTAGCCAACTAAGCCACCGAGGTGGGTCACTCTTACTATACCTAACCAGGAGTGGAACCCTGATCTCCCCGTCATAAGCAGGTCAGTCTAGCAAGAGACTGACGCTTCAGACCATTAGACCACTGAAGCGGGTTTAGTCAAATTTAAATTTAAAACTATAGAACTTAAAATGTAAGTAGGTCCATGTTGATACCTTACGTCACAATTTTGTCGTGAATCCGATTTATAAACAACATTCCGCTTCTTAAATCCATTATGGAATTTATGAACGTCTGAAACGCGTCCCAGCGTTACGATAGGTGCCCCCCTTAGAATACAATCTGAAATTACTTCCTAATAAAATCACTAACACTTTTAGAAGAAAAAATATTATTTTGAATTCGTTTAATTTTCAAACACCAGTCTAAACGTTTATCAGATAGGCCGTTAACAAAATATTTTGCTTTGTAACAACAAAAAGACATATGTCATAATATAAAGTTTGTAGGATGATAAATTGCTAATAACAATGATTTATTTGAGTAAACACACTAGTTAAATTTATATGTTCAGCATTATAATCCCATATTCTTTCTTCGAGTAAATAGTGTTCTTTCAAAATAAAGCTCACGGAGACCAGGGGTGGGTCCAGTAGTTAGGACTACAAATATGACGGTCTCTTAACATGCACTCAGAGAAATCACTGAAGCTATGTTTCAGTATAGAATGAAATGACTATCTATGATTGTAGAGTTCAATTTCATCCTGAGGCTATTTAAGCTACATTATAAATAATACGTTAACTTAAAATAATTAGCTTGTGTTTTCAACTGAAATATGCACATATGCTTCTAAATTGTCAATACAATACTATGGATTCTATTTTTGAAATATTTAAGTCTCTAAAATCATCCTACACACTTTACATGTGCAGCTTATAAAGCCAGTAAGTCAGTACTAACTAAACAAATAATTTTACGTTTGGCTTAAAAAATAGTTTATAAACAACACCAAGAATCAACAAATGAAACTGTTTTACATTTAATTCCATCAAATATCTTCATAAATAATGTATTTTAATTAACCTTTAGACTTATGTACTCATTGAAACGATTGATTAAAATATTTGTTTAGATAATTAAGAATTGAACGTATGGCTTAATTTTTGTTAAAAGTAGTTAAGGCATTAAAATCAAACCGGCCCACCGGGATATCTCCACCCCTGATCAACGTTACGTAGAGGAGTAGGTCTACATGAAATGTCGTTTAAGGGATTTATATTTATTTGTAATCGTATCCTTTCCATTTTTGTATTCAATTGAAACTGAAATCCTTCAGACTTGGGAGTGTTGACTTTTTTTTTATATATCCCCAAGGGGACAAATATTTTTATAATATCATGTTTCTCACGTGTGCTGGCATGTTATAAATAATCACAACACACTACAAGTAGGTCCTTCTGTATTCACAGGAAGCTCAAGTTATACGCGACAGATTGAAAACATTCATGCAAAAAGGGACCATGTCAATTTTTATAACCAATTTAATGTAAAAAGTACATTCTATCGCTAAATTATTTATGATTTAAAACTTTCGGTTAATTTTTAGATATGGTAGGGCTAAGACGTAAAATTTTAGTACACAGGTAACGAGATCATTTTATAAGTGTAAATATTACCCGCATCAGTGGCCTAATGGTCTAATGCATCACTCTCGTGTTAGACTGGCCTACTAAAGACTGGGAGATCGGGGTTTGAATCCCAGTGGGTCTACTGAGGGTTTTATCCTAAAGTGTTTTCTCACTTTCCCTCCACGCAAATGGGGGTATATTACCTCTAAAATGCTTCATTTCTCATCCTTACCCCATCATTGTAATTATCATATATGCTCAGAGCTTGAACAGATAGAAAGAAGCGATGATTAAAAATATATATATTTAATATAAAGATCCTATCTGAACCTACTAAAAACTCATAGCTTAAGTGTTACAACAAGAACCAGGTGTACCATAGTTGCATGATAGCCAATTTTCACAAGATAAACAATGGAAATAAAGCCAGTAAATACTTAAATACTTTGTAATTCAATAAATTTAAAAACCATTATTTTAAGATAAAAACTATTTCATGGTTTTTGGAGGGAAGAAAGCAAGAAACCGTGCTACTATTTCAATTGCTGGTTTGAGAGAAATCGTTTAGCTAGCTAGATAGAGTGGGCTGAATTTTTTTTAAAAACCATTTCTAATAGTGTGAAAAAGTTTCCAAATATATACCGGTGTTCACACACAAAAAAAATTTGAATAATTTCAAGGCGTGACCTTAAAAACATCAACAATTACATAAAAATGTATCTGAGGCACATATTTTATATTCTTCAGAAAAATTAAAATAAATATTCATATTAGTGATGAATATTTTATTTATGTATCCTCTAAAACTCATAAATAATTCTATCAATCTATTTCAATTTCTAACCAAGACCCTCCGACCTTGAAAAATTATATAATAGCTCATAAATACATTCACACCCGCGCCTGGATTCACTAACGGGAGGAAATAATTGCGCCAGCGCAAGTTCGAAATATGTTCCAAATCCTATTCACTGAAAGGAGCAGGCGCAGTTTGAGAGCAAAGTTGCGCCTTCTATTTGCCACCACTCAAGAGTAGGCGCAACTATTAAATCATGACTGTCACTTCAATAAATTTAAATGGCGGCATATTATTGTATTGGCTTAAAATACAATTAGTTACCTAACTGTACTTCAATTAATAATGAATTAATTAAACTAACAAAACGTATGTCAAGCACAAAATTTGTTTCAATTTAGACAGTGGTAACAAAACAATTACGTACCTTTTATTGTTGAATTTTTACAATTCAAACAAAGCAATGGCATTTCTTGCATTATTATAAAACAAAACTACGAACTGTGTAATCTTCGTCTAGATCCAAAGAGGTTTGTATTTCAAAGTCCAAAGACATCTCGTCACTATATATGGCAGTTAGTATAACTTCAAAATAAGTTTTAAAGTTTCTATAAACATTAATGTTTTATTAGTGGAACTTAAACTTTAAACTAATAATATAAATATATACAAAATAATGTACTAATATTGTTTTTCTAAAACATCCAAAAAGAGGCCGCTTCTAATTTTATAGCTAGTTTATGAGCAAAATGCTTTAAAAATCTTAGTATATGCTGTCGTTTTCATTACAGATTTAAAATAAAGTAGCCTTGACTTTGGAAGTAAATTCTTTACACGGATTGGTCGAAAAGAGAGCAATTGATGACGTTTATGATGACGTCACCCTATTCCTGCCACCGGTTTGCGCTTTGTTTAGTGAATACGGAAATGGCACAAATAAACAAGACGCATCTTGGGGAGCATCTTGGGCGCAAAGTTGCACCATATCTATACTTGCACCGGAGCAGATTTGCTCCCGTTAGTGAATCCAGGCCCCGAAGAATAGTTCATCTAGTGAAGAGAAAACGAGTGATTGCGACTTAAACTTGACTTATATTTCGGACAAATATATTACAGAGAAACCAAGTCAAGGTAAATCATCTAGTCAAATGGAGATTCCAATGCCTCACACTACAAGAGCAGCATACTTGACAGGTGTATCTAGTAGAACCGTGGTAAAAATAACGATAGCGGTTTTGGAAGATTCCACTAGTTCCACCAGAGAATTCAACCTACGTTATTGACAAGAACAAAGTACGTTAAGAAATAGAGAAGAACAGGAGAAACTTGCAAGAAAAAGAGTGAACGGGTGTAATATATTATATCAAGGGTCTGTATTCTGATGGTTGAAAGGATCAAACAATGACACAGCTAAATGCACGTCGCGTGATAATAACAGAGGAAAATATAGCAACTATACAGGAGCCAGAAGGAAAGTACTTTGGGCATGTGCTGCTAAGTCCACCCCTTAAGGCAATAGACATATCAAGTGGAATCCTATATTTTATGTAGAAACATAATATTGACCTTGAACACCTTACAGTAACAGGGTGTGATGGGACAAATGTAAGTATGTCGTGAAAGGGTAGTATGATACGTCTGATAGAGACACATATTGATAAACCTCTTCAATGGAGTGTATGTTTACTACATAAAAATGAACTACCGTTTACGACACCTGTTACAAAGCCTAACACAATCAATTCTGTATTGTCACATGTGTATAAAAAGGATCTAAGTATTGATCAGCCATATCTATACCTGATATGATGTGCTACATGAGATGGATACTGCGCTGTCACTCTTGCCAACAGAAATCCATGTAAAATGAGTCATGCTAGGTGGTTGACAAATGCCAATCGGCTGCTACGACTGGATATTTCTACCAAAGAACCTTCTTATTATTTCAGCTTAGTACGATTTGTTATGAAGGTGTATACCCCTATATGGTTTGAAATAAATATGGATCCACTATGTCAACATGGTGCCAGACATTTATGGAATAGCATAAGACTCTTAAGTCAGCTTCCAGATCATGTTCAGGTATTAGTTGATAAAGTTATTGTAGCTTATGCTTTCTTTGCTAATCCATAGAACATTGTTGTCAATTAATGAAGATCCTTGGAATCACATAAGAGAATTAGGACTAAGGAGAATAATAAATGCCAGAATAATTAAATACAAGGAAATACGCCACTTTAAAGTGCCTCTCTAGAACTTTGATGCAACTGACTATACTGAGTTGATTGACTAGTCAGAATGTTCAATCACTGATCCTCTTCTCACAATTAACATTACAGACGAAGATAGATCTACAAGAAATGGTGAAGCAGAAGACGATACAAGTGCTCAATTTTGAAGATCACCCTTGTCACACACAAGCCGTTGAAAGGTGTATTAAGGTGATAACTGGCGCAGTAGCGAAAGTTTGTAGTTAAACTGCAAGAGATGGTTACAACCCAGCAAGGAAAGATTTGCCATAGTTTGACAATACATATCAGTATTACTGTAATGTAGTCGACAGGTCCTGATGTATATCACCAAACAGTTTTATGTATTATGGGACTGATTACTTAGTGACAAATGACATTAAACCATTTATAATTAGATCAAAAATTATTTCTAAAATAATGTACTATACAAAAGTATATAGTGTTTAAAAACATGTTTACATATTTTAGCCCACAGGAGCTCCCATATAGATATTGGGTTAGTTGATTTTTATTTTTTTTATTATGAAAAACAGTATGCCATTTTTCAACAGCTAAAATTTGTACATATAAATTTTATATCCAATAAAATATATGAAAAAAGGTTACATAATCTATAAGTTGGTGGGTTTTTATGTCTCATGGGGTCGGCTAGATATAAAAAAATATTGATGACTTTTTTGTGTTTACTAAATCACTATTAAAAAAATTCAAAATTTTATATTTAAATGAATAAATTTTGGGTAATTTTTCCAATTTTAGGCCCAGAGGGGCCTGATTAGATATTGAGGTGGATCACCAAAAAATAATATGACCCGAGGGAAATATTAGGTAACCTTTCCACGCTACTTCATTATTTAATTTAGAAAATAAAAATTGTCTTTTTCAGCCCACCTTATCAGTTAATCAATCGTATTTTACTACCCATCTAACCTATGCGTATTCTTTCACTAATCAGGTGTGGATTAATAATGTATAGAGGAAATGTATCACTATTCACTTAACAGGAGAGTATTAAATAATTTAGAAAATAAAAACGCCTCAGTACGCCTAGTTGCGAGTCTACCTTAAGACTCCAGCCGCCATAAAGAAACCCGATAATAGCTTTCCATGAGACCACCACTGTGAGATATCCACTCAAACTTGGAAATATCATCGTACTATTATGCTTATTGAAAAAATAATTGATTACACTAAAAATTCTAAAATAAAAACTATAAAAAAGTTTTATAAACTAGTAGTCCTATTGTAAGACTAAAAACTTGTAATGATTTGGTAGGTCTTAAATTTTATTACAACTCTGGAATATCCACATATTTAGGATAATACTGAGGTGTACCCGAATTTGGGTGGATGAGGGAGTTTAGTAAAACATAGTTTAGAGAAAAAACACCAACATAGGCCTTGAGATCCAGACCTTTCATTCACCGTGGTGAACCGTACAAGACAAGACTGACGCTTTGGTCCGAATGGGTCTTGTATAACCGGACCACCTTGGAAATAATAACTTTCTAGAATGTATAAAAAAAATTATAAGTAGTCAACATGAATAAAAATCAGCTATTTTATTTAACAGTTAATGTAGACATTGACGCAATCTGTTAAACAAGTGAGATGGCTAAGCGTATTAATATAATATAGATACGGAAGAAATCAACGCTATAAAATCTAGTATGTATTATTAAACGACAAATTTAATCCATGAATGATTATAATTACTGAAATTTGCCATAAATAAATCGTATTCGAATAAATTGAAAAATGACAACTGTAAAAGGGAATCAAACCCGGGCGCTTTGACTTAGCACGCTAATTATCATAAATGTCTGATGAAAGTTCTTCTAATGTCGAACCGACTACAGTTAGGACCACATATTAGTATTAAAATAGTTATTAATGTAGTTGACAGATTTATTGTTGTAGTTCTCTATCGTGATGGAACCAGAGAGATAAATTATTTCTTTGGGGAAAAAACAACTAAAGTTTAAGTCTAAGTTGGGGTAAAAAAGGAACGCAAGTCAAGGCATGTATGTTTGCAATTTTTATAACAACAAAATATTTTTCGCCTAAACAAATAAAATGTTGCTTTAGTGGATACATTAGTTTAAATTTAGACACGTCGTAATCTCAAAATCTATTAAATATTTGTCATGGGAATAGTGGCATTTGAAAATAAACCTTTTCAAAAAGCTGCGTTTAAATTATTCGATTTCCATTTAAAAGATATATTAAAGAACTGCTTAGATAACCTTGTGTCGAAAATTAAATTAAACGTTTCTACTGAAGCACTATTTTTATTTAAACTAGATACATTTTTTTCCATACCCTTCCAACCATAACACCAACATACAGGCTCGCCACGAGGGGGTGGGGGTACTATTGGTACCGGGCCCCTGGGAATCCATGATCTAAATCTATATCAAGATCTAGAATAACAGATCTAGAAAAAATTGTAGTAGATTAAATAGAATAAAACATCAATGATACGCAATAAAATGCCCATCCATACTTAGGAACAGTGAATTCCCAAATCATCAGCTTTGATTTCCTCAGGAGGGACTTAATTGCAATTTTCTCAATGATATTATTAATCCGGTAATCTTGTCCTTTGTTTCGAAACTTTCACTTTCACTTGTACTTAAACTAAATTTGGCTTGTGAAGAGTCTGGCAATGATTTTAAATTCAACTTAAATTTAAGTATTTTATCAGGGGCATAATATTTCAATGTTCAGTTACGGATTAATGGGCGTACATTGCTTTTGTTTTGTAAAAGTTAGCAACCATTAAAAAAATAACAAAAAACTACAAATCTTAGTTTATCAGAGGTGGCATAACAAGGTTGGCGGGGCTTTCTCCCTTGAGAGATAGTTTGTGCCCCCCCTCCCCGATCGGATTAAACTTGCCCCTTTCTCTTAAAATAAAACTGCTCCTCCCTAGATTTATTTCACTCCCCTTTGAAACTATCGAATACTAAGCTAAGAAATGGTATTTGTGTCAAACTCCAAAACAGTTTCTGGAGGCATTCAATTTTCAAAGATTCGCCGAGAGAATACCACTTTAAATAGCTTATATGCATCTAATTTTCCAAGAGATTCTAATGAAATACCACTCTAAATAGCCTATAGGGATTCAAATTTCAAAACATTTCTGAATAAGAACCATTCTCAATAGCTTATAGAAAAGTAAATGAATAATAAAAAAAACGGTGAAGGCTACCCCAAATATCTTATGGAAGTATCCTATTTTCAAATTTAGCCCAGGGTCTACAGACCTCCATTTAATTTTAGGATTAAAGCCAATTTTTTTTTTATTGGCTCAGCTAGTTTACCCTCCTAGACAAATTAGGTTTCACCGCCAATGAAGTCAAGAATAAGAAAGAGAAAGGGGCCCACGCTTTGCCCCCGACACCAGACCCTGTTTGAGCACCTGGCGCGCTTGCAACCATATAATTAAAATTCAAACTAATAAAATAAACGTCACCCACGTCGATGGCCACATGGTCTATGGGGTAACACTAGCAATAGATTAGACTGATGATGACGGAGAGATCAGGGCTCAAATCCCAGTCAGGTGTACTTATGGTAATTTCTCTAAATAGTTCTCCATTTGCCTTTCACCCAAATGATGGTACACTTCCTCTAAGTTCAACCTAACCCCATTAATAAAATATTAGAGTAAATTGTGTATATGCATAGTCCGAACGGGTAGTAAGACACTTGAAGGATCTACAGTTTAACGTGGGATCCGAATCACGGTGGAGCCCTGGCATTCCCCAAATTCACAAGTTTTGATTAATGCACGTCTTGTCAGAGATGAAGGAAGGGTTTGGTAATCAGATAAGTATGTGCCGGGACCGAGGATTGAACCCTGGACCCCCAGCACAGAAGTCTGACACCTTACCCCTATACCTCCAGGACACCCGCTTCAAATTCCACCAAGAGTTCCACATCTAAAGGGGTAAGGTTTGAAACGAGAATATTTTCCGGCTATATCACTTCAGGTGATCAGGATTACCGTTATTTTTTTGCTTCCAAGTTTCCCGTGTTTCTAAGATTTTCCAGAAGAAATTCATATTTTTACAACCAGCCTAGTTGAAGAAAAGAGTTGAAAATGTAATTTCCATCGACCTGACGAGTGTTAAGTCATGCAACTTATATCTAAAATAGATGATTTAAGATTGATGGGGATATCTTCTGTGACTTCACAACCCTTGATTAAAGGGTAATAAGACATGTTTGAATCAACGTGCTCACTTCTTTGGTTCACTTTCTCGTCCATCCAAAGACCAACTTTTATTTTAATCTTCTAGTTAAATGTCCCAAACTAATATATATCAGTATTTCAGTATTTCTACTCGATTTTACAATATTCCTTGGGTTTTCCGGACATAAAAAATGCTTTAGTTTTTTTCCAGCTTTCCAGGTGCGTGGCAACCAACACTTCATGTGTTCCAACTCGATCAAATAACGGGTATTCACTGTCTCACTTCAAATACAAAGTTATCCTAGTTTTGTTGATATCGCTCACTCGTGGGAAAAGACAACAGAACCTCGAATTATCTGAGTGGTGTACACTGTACTACATAATATATCCACACTGATATCATGGAGATGTAATGTGGGTCAGTTATCGGAGCACGGAGTTAGTACGTCCTCCTAAGAGGTGGTATTAACGTTTTGTTTGAATCTTCCCGAACGCCATTGAACGATGTTGACAGGATTCGAAGCCCACCCCAGTGTTTAAGTGTTTATAGGTGGTCAACCGACATTTGTACCACTTTGCGGCGGGTGTGACTTGTGAGTACAAAGTCTTAGGATTAAAGGGAAAGAGTTTTTTTTTTTAAGTTTATCATGTCTTACTAACAGTTCAGGTTATACACATTGTGATAATACTCTAATGAAGTAGGGACAGAGGAAGAAGCATTTTAGAAGTAATCTACCCACATTTGCGTGGAAGGAAAGAATAAACCATTTAGGTAAAACCACCCTCAGTGGACCCGATCAGTGCTATGAACTCTGACTTCCTCACCATCTGCAGTCTAAGTCTTTGCGCGAGTGATGTCTTAGACTATGCGGCCTCCTAAATTAGTATTAGTGTAATTAAATGCGACCCACTCATGGTGTAGTTACTAAGTGCTGTTTCATATTGAGCTAGTTTACCGAGGACGGGAAGTCTTAAGTTTGAATCCGGGGGTGGTTACTAAAGGTGTTTTCTCTTTTCCCTTAGCAAAAGCGGCTTCACTTCATCAAATTCAACCTTCATATTCCTGAGCCCATTAGCTTTAATTATTACTTAATCGGGTAGTTTAGACATTGAGCTAAATAAAAAATAAATTAATTAATTGAATGCGGTAGCCTAAGACACGGTTAGAAAAATGTAATACTGTGCTTCGTACCAGAAGTCCTGGATCCAGTCAAGAGAGGTATTCCAAAGAATTAAACTATACTTAATCTCACGTCAGGTCCGACCAAATTAACAATCTCAGTAAGTGCGCCACCTGTTTTCCTCCTCCGATGTTCCCTCCCTCCCACCACTACTCCACTCTCGCGGCATCTCCTAGAGTCCCTCCCCTCCACGCAAGAGACTACACTGGCTCAGTCAGTGCCGATCTAGCCGGCTCAGTGGTTAGACGTGTTGTGCTTTGTTAGTGTGTGTTTATGAGTTTACCAGACCCTGTGAGACATTTTTCGAGTCGAGGTGAGGGGGAGTTACCGTGTGTTTACAAGACACTAACCTTGACAGATCGTCCGTTGGTGCGCCCCGCTCGAGAAATCATCCAGTGCAACATATTTGGTTTTACTGGTGAGTACAGATTGTGTGTGTCCTAGTCTCGTGGTTATAAATCTCCGGTTCGAATCTTGATCGAGGGAGAAAAACAAAATATACAAAAATTGATCTCATTATTTGACAGTCCACCTCCTCACATCACTCTCCTTCGAAATCAAAACCAACTAATTTCTATTTTCATTAATTTACTATGATCGTGAATCTAAAGTTAAAACGTGTCTAGCTAAAAAGTGAACTTTTCGGTTTATTAAGATTATTTTCATGTTTTAATAGAATATATTATATATAATAATTTAATATTATTGTATAAATTACAGACACTATTTTTATAATTATATTAATAAATTGATAATAGTGATAGACAATAAATGATGGTTTGATTATAAACGATTAAATTATTAAATGGTTCTATAAAGTATCGTTTATTGATTTAAATTACTAATTATTTTATAGACAAACATCAGATAAAATTTATATATAGATATACACGCTACTAATTAATATTAGGATACAAATATAATTTTATTGATAATAAATTACGCAGGTCTCTATGCAATGGCATACGTATTATATTTGCATAGAAGATATTTATAAAATTAAATTGGTGCCATGTGTTTATTAACGAGTCAACATATTTACACTAAATATCCCGTAACCCAAAACAGATTTTCTTAAATTTTTTAGTAATATAAAAGGGATATTGATCACTTTAATTGACTGAACGTAGCACCGGATTATATACAGTATTAGAGAAATTGAGGTATCAACGCTTCAAAAACACAATTTAATCCTCAAAAAAATGCACTAAAACTGTGTTGTTTTGGTCAAAATAACAAATACTGTATCGGTTCAAAGAAGGTTTGATATATTATTGTTATATGTCTCTTACCTTAATCTTATACGTGTGATAATTTGCGTAAAGCATATTTGAAAATTATTTATTTATTTTTTAATCCATACAATTAAAAATGTATGGTTTTTAATAATAAGCCCTTGAATCATACCTTTCTTTTCTATTCTGGCGTAAATTAGATTTTGAAAATGACAAGCTACTTAATGAATATTTCAATAAAACTAAACGTCTGCAATGCGTATATATGCACCAACTGGTTGGTCCCCTTAAACACGTGGCCTAGCCGATGATTTCTAAGTGTCACGATCCATGCTGTGTTCTAATATTAAGAGGTGGGCCTACAAATTTGGAGCACAGCTCGGTACAAACCTGCCTGGTGTCGATTTAAAGTAAGGATAGTTCTTATAATTTGTAGCTTTCACTTTATTTTATCAGGAAAACTAACGTATGCTCTATTCGTAGGTTATAGATCTACTTGTATTTTAGCATTATTCGAGTACAATATAATGTACAAAGAAGAACAAAAAGGGCAACTGGTGTTTTGGGGATGTTGTATGGAGGGTTGTGAAATTAAAATTGAGGGCTCAAAATAACATTTTCCAATAAACAAACAGCACATTGTAAAATGTATTTAACGATTTGAGAACTAAGAACAAATCATAGTTAGTTATGGTTCATAATTAATTTATAGTAGATGGTTTTTTTTTTTGTATGATGCTAGTGCCATTCGAATTACATTTAAAATTACACCACGCACTAGTGGTACCGTACTTTAAAATGTTCGATATACATTAATCGGTGAGCATTAGAATGTTGATTCGACATACTCTGCATAATACGTACTTATCTGATGTTAATTAAAGAAAAATGATTGTTTTAAACCATATTTAATAAAAATTAAAATAAAGTCCCTAAAACAATTTTCTGAGGTTTTTTGAAATTAAACAAAAATTTAGTATACGTTTGGAGATTCCAAAAAACGTGTTTTCATTAATTGTATTGATTATGTATATATTTTAACAAATATATATCCATGTTTCAATTAAGAGGCAGTAAAAAATATAAATCACTTATCACCCTAAGCTGTGATCACAAATAAGAATTTCAACCATTTTACTCTCACTTTTTTATCAATTTTCAATGTCACTTTGTATGTGTAGTCTATAATATTTATAAAATAAAATCCGTGGCCCGTGGTGTAGTGGTTAATACACCTAGCTACGAACCAAGGGGTCCAGGCTCGATTCCTGGCTAGTACCTTGGGTATTTTGTTGACCCTTTGGTGGTCTTGGGGTAAGGCGCTCGTCTCGGGACCCGATGTTCTTGGGTTCAAACCCAACTGAGGTTGACGGATTTTTCTTGCACGATGAAAATCCGTAGCACAACTTTCTTCAGAGAAGTAGTAGAGCCGTCGGTCCTATGTCGATTGTGGACATGTAAAATAACCCTGAAAGGTAGACCTATGTGAAAATAACTTTCCCGGAAAAAATCAAAGGGCCTTGCGCTCTATCTCAAATAAAAAAATGTGTGTTTGCCTGCCATAAGTATTGCGCAATATTTACAACACGCAGAGATTTGAAAACATGTGATCCTCCAAAACGGAATTTTAAATTTTTGAATAGATTTTTTAAATTCATTTAAAACTGGGTTGAAAGAAATAAAATGAGATTTTTATCCGTTTGTTTGAAGTATGCACAGTTACCCGGGCAACGGGGGGTATTTGTGCAGTTATGAATACGTGAAGGTTAAACCATAATATTATTACTATTACGTTCTCTTTGTCTCTCAATAACCCTAGACATTCAACGTTTTTCTTTTAGTTCCGCGTCTTGCTACCTGTTAGGCCATACGCATATTTACTAATTACGCTAGTGGGCGAGGATTAGAGAGGATGAATTTATACGAAGTATAAACCACATTTGCGTGGTGGTAGAGTAGCGAACCATTTAGGAAAAACCACCCTCAGTATACCTGACAAGGATTCGAACCCCAATCTTCCTATCATCAGCAGTCTATTTTACTTCAATAGTGCACATCTAGAAGCAATTTCCAAACTAATTAAACAGGATAGGGCGTGATAATTTTAAGGTGAGAGTGCAGAGAGCGCGAGAAAAGGACATTATATTTTTTAGAGTTTTTATAGCAAAACCCTTTTTTTGTCTGAAATAAGTCAAATATTGCTCCAGTATAAACATTGAGTTTAATTTTCTTCACATAATTGTATCAACAGTTCCTGAGTATTTGTCACGAGCATAGGGATTTTAGGTGAGATAATTTTTAAATGGAGACAAAAAGTTGTATTAAATTCAAGGACAACCTTGACAGATATTCAACAACTGTTGAGGTCACCGTGTGAATAAAATTAACTTCTGTGTCTGTAATGGAGCAAGATTTTATTTCTTTTTGGTAAAAAAAAAAAGTTTTGCTGTAAAAACTGCCAAAACACTGGCTTTTCCTCGCGTGCCCTCCATCCCAGCTTAAAGGAATACGATAAGAAGAGTGAGGTCTCAAGGAACGGTATTTTCGCACTAATATAAAATATATCTTTATTGAATCTGATTAGGATCAAAACAGGGGCCTCCCAAGTCCGAGTCGTGTGCAATCCTTGCAGCAAGTTATTTATTACATCTTGTCCGAACTACTACAGGTGTATCGCAGGGAGGGAGGGCTGCCTAACTGAAAGGCGGAGGAGCGTTGTGTTGGGTGTAACATAAGACCTTAAGGGATCTGGAGTTCAGGCTGTGACACATGATAGTGTGTGTTCCTCCATCCTCCCTCTAGGCGAGTGCGGATCAATATAATTAGGTGGGAGGGTGGGGAACACGAGAAAATCACAGTGTTTTTTTTTCACTTTTTATACCAAAACATATTTTGGCCAAAATAAATAAAATATTTCTCCAGTAAAAACAAAGATTATTATTTTCTTCTATGATTACCTCAACAGCTTTTGAAAATATATTTAGAATATCTTAGAATTATCTTCATTAAAAAAAAATTGTTATATAATGTCACCATGTTCATGGCAAATATCAAACAACTGTTGATATCAACATGTGAAAAAAATTGAACTATGTTTATGCTGGAGCAATATAGTTTATTTATTTTGGCCAAAAAAAAGTTTTTGTATGAAGTGAGAAAACACTGGTCTTTTCTCACGTCCCCTTCCATCACACCTTAAGTTATATATTTAGTATCTAGTATTCAATTATAGCTGGTGGAGAAATAGAGTTCAAGGCTCAAACTTGTGTTGTGTTTTAGCATACTCTTTCCAAACACACAGCAATAGCAGCACATGACTTACCTAGAATTGTGCACCTAAAAATATAGGACTGCTAGAACTTTAGAAAAGATATTTACTAATTGGATTTATCAGTGAACCCTGTACCAAAAAAATAAACATATTCACAGCACCTATAATCGAGACAGTTTCCTTTATATTTTGAATTTATTAATAACCTTTTAAATATATTGAGATGCACAGATACTAATTGATTTATCAATATATATTGGGAGATAATTAATACATAACAGAGAGCTTGTTTTATATAATATGAACCACTAACACAATAGACTAATGCCCTTGTTTTATTTATAAACAAAAAAAACACTAAACCACTGAAATTCTTATACTTATAAACAACATATAAAAGTGCACTTTTTCCACTTATATATTTTTTTAAATCCCTTAAATGATATTGTAATTTAAGAAGTACCTATTCAAATTTAATATAACTCACCAGTATCAGTAAAAAGTAAACAAGTTATGAAATTTGCTTCATTAAAAAAATAACATTTGAAATTAGTTGTTTTTGCTGTATTTGAAACTCATTAACCAATTTTACTTTAAGAAATTAAAATGTATTATATGATAAACATTGTTTTTTATTTCATCCTTTTATTATTGAATATACTTTATTTAAAACATTCTTTTGAAAATCACACACAAAAAATCACGAGAACATTTAAAAAATAGACTTTATCTTTTTTTTTGCACTGCATCTTACTACCCGTTTGGGTTATAGGCCTATTTACTAATTACGCTAATGTGTTAAGGATTAGGAAGTTTTTAATTTAGAGGAAGTGTACCCGCATTTACGTGGAGAGAACGTGGTAAACCATTTAATAAAAATCACCTTTAAGTACACCCAACTGGGATCGAACCCCGATCTCCCTGTCATCGGAAATTTAGTCTACTGCGGGAGTAGTTCCTTACACCATGCGGCCACTGAAGCCGTTTTATCTTCTTAACTATACCCAATAAAAATGTCAACATTACACACACAAGTTTAATTAAAATGCAGGGCGAACTAAATCAATATTATTACCTTGTTTCCATCAGCGACTGTAAACAATTTAAACGAATGTTTAGTGTAAATAAGTAGAACTTTTTGCTTTCGAAAGGAATGCAGTGTCGTGTTGTCGATCCCTCTACCATCTTGGTATAAATCAAAGAAAGCAGAGAAAAAAAAAGAGAATAAAGAATTTTTTTTCAGTTACGACTAGGTCAAGTCAAGGCCAAACAAAAAAAAGCATTACCTGTATTTTTTTTACACTGATTTTTAGGGCACGAGAATACCTTTTATTTTTAGTATGTTTAAAACCTAAAGCTGTAGGAGTATTTTCATAACTTTCGGCAGTCGTGTACCCCTTTTGGAGCTATTACCTATCCATCGCAGCTCTTCCAGTTTGTCCAATAAAACTAATGGAAACAAATATCTTCTATCTTGTAAAATATAAACGGTTGTTTCCCATTTTAACAAAACTTTAGTGGCAAGCTAAACAAATCAGTGAGAGAGGGAAAGAAAGGCTTATAAAAAAGGCAGTGATGTCAAAACCTGCTTTAATTTGTTTGTCAAACTTATAAAAATATATTTTATGGTTAGTAAAACCGGTGTTGCGTCGCATAGCCCCGGGGTTACGCTTACTACAGTTTGGTGAACAAAAAACTAGAGGATATTCATCCAAGGAAGTAAGCCCGTCGCTCCCATATCGGTTGTGGCATTGTAAAAGACCCCTGGAAGGAGTGTTAAAATACCTTTCCGGCCTAATTGATGGGCTCTTTCTCACTCGCCCGTAGAATTTCAGTGCAGAAGGCAATGAGAAACCATCGCACTTTCTGAATTTCCCTATTTCATGTAATTTCCAGATAGTGCGGGCAGCACTAACCAACCACAAGCTGAGTTCATACTCCAACTCCGGATGTATGCGAAGCACATCAGGACCAACCCTCGGGTTGAAGACTCATTAATTATTATTATTATTATTATGTAAGGTCGTTACTTTATCATATTCAAATTAGGGTAAGATATTATACTAGTTTAAGTTAGTTTATAAGTCGTGTTATGACATAATCTTGTGTTCATACATAATGTGCAAGATAAAGTATATTTAAATTACTGTTGATATCGTAAACATTACTGTAGGGGCCACGAGATTTAAGTTTCAGTACCCGGTTATATTGTTGTTTGGTAGGGTATGAAGGGCCGGTTACAGGGACTTTAATATAAAATAATAATTTTGAAATATAACTAAAATTGTAAGCTTTAATTTAACCTAATACATTGGATATTAAAATAAGATTTTATAAAAAAAATGGTAACAATACAAACGTTGTAAGGATAAGCAGAGTTTCAGGGCTTCAATAAATCTAAAATTTCGAATATTAGATTATTAAGGTGACCTGGTGGTCTGGGGTAAGGTGTCTGACTTCTATGTTGGGGTCCGGGGTTCAATCCTCGGTCCCGGCACAGATTTATCTGATTACCAAACCCTTCCTTCACCTCTGACAAGACATATTGTGAATGTTGGGAATGCCAGGCCTCCACCGTGGTTCGGATTCCAAGTTAAACTGTAGGTCCTCCATTTCATCTCACAATCACCCTACCATTACACATTAGCGTAAGTGCGTACAACCCGAACGGGTAGTAAGACGCAGTGATGATGATAATAATAATAATATTAATAGATTTTTAATATTATAAATATGATGAAACAATTGAATTGCTTTAAACTTTTTCTAAAAGGGGTGATTTAGGTTTTAAGAAACCAGCTTTCTCTACATGAGATGCTTAAAATAAATATATTTTAATGTTACATTATTTATTGTATACTCATATAAAAATATCTAACTGTGTTGGTTGTGTAATCGTATAGGTGTGATAGGTTAAGCTAGTTGTAAGCTATTTATTGTTAAAGTCCTATGCTAATTAAGATGTTAATTGTAATATGTAATGCTATTATTAAATTTATTTCATAAACTACATGTATTTATCTAATAACGTAGGCCCATTTCATACTTATTGAGGTGAGAGCGAAATTGAAAAAGTAACTCAAATTCCCGAGTCGAAGCAAGGACGTGTATCTTATTTCGGGGGGAAAAAAATCAACTAAAATATCAAAATAATGAATTGTCTTCAATCTGGGAAGTAGTACCTAAACTTTCTAGAAACTTTTTAATAGAGTTACAATAAATTAACTGTTACGAACGTGTAAGTTAATCATTTTATTTTACGTAATATAAAAGTTATGTTTGATTTTTGATTAACAATGAAGACGCAAAACAACAACGAGGAAATAAAAAATATTCGCTGTTTGTGACCTCTTTGCAATACGTAAGAAACTTTCTAATGTTGTTTATTATTAATCAAGAAAATGCACGATAAACATTTACTTACACTATTTTACATGCAACTTGACGAAAATAATCATAGTATTCTTATCGAGATTCGAGCCATATAACACGCTGCCTCGGAATCCATGTGGTCTAAGGTGTCAGGCACACAATATACAGAATTGCCAGTGTTGAGGGAGTCGAGGTTTGAATCTTTGACAAATGAACCAGGGATGAATCCTAGTGTGATTTATCACTGTGGTGTTTCCATCCTCTCTTAACATTAAGGTGGCTGCACTTTCTCTTAACAATTATTATTATTATTATTAGCACCGCGTCTTACTACCCGTTCGGGTTATACGCTCTTACGCTAATGTGTAATGGGTAGGGTGATTGTGAGATGAAATGAAGGACCTACAGTTTAACGTGGAATCCGAACCACGGTGGAGGCCTGGCATTCCCCACATTCACAAGATGTCTTGTCAGAGGTGAAGGAAGGGTTTGGTAATCAGATAAATCTTTGCCGGGACCGAGGATTGAACCCCGGCCGCCAGCATAGAAGTCTGACACCTTACCCCTAGACCACCAGGTCACCTCTTTCTCTTAACAACTATCCTCATCTCTTCCTCTTAGAATAGGTTGCTATTTTTTACGGATCTAGTACCCCGTCCTTTATCCCCTTTCAACAAATTAAAAGCGTGCAAAGAGTTAATACTTACAACCTCACTCAGTATAGCTTCAGGCATATGAAAAAAAAAAAGTAAACAAGACAACATTATTCAGAAGCAGTACTGAGATAAATTTATAATGTGTGTTTGCACATCCTTATACGTGTGTATGTGTTTGTGTGTGCGCGCACGCGCGCGTGCAAACACTAGGCCGGTGTTGAGGTATATAATTAGCAGTTGCCTCTTTCATTCGGAGGAGGAGGTATTTTAACTTGCTAACAGAGAGGATCATTCAATTGGTGAGCGGTGAACTACTATATTGAGAGCATTTCTTTTGCTCAACCGGTAAATCACTGCAGTTTCCTCTGAGAACGCTAACTCAGGGGAATTAAAAAGAGTAGTTTTTTTGTTTTCTGAGGCAAAGTAGTGGGGGGGGATGAGTTTCTTGTATAAGAATAAAGCTAAAGAGTTGCCCCAAGTGCTTTGTAAACTTTGGAACAACCAAAGGAGCAATATCAGAGTTGTACCTATTACAAGAAATCTTAAGACAATTATTATTATTACTGTGGGGTATTTAGCCAACAACCCACTTCTGTGGTCGAAAGGCCTAAGGCGTCATATTCCTATAGACTGGAATGCTGATGAAGGGGATATCGGTGTTGAACAAAGGTCAGGTGTTTTGGAGGTGATATTTCTAAATGGTGTTTTATTCTCTCTCCACGCCAATGCATGTACATTTCTTCTATATTAAACCTTTCTTATTCCTAAAACCATTTCGAAATTAGTACATATGCCGATAGCTTGAATAGGTATTAAGTCACGATGCATGAAAAAATGTTACACCCTATAAATAAACAGTTTATGTAAAGATAAAAATTAACAGAGAATTTAGATAGTTATATACATACCTAAAATAATATAATACCGGTAATTTATCAAACTCTGCTAAGAGGGTTTTTAAATATACCCAAAATAGGTGGCTGTGGATCAATAATAATTTTAGGAAAATATTAATTCTTACATTTATCACATAACTCAATGTTAGAGCATTGGCGCACTTAACCACGGTTCCAAAGTTCGATTCCAATGTCCAGGTGTCTCACAAAATATTTTTAATAATGGCCAAAAATAATTATTTTATTGTTTGGAAAGAGAAGTTTAGAAACAGACCAATCAGAGGTTAACAATAATTAATATTGACGAATTAATTTTCTCCACAACTTTGTATTAAACTCAAGCGAGACAATGTATTACAAGGTAGAATATAATATATTAATTTGTTGAAGATTGAAATTTCCTGAATAAATTAAATTAAATTAATGAAACAATCTCCATTATTTAAACACTCAGACTTGTTTGTTAATTATTGTATAACTTTCAAGCATCCAGCTAATTGGGTATTTCTGCTTGTTTTCAAATTTATCACAGCGCTAATTGCTTCCTAACGCTTTAGCAAATAAAATAAAATCAGTCAACGGCACTAATTAATTGTGAAATTGTATTTACTAGAAGAAAAATAGTAAAGCTATACAACACGACAGTTTAAAGTGTAGCAGTAATGAAAAGTTTTTTTTTTTTACTCATTCTATATTATTCAAATGTAAATCGAATTTCAAAAGGATTCAGACTGTAAAGTTGAGTTGTTTTTTTACTTTGAAGTTTTAACTCTCAACTTACTTAATTTTGATCTTATATAGTCCAGTCACTGTGTATCTCAGCGTGTCCTTTTGCAAACTTATCTTCTAAAGCACTCAACTCTCAAACAATTTAAATAAAATAAAAAGAAAGGAAACTGAGTAAAAAATTTCGCGAACTGCAAAATAAGTAGCCAGAACAACAAGATTTAAACTGGACATAAGATTCCACTTTACTCCTAGTAGCCTACGTGTTTTACTGAATAACACTTTAAGCTTGACAAGAACTACTAAATATTTACTTTTCCACAGTTGTCACCTTGGAGGGTAGGGATTATATATAGAGTACAGATTTCTATGGCAGTTTTATTTTAAAATAAATTACCACTCCTCTAAAAGAGTACGTCCCGTATATATATTTACATAACATAGCTCCATGGTGTTAGCCCGCAATCGAGCCAAACCAACCGAGGGGCTGCCATCTGTTGGTGAAGATAGTGCTGACTTCTGAGGATAGGAGGTGTCATATGGTCAGTACAACGAACCCTCCGATCGTTAATCTCATTTTTCTACCTGATATTAGTACGAACTCCAAGTTCCATAGGTGGTGCGTTTGTCTACTAATCTAGGGTCTCAGGTTTGATTCACGGTACATACGAAAAAAATATACGTTATTTGTGAAATTGGGTCTTCCTTCTATAAAGATGAATTGATGACCGGTGATGTTGTAAATGGTTCGAATATGACAAGCTCTACTAAGGACGTGATTAAATAAGCTATTTTCAACCTTCATTTCACATATCCGTTTTTAACTTCCATCCCTTGCGTTAGACAGTTGAGAAATCAATTCAGCAGCGTAAGTGGTTGCGTTAGCCACGCTTGAGTTTGACTCGGGAGGAGGCAGTTTGATCCTGACATGGTGCACAAGTGGTTAGTTTTCCCTCCAGTCGGGATTTCCCATCATCTCTTTAGAAAACAACCTTGCATTTGTTTAAAAAAAAACTCACCATCCTTAATTTATTTCCTATGATTACCTATATAGTTTATCACTAAAAATAACCACGAGAGAAGTAATATTAAAATATACCAACACTAGGGCTCACACAGCCTAAGTCGTCAAGCTCGCAATAGACAGGAATGCCAGTGAAGATCTGGTATGAGTTCGTATCTAGACTAAGTGTAATGAGGATAGTTTTTTACGTGTAATGTTATCAATGTATTTTTCCATACTCTCTTCAAGCTAATATGGATGCATTTTCTAAAAAAAAAACTTTTTTTTATCACCACACCTTACTATTCGTTCGGGTTATACGCCTATGCTCTAATCACACTAATGAGTTAAAGATTAGGAAGGTTTAATTGAAAGGAAGTGCATCCGTATTTGCGTGGAGAGAGTGAAAAAATTTTAGGAAAATCACCCTCATTGCACCTGGCCAGGGTCAAACCCCAATCTCCCCGTCTTCGGCAGTTTAGTCCAACACGAGAATAGCGCGTCGCCAAAGTGGGTCATTTTCTCTAATTACTTAACCCATCACTATCCCAAGAATAAGAGTGTTTTAAATGAGTCGTGTTAAAACGTAAAAATTAAAAGAATACAAATAAAATAAGTCAGTCACTGACACTAGACCGATAGATCCTAACAACAATAAAATAAGTCAGTCACTGACACTAGACCGATAGATCCTAACAACAATAAAATAAGTCAGTCACTGACACTAGACCGATAGATCCTAACAACAATAAAATAAGTCAGTCACTGACACTAGACCGATAGATCCTAACAACAATAAAATAAGTCAGTCACTGACACTAGACCGATAGATCATAACAACAATAAAATAAGTCAGTCACTGACACTAGACCGATAGATCCTAACAACAATAAAATAAGTCAGTCACTGACACTAGACCGATAGATCCTAACAACAATAAAATAAGTCAGTCACTGACACTAGACCGATAGATCCTAACAACAATAAAATAAGTCAGTCACTGACACTAGACCGATAGATCCTAACAACAATAAAATAAGTCAGTCACTGACACTAGACCGATAGATCATAACAACAATAAAATAAGTCAGTCACTGACACTAGACCGATAGATCCTAACAACAATAAAATAAGTCAGTCACTGACACTAGACCGATAGATCCTAACAACAATAAAATAAGTCAGTCACTGACACTAGACCGATAGATCCTAACAACAATAAAATAAGTCAGTCACTGACACTAGACCGATAGATCATAACAACAATAAAATAAGTCAGTCACTGACACTAGACCGATAGATCATAACAACAATAAAATAAGTCAGTCACTGACACTAGACCGATAGATCCTAACAACAATAAAATAAGTCAGTCACTGACACTAGACCGATAGATCCTAACAACAATAAAATAAGTCAGTCACTGACACTAGACCGATAGATCCTAACAACAATAAAATAAGTCAGTCACTGACACTAGACCGATAGATCATAACAACAATAAAATAAGTCAGTCACTGACACTAGACCGATAGATCCTAACAACAATAAAATAAGTCAGTCACTGACACTAGACCGATAGATCCTAACAACAATAAAATAAGTCAGTCACTGACACTAGACCGATAGATCATAACAACAATAAAATAAGTCAGTCACTGACACTAGACCGATAGATCCTAACAACAATAAAATAAGTCAGTCACTGACACTAGACCGATAGATCCTAACAACAATAAAATAAGTCAGTCACTGACACTAGACCGATAGATCCTAACAACAATAAAACAACTCATTGGGGGGGAATTTTGACTAAATGTTAGCCTTATTGAGCCTGGTTTGCTGGTAATGAGGAGATCTGGGTTCGAATTCTGACCAGGTATGGTGAGGATGTTTTTCCTAAATGGTTTGCAACAATCTCTATGCAAATGTGGATAGTTTGTATTTCTCTTCCTAAATCTCACTCCATTAGCATAATTAAAATACGTATAGCCCGAACGGGTAGTAATACGCCCTGGAAAAACAAACGAAATATTACGCCATGTGAAACCGTGCACTATATACATATCTCACTGGCATGGCTCGCTTAATAGGAGTAGTTTAATGACATCATAGGGTCATGAAGCAGAGATACACTCGAAGAAATACTCGTTTGGCTTGTGCTCGGACTTGACCTCTTCTTTTTCAAAGAGAAGAATGTAGAGAATCAGAGTAACACGCCCCGCGACTAATTCGCCACACGATTCGCTACAACTTTGAGAAAGAGAAGTCATCGTAGATGTTTTAATACTATTATTATGACAACTAACACCAGCAGCAGCAGCAGTGGTTTTCTTGTTCTAAACTAGAATTAGTCTCTTGTGAAATGTGTTATATTTTCTCAGAGAAGTTTAGATCACTTTCAAGTTCATTTCCTTATTACTCAATCATGAATAACAGCAGTGGCATAACTGTAAAAGGTTATTCTTAAGACTTCTAGACCAGAAATATGAAAGGCATATGTATGGTTTCGATATTTCTCGAACCACACGGTGTATTATCTTGTCATTGACCTTTGAGAGACTCCGGTTCGTAGCACGAACGAGTAGAAATGAACTGTTCACGTGATGGTCGTAGTTCACGTTAATTAACTAACATAACAATTTGGGGTTAGGCATCAGAGAAAAGATATAATGCCTAATTTAAAACGAACATCTGTTTAATCCAAGGAGCAGGTTTAGGGAAGTTTATTTGTAAAATACCTATTTCAGCTAAGTAAAAATAAAATCTTAGTATATTGCTATCAATAGAAAAATTATTGCTAAATTTATCATTCTTGAAATTTAAAATATTGGCTTTTGGTCACAATATGATTGTTATAATAGTCAGATCAAATAGATTTTCTACTTTTATCAATGATTTTTTTGGAATGAGAATTTTGAGTAGTTACAAGAATATTAAGAAAATAAATGGTACAGAACTCTGCACGGACTTTCTCACTCCATTATTTAAAACTGGAGATATTCACTCAAAATTCGTAATATATGTGAAACGAAATAATATACATTAGTAAACCCGGGCAAAAATTTCTTTATACTTACGTTGAACATTTTTTGACTCACGGATTTAATTTTATGATTTTCTTTTTAAAGAATTTAAGTCTTGACTAGTATATTTGGACCAAAAAAAAAAGAGATCGATATTAGGTCTATACTTCTTATTAAAACTTTGACTTCCAATTTAAAACTTTGATATTTTATTAGGGGTTTCACATCTTATGGTTATCGATATAAATGCGCATTAAGTCGAGTCTCACGAACGAGGTGATCAACCTATATTCGATACTAGCGCAATATCACCATGAGTGGAATGAGGAAAAATAAGCCTAATAAAGAGACGCATTAGGTCGAGTCTTAGAGAACGCGAGGCGTTCACCGTGTGTGTCCGATACTCGACCAATTATCACCATGAACGGCACGAGAATAGAGTTCAAAGCCTCCTTTGTGTCGCTAATGAAGTGAGCTACCTGGTTCTTCTTTCCCTTTCTATCCTCACTTAAAAATAAATGCACGCCTAGTCCATCCCGGCTTGCATATGCCGAGGGGTAACTAGGCTGGAATGATCTGATGGAAGGATCGATGTTTACGGTCGTTAGGTCATGAATAGTTGCACAATAAATGGAGGTGGTATTTTTGATATCGACACCCAATTTTCGTAGACTTTGGGAGATGAAATTTATCCATCGGAACAGACCATCAAAGTTTACTCATGTTCGCTCCTGAAAACTAGGGTTACAATCCTGGTCTGACGTTTACCCGTGATTTATTTTACTCTATATTCAGATGAAAAGAAAATCATGTAAAAAATATTAGTACATTCTCTAAAAATTAAACCTCCACATCTTATATGATATTCGGACAGTTCAAACAAGCATTAAATCTCTTATCAAAAGAACTAAATGAATTAAGGTGGGATGGAAGGGGACGCGAGAAAAGCCCAGTAACCCACTCAATTCCTTCTTTCCTATAACAACGTTCGCTGTGTTATACTATCCCTCGCCCACTTCCCTCTTTCCTATAACAACGTTCGCAGTCTTATACTATCCCCCATACAATCCCCTCTTTCCTATTAAAAAAAGTTTCGCCTTGTCTTCAAACACTCCTTCATTTTGTGTCAACTTATTTTAGATTTTCCGGACATCATCTCAAAATTATCATCCTGGCATATTTACGATTATTTCAACTAAGAAATTCTTATTTGAACAAAAAGCGTCTCTTTACCATGAACTCTTCCGTTAATCAGCCAATACATTTCAACCTATTATAAAATGTTTAATTATAATCACTGTATAGGAAGTCGTTCCTTCAATAAAACAATTCTTGGAAAGTATTAATTCCTAAACTATGTCAATGGTGGGTTCTCTTATAATGACCATCGTGTGCAGATGCCTCTGCTGAACATTCAGGTTAATCATACTACTATAACGTAAATGTAAATATATATATTCTCATTTTACTACTTTATAATGTATATGCTGGAGAAATATAATCGTAAGCCACTTTAACTATTTCAAAACCGTACCTTGATGGCACAGGCGGCTAAACAGTCAATTGCAATCTAACAGTCAACCGCGGACGCTAGTTTGGTCGATCGATTAATAAAGATTGAGAGAAATAAAATGAAAGTGAGTGTTTGCAGAATTTTTCTCAAATCAACATTATAAAATGGAAAATATCGAAGCTGTCTGACTGTTGACCACTTAAAATCCTGCCTTCATTTATGAATGACTGATTATGAACTCTCATTCAATAAACTATCCTAAATTATGAAGTGCCATACAGCAACTTCAAAGTAAAGTGTAATGAGAAAATACTTTTTTCAGGGAAATTTTGTTTTATGTGGTGTGAATAAAAACTACATTTCAGTGTGTAAAAGGACTATACGTTTTTATATGCAATATATTTCACTATTTAAACAACACAAAATGGGTTATTATTTTTACCATTGAAACAAACAATTGAAGACTATGGTTCCGCAGTAGCTCGCAAAGGATTTTTCTTATCTGGAGTAGATTCCTAGATCTAAAGTTCGGCCACTCCTGCTATACTATACATCTAAAAGGTTAAACATTCTTGTAAAAAACACTTTAAGTTATATATTTTATTTTAGAGATATGTTTAACAGAACTAAAATTAAATTAGGCATTTTAATTTGTTCTCTTTTTTAGTGGATGATTCCTCCCCTAATTATGTTTGGGAAAACCACAAGCCCTCAAGTCGATCGAATCAAAAATGGGACATTTGAATTAGTTTGACAGACAAAGGCAAACCTTTCTACTCACGAAAGATTGAGTGAAAGTAATTTCGGTGGTATCTTAGGGGTAGGAGGATTGTAAAAAATACAATAAGGATAATCCACCCCTTTGTTGAAGCCTGCCTGTATAGAACTACTGCCTTCCCCACCCCAGTTTAGTCAGGCACATTATCCTTGTAGCCAACTCCTCCAAAGCATGTTCAATTGTTCTTTTTCATCAGGTCTTAGAGCCCGTTTAAACTATACGGACACATTCACGCTAATGTAGTAGGAATGGGAAGGTATAATTTTAATTGGTAATATTATACCCGAATGGGCGTGGAGTGACGGTGGGAAAACATCTAGGAAAAACTATCCTCAATACACCTGGCCTGGTTTCGAACACCAATCTTCCCATCATTGGCAAGCGTCTAGAGCGAGAGTGACGCGTCAGACCATACCATCGATGCAGGTCTTTTGAAGTAAATATGAGTAGGGTCTCTTTCTTTTTTTTTAAGTCGAAAGAATGTTCCCGATAAACCAGAATTTCGGTTAAACTTGTTTCTCGTGTAGTCTTTCCTCCGCATCATTCGACCACCTTATGTTAATATTTAAGTTGTTGATAACAAGCAAGCAATAGCTCTAGATTCTAGGGTGGAAAGAAATGTTTTCCTAAAAAAAAAAATTCTTTGTTATTTAAATTCCAAGTCAAAAAGATGATCTCTCGTATCCAAACAACAAAGTTAACCCTCTCCACCTTCTTTTACTTGACAAAAGAAAATCACGTCTCTATGAATCACGAGGTCTTGCTTTGATCTTCCCGTCAAGAGGGATCTCGCGTAATGTCGAGCAAAGTCAAAAGGCACTGCTTTTGATAATGAATCCCATTAAAACTTGGGGTGGAGGAAGAGGGAAGGACTAGACAATGAGGTGACACGACGTCACAGGCCATTTTAACTTTGTTGACAGTTGAAGCCGAATCTGGACCATAAAATCGCGAGCGCGAGGATTGTAATGGAATGTCAGTCATGTCATGCGGCGATTGTTCAAATGTTTGTGGGCTGACAATGCACCGTGTGTTCCAACTAAAACCAGAAGCATGAACACATTACTGGCACCTTCTATTTTGTCACTCGACTCTTTTACTTTTAACTACCAATGAGGTGACCTGGCGGTCTAGGGGTAAGGTGTCAGACTTCTGTGTTGGGGGTCTAGGGTTCAATCCTCGGTCCCAGCACAGATTTATCTGATTGCCAAACCCTTCTTTCATCTCTGACAAGATAGCGTAAGTGCGTATAACCCGAATGGGTAGTAAGACGTGGTGCTATAATAATAATAATAATAATAATAATATATAATATATAATAATAATAATAATAACTACCAATACTATTACGGTGGTGCGAGTGAAGTGAACGCGAGTTGAAGGCAATATTTTTTGAATTTTCTGAAGCAAAAATTACAAGTTGTGCTAAAATCAATGAAATAGTGATTCAGTAGGTACGTTTAGTTAATTTTTTCACAAATAGTTAAATCAACAGTTCTAGGATATTCGTCTTGGACATAACGGAGTTGAATGTGAATTTTTTTTAATGAAGTAAAAAAGCTATGATCAAATTCCAAGATTACCATGACAAATATTCAAGAATTGTTGAGATTACTAAATGCATTCAGTAAAGCAGTTATTTAATTTATTGTTTGCTTTTGATTGGAAAAAGGTTGGGAAAACCACATTGATGTATAAATTTTTTCACATTGCGTCTTACTACCCTTTTTGGCTCTTTGTATTTGATCACACTAATGGTGGTAGGGTATTGGGGAATGTATAATTCTAGATTCAATGTATCAACACTTTTATCAAAAGAGTGGGAAACCATTTCGGCAAAAAAACACCCTCTACCTGTCATTGGCCAAGGAAAGAGCAGATTAGCTTGAGGGTATCTGCGTGTCCCTCTATGTTTATTTTTAACACCTTCTACATTAAATATATTAATAACAGTGTAAAAAAAATCGTGGTTGTAAATTTACGGGAAAATTAAAGACTGAATTTAACAATTTCATTTTTTTTTTTCATTTATTTTTGAGGTATTTAATGTGCACTTTCTAAACCGACCGATTATATCAACACACGAGAATTAGATGAGCGATAGTAAAAGGGGCTACCAAATTTGCAGGAAAGGTATTTTGGCATAACTTCCAGTGTTATCTTACATGTCACAATAAACATGGGATCCATGGCTTTTCTTCCCTTCTGAAAGAAGCTGTGCTACGGAAATTGATCGCTCAAGAAAAATCCGTAAACCCGGTTGAATATGAAACAAAGAACATCGTGTCCTGAGCCGAAAACTTTACTCAAGATTACCGAGGTCAACGACTGAATTGAACCAAATTGTTGTTGGATATTAGGGGAAAATTATTGTTGCCGGTATCTTATAATATTATGGATCAAAATAAATTAGAGATGTCACTTTAGTTATTACTTTTATAATTATTTGTTGTAAAGAATAGTGAGGGATTAATTTAATCTTCAATGTGGATTAGAACAAAGCTAAAAAAAACTACCATTACATTTTAATGGTGTGGATTGATTTCTACTCCCATTTAGGATGTAAACTGGTTTTTATAAACAATTACTGTAATATAGGTATAAATGTATCAATAAAACAATTAATAACGACATGTAACTTACTGGGAAAAATACTAGGTTGATTAAGGTTTTAAGATTCCTCGACTTATCCAGACCAAAACATATGTTATTTCAATTTATTTTATATGCAAATAAATAAATAAAAAATCTCATATTTTTTAACTATTTCATATTAAAAATGTTCTAGTTATTATTAAAAATAAATTTATATGTCAGTGCCTTTGGCAAAATCATATCGGCTGTAGAGAAGAAACAACTAATAGTTTATAGAGGGCTGTTATTCTACAGTCCAATTTTCATAGGAAGGGACAGTAAAGTTACAATTTCTTCTATCAAGTATTCACACGTAAAACCACGTGATCTGCACCTGTCACTTTTTATAGATATTATAAATACATATACAAGAGCACTAAAAAATTTTTTTATCAGTGTGGACCTCAAACTAAATTGTCTCTTTTTTCTATTTTATTCTTATTAAAACTGGACTGTACTTTGCATTTCGAAAGTTATTGCGAATATCTCTGAAAATTACGGTGACTTTTATTTTAAATATCCCTTTACTTCACTTTTTATTTCCCCTTGTTCCACTAAATTTCCAAACTTTTCCGGAAGCGTACAGACCCTAATGTCGTTACATTCAGTATTTTTCTGTATTCTACCAGACGTATCCCCGTTCGTATCTGCCCAGCAGGGGTTGGAATTAGATCGTAATGGCGTGTCAACCAACCACCTGGTACCACCAAAAGAGGTATCCCACGTAGTAAGTGCATTGGTGTTGACTTTGTACGTAAATAGACTACCTACAACCAAACAAGGTAGAGAGAGAGATACGCGACTGATGTCACAGCATTACAAAAAATCTGACGTTGTTGCTACTGTTGATTGTGTCTGAAGTTATACCCCCTCCCCCCTTTCTCCACCCTACTTGTATGTTGAGGGGGAGAGGAGGAAAGGGATGCGAGAGGGAGAAATGTTCCCTTTGTGACTGGAATATCAATACTACTGGTGTACAGTACTGGACCAAATCCACTCAACATGCGTTATAGCAGCTATGCTGCTGGAAGATAATGGTCAGGGGGGAGGTTGGAGGGAAGAACCTTTCTCCTTTTCTAAAAGGTTAAGTCACGCTAGCTCTGGATTTGTTAGTTAAAGTGCTCCGCAGTGGGGGGCAAGTTGTCCAAGGCGCTAGACTCGTATTTTATTTGGTAGCCGTAGGGATTTTGGGAATAGAAACTGTATTGAATGTATCTGGTGTGGGTTGTCTGGCTCTCGTTTACGAGCTAACGCTGGCGCAGTTCCTCTAAGATAGCACTGTCCTTCTAAATTTACACGTAAGTAACTATCCTTTGTGCTTAGCGCATCATTAAAGGGAGGACCATTACTCTTCTGAAAGCTTGGATCAATCATTAGCGCGTTTGTATACTTAACTAAAGGTCTTGGGTTTAATTACTGGGTTGACCAATATCACTATATTTGGTGAAATTGTGATTTTCCCTTTTTACAATGATGAGGGCTAGAGAGCTTGTTTTTAGAGTGTTTTTATTATCATTGCGTCTTATACCCATTTGTATTATTAAATGCTTCTAGAGTTAAATCATTATGCATATCGTGTGGTGATGTATTGAGTTGTTTTAAACAGTGTATGTTAAATACCCCAAATATGAAAACGTAACTTATGGGAGTATAGGGGATGCGAGAAAGGGGAAGTTTTTTCACAGCTTTCATGTCAAAACCATTTGTTGGTCAAAAGAAATCAAATAACTCTCCAGTAGAAAAATAATTTTCTCCACGTTTTGAATATTTGTCGAGGGTATCTTGGAATAAGGAATTTAATGACCACTTTCTGTCTTCATTTAAAAAGTTTTTATAAAAAAACTGTTGAAACCACTTCTCTCGCGTCCCCTACACTCTCACCTTAACGTATTAATTTATTTTCCCTCAGAATGTTGGTCAAGATGCTTTTATCACTGGTGTTTATACACTTTAAATCAATGATATTAATAAGACATTATAATTCAAGGTATGGAAACCAAAGTTTAGCTTTCTTATGAATTATACATAGTCATAAAATAGAAATGAAAGTCGAACTTCCAACCTTTAGTTATCTCCTGCAAATATTTCCTTTCCTCTCTCCATGAGACCAATGGCCTACAATGTAGGATGGGACGTCAGGGGAATGGTGGAGTTTAATACCCTACTTTCCTTCGACATTTTTTCAGAGGGTGAGATGAAATTTATATCTCGCACCTTGGGGAGGGATGTTTTCATATGACACCATTCATCTTGAGAATTCACTCCCACCCCGAAGAGAAACTGCGCAATGAGAGCCCCTAGTTTTATTACACATGGACTGCAGTAAGACCTCCCCTCCCCTTCCCCCCCCAACAGAATCTAATATCAGGTGTTGAAGTGTTATGCTTAAAAGGGAGAACAAGCGCTGCGTTGCAATATGTGTTGCGTATGAAAAATAAGATATTGAGCAGGGAAGAAAGAGTGGGGAGGGGGTTAGACAAAGTCATAAATACTAATAAGAATATCAAAGCAACATCTAAGGAGCCCGGTTAAATTTACCGGCTAAGGCTTTTTATTTTATCAAAATTTACCTGACCCTCATTCGATTCCAGTTGGATGTATTGAGATTGTGTCTATACAGGTTAACCACACAACCTAGGAAAATAAATTCCCCGATCCAAATATTCAAGTTTCCCCGACTAAAATCCATTTTAGAATTAGGCTATAAGGATATTTTTTTAAAGAAATTCAAATATTTTGATTGTTAAAAACAATTATTTTTAATGCAGTGAAAAATAAATAAACAATAATTTAACTTAAACCAAAAAGATAAAATATTGCTCCGGTAGAAACATATAATTTAATTTTATTCATATGATGACCTCAATAGTTGTTGAATATCTGTCAAGGTTGTCCTGGAATTGAATGACAACTTTTTATCTTAATTTAGAAAGTTTTTCATATAATGCCACTATGCTCATGACAGTTATTCAACAAATGTTGATATCAACATGTGAAGAAAATTAAACTCTCGACTGGAGCAATATTTTATTTATTTCAGCCAAAAAAAGTTTTACCATAAAAACTCCAAAAACACTGACCTTTTCTCGCGTCCCCCTTTCCACGCCACCTTAAAGTGTAATACATCTTCTCTAGACAACCAGGTGCATCACTTTTCCTGACCATTAACCAAATTTCCTGACGTTTACTTAGTTTAAATCGCAGATTTTAATTCCCATACACTTTCATATTTCCTCTTATTTTGGTCACCTTGTTATATAAACTGTGGTTTCCCATCCTACCACCAGTTGAGTGCTGGTGCCTTTCCTTAAAATTCCTAATATTCGTCATCTTTTATTATATTCTAAGGCATTCGTGAATTTTAAAACTAGTTAAACTCGCTGATCAAGAGCAGTTTTTGTATCAAACCTACCCGCGTCGATAGGCACAAGGATTAAATGCCAGATTCATCAAGTCTGGCTTAACCGTGACGAGTAGGTCGGGGTTCGGATATCGGATGGGCGTGCTAAATATTTTTTTCCTCCCTAAATAGTTTTACATTTTCCCTTCACGCCAATACGAGTAAATTTACTCTCACTTATAGCATCCTTATCCCTACCTACCTCATTAAAATAATTAAAATATGTGTATCCCGGATGGGTAGTAAGACTTAAGTGTTGGTAGAAAAAATAATGTATGGCAAAATAAACGATCACACAAGCCAATACTACCCTCCACCCCCCCTTGCCTTAACCCCACTTTCCAAAATACGATCGCGAATTAACTTAATACATAACCATCTCTCGTACACTTACACGAGTTATCGTCAATTAAGGTTTATTTATAGTCTAGTCTCGGTAATAACAAGCAGTTCAGGAGGTCCAATTGGGGACAGATTGACGTCTGAGTATTCATTATATATATAGCGCGTTTGACCATGCGGGCACCGGAGCGGGTATCTGAATAGAGACTCACATGGTCTAACGGGCTATTCTAGCAGTAGACTGGACTACCGATTACGTGGAGATCAAGGTTCAAATCTCAGTTGGATGTACTGAAGGTGGTATTTCCTCTATCTTCACGCAAATTTGGGTTCACTTCTTTTAAATTCAACCTTCACAATTCCTAATCCACTAACGTAATAGTACTTAAGCTTTTAACCCAAATAGGTAGTAATACGTGATGCTTGGGAAAAAAATCGGATGATAGTAAATCTCCGTGTAACCATCCGCACCGCCAATTCAACAGGAACTGCTTTTAATTCGTATACTGGAAGATCGGTTGACTCACGATACTGGAATATGAATACGGCCCTTACGGCAGTATAAATAAACCATACGGTCTTGATATTTGCATACACCTCTCTCTTACTCATTACATGTAGCCTATATTGAATGGGGTAGATAAGCTTCAAGTTGGGTAAGGTGATAGGTATTGTTTATTTCTACCACTGTCCAACGTATTATTTTATTACTGACTAGTGATAAACATTCCTTAATTTAACATAACCCTTTAGACTAGTCTAACACCTTAACTCAGTCGGTAGCGTATCTCCCTACTGAGCTAAGGGTCCACGGTTCGATTACCAGCATTTCCGAAAATTTATCATTGATGGAAATATGGGTTTACCCTTTTACAATGATAAATTAACAGCCGGGGGACTTGATGTTGTGCCTGTCCCAGTCTTAAGTTAGATGATAAGGCATATGAAGCTACCACAGACATAACCAGCCGGTAGTGGAAAATAAATGGCTTGAATAAAAATTTGACCCAGGTCATAGGTTGGAAACAGTAATGGATGTAAATCCCTTTTGACTAGGCTAGTCGTATAAAAATTACTTGACATGGCCTTAAGTCCGCTCCAAAAACATTTTAGCTAATATATAGTAGGATTATAGTGGAAAAATAACTAAGAAAATATAAAAATTTGCGGTCCATATTGATAACATTTACTTTATAATTACTATTATTAGACATTGATATTATTTGCTAATCTAGTGTTGAAATAGACTGCTGAAGACTGGGCGATCAAGGTTCGATCCCTGTTGGGGGCACTGAGGTGTTTTTTTTCTTAATGGTTTTCCACACTCCCTTCACGCAAATGAAGATTCACATCCTCTAAATTAAGCCTTAATAATCTTTAACCCATTCATGTAATTAGTACTTTGGCGTATAACCAGAACAGGTAGTAAGACGTGGTGCTAAGGAATTTATCAAAAGTGGCACCTGATGTTCCTATGACTTGGCGTATGACTGTATGAAAGTAGTTTAGTAATTTATGTAATTGTGAGATAGCTAATTTTCCTCCTACCATTTCCCTACTTTTTATTACATAATATATATTATACAATTTATTTTGTTGTTGTAAAACTAAGGTACTATATGGAGGAAAGTGCTTAAAGCAGCTTTCATGATAATCATTTACATAATTTCCATTGTTGAATATGCAACTTAACATAATTTAGATATTAAAAAACCATTAATTAGATACTCAATACACCTTTGATAAATATTAATTTCAACAAACAAATTGTTTTCAGCTAATTTGAATTAATTTTAAACAAATTTAAAATAATTTGAAAAATGATAAAATGTTCCAGGTTTTAAAACAAACGTTGTTGAAGATCTTTCACAATTTTCAATTTTAATGTAAACAATGTTATTAAAATAATATGTTTTGAAGTTTAAAGAATGAAATAGTAAAACTTCATTAAATATGTTAAAATTGATTATAAAAGAGTGGAATTTGTAGGAATGAACCAACAATGTTTATTTCAGAACGGTTAATTTAACTGTATTTACAACAACAGAGTAGTTTTAGTCTACTAAAACAAAATTAAATATCTAGAAGCTTCAAAAGTAATAGTTAAGGCTTGTAATCGTTCATGCGAATTTATTCATTACAATATATTGTATTCAAAATAAGATAGTTTATTATTCGAGTAGTTAGTATACTAATCCCATTTATACAGAGTTAATTATTCTATGTTGTCTTAAATCATTAATACGATCAATCAACAAATTAGACACTTTTAAATCATCTGTAGTATTCCTTTTTCTATGTTTAAACTCAACAATTACACGGAATGATGGTAACGAATAAGTAAGTTGTTGAATTAAAACTTTTTGGTATAAACCTATTTTGCTAATTAGGCAAACAATTTCAAGAATCAAATCAAACCCACTAGGTATAATAATGTGTTTGAACTTAAACGAAAAATGATTACTCCATGAAGAATACAGGAAGGATTAAAATCAATCGAATATCACTATAAACTTCAAAACAGACCTAGGATTTTTAAACGATGTTTTAAAACTGAAATATTTATAAAGGTTCCAATATAACAATTATTAAAACAAATCAACAAATACACTGAGAAATTGAATGAACCACCCAATCTAAAACACGCACACATTAACGTAAGAAACCCCTTTTAAACTGAAATGTAACTGACAAACTTTTTTTTAGGTGGCGAGATATTCCTCGTATTTGATTGGCTAACAGATTCCCTTCATATGTTTTAATCTTTTATCTATAGGCTTGGAGAACTGTCTTTACCGACACTATTCTTTGATATCTGATGACTCTTCCTTTCAATTTGGAGCTACGACGATACAAGTGACAAAATACTGGTCAGCATAAAACGAACCATTTTATAGGTTAATTTATACCATAGTATGATAGTATATTGATTGTTTGGAAAAGAGAAGGGACTAATATTAAGTTTCTTAATAATGGGTGTAGGTTTTTCACAAATATTTTTTCTTTCACATAAATAATCTATTTTAAACTAGGTTTATTAATTTGGTTGTTGTGTCCATCTTGATTCGCGTGCATTCACCTGATTATTGTAAGCGTATATAGAAGCCACACAAGGCTGGATGAAAAATGATTCACTTTGCCACTCTGCACAAGGTCCCGTACCAAAATATAACAGTTTATGTAAAACGACCAAACAACAAGAAAAAAAACCCACTATGATTTGATTTTTTTTCGTGTACTTCTAATATCAAGTGAATATTTTTGTAGCTAGTTAATTTTTAAAATGAAAAGCAAATAACGAACTAAATACGTAGTTTTTCCTAGAGAAAAAAAACCGAATACGTAAGACAAGCAGAGTTGACAGCGAGTACAGTATTTGACCTTGAAAGATGGAGTTCAATCAAGACCATGTTCACCAACATTATTTAATAATTTAAACCCACACGCATGGGCACGCAAACAGAGGCGTCAGTCTCACTTAGTTGGTTTTGCTGGTTAAAGAAGAGTCGGGGGTCAAATCCCAGGTGGGTGTTTTTTCCTAAATGGTTTTCCAATCTCTTTCCAAACACGTGTACATTTATTTTAGTGTAAATATATACAGCCAGAGTAAAAGGGTATTAGGCCTTAAGACTCAGAGCAAGAAATAAATAATTAATTAAATATAACCTTTTTTTATCATAAATATGTACAAGCTCAATTCTATGACGTGCTCTTAAATAAAGTTTCAAACCTACTAAGTTTAATTTGTAAAACAGGCCCATTCCAATCGAGTTAAAGACAAACACTATAAGATAAAATTATCTTGAGTAAAATTATCATTATTATATTATTTTCAACAACAAACTACTGGGATAAGTGTTTGTAATCACAAATTCACAGGATCATAGATTCTTCACTAATAATATTAGTCTCACTAAAATAAAAACCTTAGAAAAAAATCACGTTTCCTGGGAATTTCAGATTAGCATATTACAAAATATCAACTTTTTATCTGGCATTCCCCTTCTTACTATTCGTCCAGGCTATTCACATAATATTTAAACTTATATGGTAGGGGTTAGTACGGAATCATCTAAGAGCAAATATAACGTACCTGCGTGGGGGAATAGATGAGAAATAATTTAGGTGGAGGGTTAACAATAGCTATAAACACGATTATCCAGACAAGAAAGACTGTGCCTTTGTCTATGTACCCACGTTTTTTTTAGTAACCAGGCTGGTTATCTAGGGATGAATAAGATTGAATTTAGAGGAAGTATTCCCTCACTTGCGTGGGGACCGAGTTGAAAACCATTTTGGAATACAAACCTCAGTAAATCCGACCGAGATTTGAAGCCCAACCTTCCTGTCATCGGCAGTCCAGTTAAACACGAGAATGATGCCTTAGACCATACAGCCACCAAAGCAGGCTACCCCCTGTTATGTTGCGGGTCACATTATTTAAAAGGTTAGGGGAATGTTTACATCCATTTATTTTTCACGCAGAATCTAAAATGTGACACATCACTAAGTTCGTCCTCGTCCGTATTAAAAATTCGACCCACATAGTTGAACCAGTGTCCTGCCCTTAACGATTTGTATTCCGTCCCGTTTCTAACCCCTCGTTTTATCATTCCGGTCACAGCCGATCATTCCCGAACTCTTAGGTCTCTCTTCCCCGCACTGCAGACATACATTTGTATCAGCTTTTTTTTTATGCTCATTTTTTTTAAACGTCCAAAAAGCTAATGCAATAACCCATTCTGTAGACATGTGTGTGCGTGGAAAAAATCCATGGGATTTGAAGGACATTTTGACCTGATCTCATATTTCAGAGGGAAATACAGATTAACTTAGAGGATAGGGGTAGTTGAACTGATGGGAGGAGTTGATAAAGTGGGACAATTTGATTAAAAACATTTTTATCGACGCGTCTTACTACCCATTCGGGATTACGTGTTTATATACAATCACGCTAATTATTAGTAGCGTGGATGTCCTACCGCGGTAATTTGACCTTTGACCCCTATTTGGGGAGTTCATTGACCTACTTTCCACATCCGGTTAATTTATCGTTATTCCCCCACCCACATCCTGTGGTTGTGAGGACCACCTGTCGCAGCCCCTAGGCTATTTTTCTGTGAGCGAGAGTGTGTATTGTGATGTACCAATCCCGTTATTTACCGTTATTTACCCATCCACATCCCCCTCCCTCGAGGTTATTTTACGTGAGCAGTGTATTGTGATGTCAATTAACCTTCTTTCCACATCCTGTTAATTACCCCACCCTTCGCCAAGACCATGCCCCCGACAGAGGCCTCCACAGTGGCTAATGGGCTTAGCCCATTTGATTTTACTGTGTGCCCCAAGGGTTTTGGGTAGTCGTACAGTCTTGGGCACTCCTCTCGCGACTTGCCAGTCCGTGAGAAAGGGGGGAGTATCATCTCTCTGCGATTGTCTAACATAAAGTGTGAGCTTTTGGCAATGTCTTGCTGTGATTTTCATTGACCCCCTTTCCACATCCGGGACCCTACTAAGTGGCTGAGCATACGGGATGGCACTGGTTCAGTACGGCTCTGTGAGATATTCCCGGGGGAGGGGGGAGGCCTTGTCATTACTCGGCCTGGGTTGTAAGGCTAATTTATTCCACGTACCATCGTTCATGATTTTAATGTGTGCCCATTGGCTCAGGGTATAATGCTGTCAATTCGAAGCCTGATTACTCATGAGTGAAGAAACTATCGAAAAGAGAATTTTCTGTTAATTTTCCTGGCTCCAGGGCATTCATTACATGTTCAATACTGGTCAGATTCCTAATTATTACGCCAATAGTGCTGTGCTAAGTGCCATTAACGATTTAATTTTATCTAAGGTAAAGGAACCCTATAGTATGGTTTTGACCGAAAAGCACAATTACTTCAAGAGTCATCTGTGAATATTCTAAACGGTTCCTCCTAACAAACAACTTAAATATATTCATACGGCAAGTCAATGAGATACTGACCACTGGTAAAGGACTGATGTGATCTGCAGATTATACATATTGTCTGCTCTTCCTAGCAGAATCATACTATAGTTCTGTTATTTCTACCAAACAAATTAAATATGTTCATACGTCACGTCAATGAGATACGGACCGCCTGATAAGGATGCATGTGATCTGCAGATGTTCAGTGTTGATGTCTGGAGGGCTCTACATGCAATGCATCTTGGGTTATACGTTAATATGATAGTGGTGGGGAAATGCATATGCAATTGCCTGGAAAAAATCACCCTTAGTGCACAGGTTGTGATTCGAACCACGTTAGCCTCGTTCTCAACAGGTGAGTTAAACACGAGAGTGACGCCTTATAGCAGTCAGTCACTAAACCTCACAGTGATTTAGAAACCACCATCGCTCCCCCGTAAAAATTGGTTGTATAGGTTTCCGCCATACCAACATGTACCACGAGTAGAGTAGAAATGTCCCAGTACACTTGACAGCAAATAAGTGTGAATATTCTAAACTGTTCCTTCCACCGTTTCTAAATGGTTAATCCTACCAAACAACTTAAATATATTAATACGGCAAGTCCGTGATTTGAACATAAGGTTTGTATTTTTAAACTGCTCTTCCTACTAGAATCATACTATAGTGCTGTACAGTGATGGCAAAAAATATAAGTTTGTAGTTGTTCTTTCTACCAAACAAATTAATATATTCTTACTTCAAGTCAATGTGATACAGGTGGTCGTTAAAGGACTCATGTGATCTTGGAAGATTATCAAAATTAATTTACTAATAGAGTGTTATCTTTGCTGATTATGAGATAGTAGAAATGATACCAAACAAATTAAATATATTCATAGTTCAAGATAGTGAGATACTGACCACCGGTAAAGAGCTAATGTGATCTGCAGATGATCAATGTTGTCTGTTCTTCCTAGAAGAATCATACTATATTTCTGTTATTCCTACCAAACAACTTAAATATAATCACACGGAAAGTACTTGATCTGACCATAAAGTTTGTACTTTTAAAATGTTCTTCCTACCAGAATCATATTATAGTTCTGTTCCGTGATTGAAAAAGTTGTATTTGTTCTTTCTACCAAACAAATAAAATATATTCATAGATAGATCGTGCATTGAGACGCTGCTCAATTACAACAGTGACGCCAACAGAACACATTTGACTTGCGGTCTGTGGTTTGCAGACAGACCCGGAAACTTTGAGGAGGCTAACGCTGGCAACAAGGAATTTGAGACCCATCGCAGTCTCACCGCAAAAAGTAAGACGGTGGATCTTTTGGGGTATCTACACGGTGACGTGTTTAACCAAGAGAAATACCTTTTGAACGGAACTGAACTCAGAGTCAAGTTTATCCGTTCCAGAAACAGGTTTAATCTCATGGCCGTCCCTGAACTCCCTCACTTTAAGGTTCACATCACTAAATCCAGCTTTCTAGTGCAACGTTTCAAAGTATCACCTCTTTACCGCCGGCACATGCCAAGACATTAATCGTCAGTCTCGCAAAGTATCCAATCACCCGTGTGGAAGTAAAAACACTCACTATTCCTACGGGTGTGCAATGGAAATCACTGGACAACGTATTCATCGGACAGTTACCCAAACGATGATTTGTATCAAACGCTGCGTTCAATGGGGTCGCCACCAAAAACCCGTTCAACAAACAAACCTATGGCATGAACCATTTCTCGCTGTACATGTACGGGGAACAAGTGCCGTTGAAACCGTTACAGCCCGATTTTTCAAATGACAACTATGTCATGTTCTATCACACACAGTTTTCTGGAACGGGTATCCATTTCATGAACGAAGGTAACAACATCACACGGGAAACCTTCCTTAAGAGATATCATCTCATGGCTTTCGATCTCACACCAAATTTGTCCATCCCACATGACATTGCATTAGAATTTGACGAGGCATCGAAGTGAGCTTCACCAGAGCACTCACCGAAACAGTCAACTGTATCGTGTACGGGGAGTTTGCCAACATCATCACCATCAACAAGGACCGAAACATCGTGACCAAATATGAGTTTAATATAAGCGACTTTCCACCCCTTACACCCATCATTTAAATCATAGACGTCATTGTGGATTTCCAGAGCTTCATTGGAGACAACAAAGAGTTTATCGTCAAGGAACTGAGTGTTTTATCTGTATGCGGTACATTACTTCAACATCGGGTGTTAAAACCCCCGTTCACTATAGAGGAAATTTCACCCGCCGATAAAAAGCAAACCGACTATATCGTCGACAAACTTCACGGTATTCTTTGGGATAGTAGTGCTGTAGATTACAGACTACTCGAATCCCTCATCTCCCATGCCACAAAGCGTCCAGAAACCCTCTCCGTCAACGGAGCAGAAAAGAAAAATGCTCTAGCCAAATATACGCCTATGCCTGTCGTTGATATTTACTATAGAGGTTGTTCGTCTTTGAAAACATTTAAATTGAGCCGCACCATGTGCATAGCACATAGTTCTGTTTGGAATTTCTGTTCGGCCTCCATCGCTTGGAGACTTCGAGATTGGATGATTGAAGATGGACACGCACATCATAAGACGTGCACTGAAAAATAACCCATGGTTCCGTTCTGAACGATCGGGTGTTTTCCCTGCTTATCAACTACCTGCAAGAGTAGCGGTACCTGCAACTCTCGTCATCAACACGGATCCACACAACAAGTCTGGGAAACATTGAGTCGCCATCTTTATTGAGTGAATGGCGTAGGAGAATTCTTTGGCAGTTATGGTTTTCCACCCCGTATAAAATATCATTTGGCACCTATACGCAAAAACAATTCCCGCACGTCGCATAACACGTTACATCTTCAAAGCATAGCCTCAGATGTGAATGGCTATTACTGCCTTATTTACCTTCTCAATCGCGTCCAGGACATTCCGATGAAAACTTTCATACACCTATTCTCACCCACCAATCGCAAAGGCAATGATACTAAGGTGGTGAGATATTACGAGACATTTTTAAAAACGCTAGGGTCCTGCCACCCATCAAGAGGCTGGTTCCAGTCAGTGTGCGCCTATAAAAGGTGCATCCCGATGCGTGCCGTTCATAATCACGACAGTCATCCAAGGGATCAAACATCATGGAAGGCTAAGACGTTTGTACACGCAAAGCAAAGCCTGTGAAGCCGATCGCCATCACCAGTATTTTCAACACTTTGTTTCCGCTGGATGAAGTCAACGCCAAGCGAGTCATCGTCGCCATTAGTGTCAAGAACAACTTTACGCCCGATGTCTAACTAGAAAAATGCGGAGGAAATTGTCGTGTTTAACCATACAGAGTGGCAAGAACTGGTCAACTACAAGTCGATAATATCAAAGTTTTTCAGCAACATGCAGCCTCCTCAGAAGTTTAGTCTCAATAATCATGAAATCTTTCTGAGACGTATTTGCGGTGACCATAATATGCTAGTCATCAGCAAGAAACAAGATGTTAGACTCAAATGGGTCGCCTATCTAGCGCCTAGCTGGGCGCGTCTTTGCTAGGTGTGGGACCACGTCGACGTCACCGTTGGCCAACGGGATATGTGTTTGACACCCGTCGCACGATATTGCAATGATTTGATCGACACACTCGTCGTGGATGTGTGAGACACGCTAACAGAATCGGCAGATGTCATCAATCTCGAACAGCCTATGGTGGAAACGCACATCAGAAACCTGGATCTTATCAGTGCTACCTACTATACACGTTAAGTCGTCGGTTTGAACTATTACATGTTATATTGTGAACTAAAAACCATTTTACTAACACATCTATCGTACTACACATACACTGTAGAAAAACGTATGAACGAATGTATGAATCATTCCTATAAAAGTTGTAATGCAATAGATTTGACCCTAAGGAGTATTTGAAAGCATTGACCATTTATCATTCTAATTATTTATATATTCAAAAATATTTTACATTATAATTAAACATATTTTACTTTATTTAAATTTTACAACCTATTTCGTGGCGCTTAAATCACGTCTTCCTCTAAATTATTTACTAGTTAGTTCGCGCCTCGTGGAACGATGGCAGCATCTACTGGAGCTAAACTTAAGAAATATTAACGTCTTTTAACGTAATCCAGACAAGTTAAGATCTTTTAAAGTATTTCCTCTTCGAGAAGCTTCCACATGCAATAGGTATTTTTGTTCTGGGTTTGTAGGTGTGTAATTTACCGTTAGAAAGGTTCCTTCGAGAAGCTTCTATTGAACTCAGATATATGTGACTTTTTGAAACTTCGTATTTTACTGTGCAATCAGTCGTGGTCTTGAATGGACGTGCTTTAAGCGATCGGTGATTATAAGTTGCTAGGCCCTCGACATGATCGTGTTTCGATTAGAATATTAATACCAATATGTTTTCAATTTAAGGAATAAATAGATATCGAACTTTATGTGATATATTATCATTTATTAAAGTCTAATGATAAGGAACGAGGCATTATAAGTAAAGCACATAGTTGCGTAATAGAAACGATGATTTACGGAGTGACTCTTAAATGATTCTGTTATGTAATATAACAAATAGCATTCTAACGTGGGAGGAGAAATATAACAAATGACTTCCAACGAGGGGCTGAAAAGAAGTATAACAAATGACTCCCAATCACGGGGCTATTATACGTCAATAAAAAGAGAAGTATAGCAAATGGCGACACAACGTGGGGGTTAATATGCAACTATTAACACTTGCCGGAACACGAAATGTAACAAAGTGTATAATAAATACTATGTATGTTGTGAAACCTTTAATGTATAATAAATATATGATTGTTATATGGTGATTTATTCACGCAAAGCCTGTTTGTCCCTTACGAGGCTCGACTTGTTGAAACAACCAGCATGGCCTCTCGCAATCTATTCCTGTCTCGACTTGTCTTGTCGATCAGCCAAACTGTCGCCAGGTATGAGTCTTGCGACATTATTCATGCTCGTGGTCTATTCCTGGGGAGGGGGATAAGCAGGAATAACGGCAAATCAACCGGATGTGGACATCACAATACACACTCTTTCTCATGGAAAATAGCCTAGGGGCTGTGACAGGTGGTCCTCACAACCATAGGATGTGGGTGGGGGAATAACTATAAATTAACCGGATGTGGAAAATAGGTTAATTGACATGGATATTGGTGGGGAATAACGGTAAATTAACCAGATGTATAAAGTAGTTCAATGAACTTTCCAAATCGGGGTAAAAGGTCAAATTGCTACAGTAGGACATCCACGCTACTATGGTCTGAGGGATTAATAAGGTTATATATTTATAAAAAGTTTAACCATGTTTGCGTGAAGGGAGGGTGAATTAAAACAAACACCCTCATTACACCTGACCAAGATTAGAACCTCAATATCCCCATCATCAGTGGCCTATTTTACTTTGAGAGTAGCACGTTAGACCATTGAGGGTTGGAAGAGTCAGGGTTGTGGAGTCTGAAGTAATTTTGGGAGGAGTCTGAGTTAGAGTAGGAGTCGGTAAAAATGTACAGACTCTGCTTAAAATAAAAACTTATAATATTATAACAATATTTAATACTTTTTTTTATTATCTAGGACCAAAATTTGTAGTTTGGCTTGACAATTCATAAAAAAAATTCACAGTGCCAAAGAAGCTTCATATGAAGGGATATGTATTGGAACATTTGACGACAGTCAATTTGTTATTACTAATTTCACATACTTCATCAATTTATGAAGGAGTCAAAGACAGAATTGAAGTCGAACGGTAGAAAAAGAGAGGAGTCGTAGTACCGTCTCCACAGCCCTGGGTGGAGTACAATAGTCTAAATGATATTTGATGGGGCAGTTGAACTTGCGCTAACATGTCTGTGTAGAGCACTGGAATCGTCACAGACGTTTAGAAATCCTGAATCATTTATTAAGTGGTTTGATATGTTCTTAAATATTGTTTTCACTAAAATGAAGGTAAAAGTTCTGATCAATTAAAAAGTTAAAATTCTAAGTTTAATTTTTTTTCAAGTTTGATAACTTGTATGAAAACCTATTAAACATTCTAGCAAAATATGACTCACAAAAATATAACTCTAACAAAATATGACTTTATTTGTTAGAGGAAGGCTAGATCTAGGTTTATAACCTTTTGATTTAATCTTAGAAGAACAAATTTTGGTGGTCTAGGGGTAAGGTGTCAGACTTCTGTGCTGGAGGTCTGGGGTTTAAACCCTGATCCTGGCATAGATTTATCTGATTACCAAACCCTTCCTTCACCTCTAACAAGACGTGTATTAATCACAACTTGTGAATGTGGGGAATGCCGGGCCTCCACCATGGTTCGGATTCCGCGTTAAACTGTAGGTCCTCCATTTAATCTCACAATCACCCTACCATTACACATTAGCATAAGTGCGTACAACCCGAACGGGTAGTAAGACGTGGTGCTGATGATAATAATAATAACACCAAATTTTCACGTAAATCATTGTTGATTTTTTCAAAATTTTCACTTTAAATCGTCATAGCTCACGATAATTTTCACTTACATGTTGTTGAAATCTATATTTAAAATATCAAACCAATTCATAAATAATCCTTGCTTTCTTGATATCTGCAACACTTCTCCATGCGCTCTATTCAGCCGTCTTAATGAGGTAGGGCAGTTTTACTTATTGAATTATTGAGGTATTTAACTGATTACATCAGCGCACCAGAATTTCTAAGAGGGAAAGGTATTTTCACATACCTCCAGGGTTCTTTTATATGCCACAATCGACATGGGACCAACGGCTTTACTTCCCTCCGAAGGAAGTTGTGCTGTGCTACTTATTTGTATTGCTCAGGAAAAATCTGTCAACCCCAGCTGTGTTTGAACCACGATCATCGGCTCCTGAGGCGAGCACTTTCCCCTTAGACCACCGAGGTCAATTAAGGTGTAGGAAATTTAAAATGTTGGGAATTGGTGGATTAGGACAATTAACCGCTGAAAGCTTATGGGTTAGAATAGTTGGCCCATTAATCTACTGCTCTCATTGCTATTGGTTTATGGGGGAATAAAGATGTATGTTTGTCTCGGTAAAAAAAAGTTATTAATGTTTTAATAGGATGCCATACGCTGTTGAACTAATTTTATAAATGAATACCATTAAAAAAAGTAATTTATTTATATATGATTTGTGAATGTTTGTAGATATTCCCATAACGCGGCTGAAAGCAATAATTTGGTTGGTTGCCCGTCTTAATTTCTAACTATTAGATTCAGAACTAGCTATATTTTGACAGATAATACCGTAATTAAAATCAATACAATTTTATCTACTGAATAAAGGTTAATAAAAAAGGGCTTGTATTTACAGATTATGAGGAAGCATTATAGCTGTCAGCCCATCTATTGGGCAATGAGCCTTTCAGCAGTGAAAGTAAACAGATCTGCCGTTATTAGCCTGCGGGCGCCAATACACCCGCGCGCTTACTTTAAATTACAAGCATTTACATGTCAACAACTTTACTAATCATAGTAGTTTTGAAATGCCACGACCTTATCCCGCGTGCGCACTGGAATGAAGTAACTCTTTGATTCAAAGCCGTGTCAATTGTGTTGGGAAATATTTATGTTAGAAGAGTGTATTTAGTCAAATTATAAACAAAATATTACCATGGTTTAATTATTAGCTGGCATGTTGGTGCACCATTGTTAATTCAATTAGTCTTATTTATATTTTAATCCCAGACTATATATTGTCCTCTTCAAATATGTTTGATATTTTTATATTTTTGTTGGCACATCCACGCGTAAAAGTTTTCAATTAAAAAATGTTGAAAAATTGGTTGGGCAGAATTTCGGAAATTATCATAAGGAATAAATTCACGTGTTTTTTTTTAAGATATATGAAATGTGTTTTAGCAATATGCCTTATTTTACTTACGATATCAGTATAAATTAAAGAAAAATATGAAGAAATACAAACATTTGCCCAAAATTGGATTTTGTCAAATTGGTTGGAATATCATTTAATTAGGCCTATTTATATATTTTAGAACTGCGTCTTGCTACCCGTTTGGTTTATGTGCATATATACTAATTGCACTAATGTGTTGAGGATTAAATTTAGAGGAAGTGTACCGTAATTCTCATGGAAGAGGAGTGTAAAACAATTGAGAAAAAAAACCTCTTAATACAGCTGACAGGTATTTGAACCCCGATTTCTTCATTAAAAAGTCAAATCTATTTCGAGAGTCACGCTATTGAAGGGTTTAATAATAGGTCCGCTTCATTGGGCAGATGGTCTAAGGCGTCACTTTTGCAATAGAGGGGACTACCGATGATGGGGAGATAGAGGTTTGAGTACCGGTCGGGTGTACTGAGGCTTTTTTCCCTTAATGATTTTACACTTCTCCTTACACGCAAATGCGGGTAAACTTCCTTTATATTCCTCGTCCTTAACACATTAAAGTAGCTAGTAGATAGTTGTATAACCTGATAGGTTAGTAGTATGTGGTGCTAAAAAAAGCATCATAAAGTACATACATATATACCTGGATGGGTTGTAAGACAGTGGATTAGTTTTGTATTCACAATCACCTTATTCCAATAAGGTCAAGCCATTTTAAGACTACTACAGCTCAAGTTATGCTCCCCCCAAACACCCTATTTGATTCTATAAGGTCGTTCGAAAACGCATTGGCTCACAGGCGCATGCGCGACATAGTTTGTGTGGGGTGATGAATGTGTAATAAAGGAGTCCTCATTCCGATAATGGTTACCGATTGATCATTCGTATGGCGCTTCGAGTTGCTCGGTTTGTATTTTGCCCGTACGTCCAGTGGATATGCGGTGATTTAATTCACTTCTAACAGTCTTTGTTGGTTGATACGAGTAGAAATAATTGAATCGCTTGGATTTGGTAGCTTCACAAAAAACCACCACTGTAAATAGATAGATTAGTTTAAGGGGGTGAAAATAAATTCTTGGAAGGAGAATAGGTACAGTCTGTCTACCCTGAAAGGTAGCAGTATTTCCTTGATGAATTACACAATCGTAAATATACTGATTTGTGCTAATTAAATAATATATATTAATGTAATAATAATAATAATAATAATAATAATAATATAATATATTATTATTATATTAATAATTTAAATATATATATATTATTATTATTATTATGTACCGCATCTTACTACCCGTGCGGGTTATACGCACTTACGCTAATGTGTAATGGTAGGGTGATTGTGAGATGAAATGGAGGACCTACAGTTTAACGTGGGATCCGAACCACGGTGGAGGTCTGGCATTCCACACATTCACAAACTGTGATTAATACACGTCTTTCAGAGGGAAGGAAGGTTTTGGCAATCAGATAAATCTGTGCCGGGACAGAGGATTGAACCCCGGACCACCAGCACAGAAGTCTTGACACCTTACCCCTCTACCACCAAATCACCTTTTTCATGGTAAATAAAATTATTGGATTTCGTTAATGAAAATTTGGATTTGGATACTAAAAGCGGGTAAATAAGAGGCATATTATGGATAAACAATTGTAAAAAATAAACCTACTCGAACCGAAATGGTAGGTATGCTTACACGGATAGAAAAATTACGGCTAAACTTCAAATTCTTAAATTTAAATATCCAACACACATTTTACTTCTTCTTTATCAATGATGGTGACCTGGCGGTCTAGGGGTAAGGTGTCAGACTTCTGTGCTGGTGGCCGGGGTTCAACCCTCGGTCCCGGCACAGATTTATCTGATTACCAAACCCTTCCTTCACCTCTGACAAGACATCTTGTGAATGTGGGGAATGCCAGGCCTCCACCGTGGTTCGGATCCCACGTTAAACTGTAGGTCCTTCATTTAATCTCACAATCACCCTACCATTACAAATTAGCGTAAGTGCGTATAACCCGAACGGTTAGTAAGACGCGGTGCTATAATAATAATATATAATATATAATAATAATAATAATAATAATAATAATAATAATAATTTATCAATGATTTTTTTTTTGACTGGAAACTTTGATTTATTATATGAATATTACAAGCATTCACATTTAAAATACCAAGTAATCAATTTTACGAAAAGATTTAATTTAGTTTTAATTATCTTGTGTATAATATATTCAAAAATGATCCAATGAACATTTAAAAATATTTTGATATTGATTTTAATGTGTTAAGTAAAATTTCGTCACGTCTGGCGATATTTCGGTGTCCCTAACTATGACCCTATCCAATAAGTTACGCCATAGTGGAAACGTTAGGTAAGGTATACCAACGATTAGTAAATAAAAACCAAAACACGCATTTTGATTCAAATCTGTTGATCTCATATTTTAGAAACAACCGAACGCAAAGACGTAGTAATATACTAGGCATGGATAGAGAAGAATCTAGATGAAATGTACCCGTATATGCATGAAAGGATGGTGGGGAAACCATTTAATAATATCCATCCTCAATACATCCAACCATAATTCGAACCCTAATTCCCCGTCACTGAGGCTAAAGTTGTCTTCGAACCGACAGTAGAAATATATTTTAGATATCAAACTTCTTATCGTGTCTTAAGATTCATTGGCACCACAAACTTTGAATTTATTTGTAAGCCTACTCGTGGAATCTAGTTTTACCTAAACAATATATTTTTTTTCATATACTCTAAAACCATATTAAAACAAAATTTTATTAAATTGATACGCCGCCAAATTATCTTTGGTCGTTTTCCTTTTACGTAGATAGTTTCGACCATGGATGCTATCCAAGTATATTTTGACTTCACTGTGATTTGAACCAAACTCATTGTCTAAAATAGATAGCCTCAACCATCATGACCATTATCAAGCATATTGCGCTTAGCAAACAAACAAACAAACAAATTATGACACTATCTCAGCTGTGCGTCAGCCTACTAGGAATTACATTTCTTATGTTTCAAGTGTTACTTGATAGATGGCGTTGCTAGCCGTAAGTCACAATACCGCAATCACGCATCTACGAATCCACTAAGTTCAAATGCGTGTAAGTTGAATACTTACTACATTAGGCTTCGGGTAGTAAAGTTATTCCATAAAGCACAAATATATGGCTTTTTTTTAACTTAACATTGATACAATTTTAATATAGTATTAGTGTTATTTTATAGGTATGTAGCGTTTATTACCGTAAAGCTACAACGGTTAATAAATAAAAGCAAGAATGGACACTATTGGAATTAAAACGAGTACACTCACCGTTGCCCCATTCAGCAGCTTCAACTCACTAATGTACTCCCCGCACAAAAATAACATGCCGCAATGAATTTAACTGACCAACTAAGCGAGTGAAAATCATGCAAGACTGAACTATGCATTATCGCGGGGCATTAATGGGAAAATTGTGGCGCGCACATGCAAGAAGGTGGTGGTGATGTGTTAAAACATTTGGTCTAGAACAACCTACCAGCCGCTACGTTATTCTACCGTCGTCTATTTATCCCCTCCCTCTCTGCATTGTTTTGTTTTGCCTGTGTTTTGTTTATCCCTCTTCCTCCTCTCTGAGCTAGAATAATTTGGTATATAATGGTGTAGTCCAGATGGACGAACTACTCTTGTTAGGATCTGGTCCTCGGATGTTTTTAGAAGGTACGAAATTCCCTTTTGGCTGTTGTATTTTGAAATTCTGTTTTGGGCAAATTAATATTTAAATTTAAAACCTTTACAACTATAAAAAAAATACGCTTCGTAGGGATATCACGTATTACTTTAATCCTTTTAGATACATTTTCAAGAATGTTTATCTTTAGTTTAGTTTTGTGTAACGTAAAAACCCCATCTGGGTTCGCAGGGTATTCAATTTGTCAATTTTTACAAGACGTAGAATTTTGAGAATGTTAGTAACTTGTTAGTAACTTATATCCTGTCTGGCGTGAGAGCTATAGTATTCTGGTTAGAAAGAATGTTAGTAACTTGTTAGTAACTTATACCCTGTCTGGCTTGAAAGTTTTATAATGTTAGTGACTTATGAGTAACTTAGACGTCTGTGAATTAATTGGACGTAGATCGTAGATATAGTATTCTGGTTAGAAAGAATGTTAGTAACTTATATCCTGTCTGGCTTGAAAGCTTTATAATGTTAGTGACTTATGAGTAACTTAGAGCCTGTCTGGCGTGAGAGCTACAGTATTCTAGTTAGAAAGAATGTTAGTAACTTATACCCTGTCTGGCTTGAAAAGCTTTATAAGAAAGTTAGTGATTTATGAGTAACTTATAGCTTGTTTGGCTTGAGAGGTTTGGTATTGCCATTAAGGAAGAAATATTAGTAACCTACCGATTTCGGTAATAAATTGCCCGCAACTATTGTTTTTGTTGTAATATTCACTTTTATTTATATATGCAAATTTTTATTACTGTTCAATATTAAATCTCTCTTTATTCAATTTCAATAAATAAAATGTTATTTTCTGAAATATTTCTTTATATCAAATATTCATGTTATATCCTTCTCACTGGTAGCCAAGGTACTTATAATTATCCTCATTACAACATAGTTGAAGAGTGAGTTCAGGGAAACAGAAAATTAAATGGACTGAGTACGGCCTATTTACTTTGTGATTATCCTATCGGCTCCTCTGCAATTATTATATCCCCATTTTTTTATTCTTGATTTTGTTGTGCACCAGCCTTAGCTCGTTGGGAAATGAGGGCGGTGTTACAGGTACACTAGAACTTTGCTGATCCGAACTAATTGGGACAGAAGCTTGTTCGGATTACGCGGGAGAATACTGGGATACAGTATTTTCACGAATTTTAAATTACAGCTGAATGAGTTTAGTCAAATCTTAATTTATTTAACTGATGTTTGACTAATAATATGTACTGTAATTATTTTCAGTCACAGGAAAACACATTGTGTTGATTAAAACATGTAAATATTTTGCATTTATTATCAGAGTTCATTGTTCCTTACAGCTTATACTCTTTTGTTTGCTAACCAATAAAATATATTTAATTTGACTTAAATTTTTTTACCCGTTTCAGAAAAGCGTGTTTGGACTATCCGGAATTTATGACTACCGGGGTTTATTCTAACGGGCTTTAACTTTATTAATAGTATCCATAAGACGTTACAGCTGTAGCTTTCATGGCCTGTTACATGAATATAATGTATTAAAGTAGTTTCAGTAACCTTTTTATTGTTAACTATCAAAGTAACTTATTTCCAGAATACTACAATGATTATAACCGCTGACAGAATGCCCACTTGTACTTAAAGAAGTAGGTCCATTATTAACGATAATTTAAAACACTTTAATTTGGACACACCTGCATTTCATCCCCCTCCAATGCTAAAGATGAGTTCATTGGTCTTTAAATGGTGTACTCTCAATGGTTTTTATCCCCTTTGTTCAGAAATAACTCAACTCTCTCTTTCAGTAATTATTATTGCCCCATGTGACGTGAATTATTATCTTTCGCCACATTCACTCACTACGTGCCACTAGCTACGCTCATCCGTCATGGAAATCAATCTTTGTATTAAACTTGAACACAATCTACCTGGCGGCGTCATAATGCGGTACTTAGGTTTCATACAAAGTAGAAATAGAACGTCTACAGACCCGCATAAACCTGTGGGCACATGGAAGAAGGCGTCGGTCTTGTATAATCAAATTAGCAGGTATTTATAGATATCGAGTTTCGAATTTTATCGGTAGTACAAAAGGGATTTTTTTTTTTACCAATTAATTGGTTCTCAGTCTCCGTTCGCGCGAAGGGTTGGATTATTTGATAGCTCTATAATGTGTATGTATATAGCCTAAGACTAAACACATATGACATATGGAATACCTTCGTGGTCTAGTGGTAAGTGTTCCTCGCTACAGATTCTGAGGTTCTGGGTTTGATACCCAGCGCTTCCAGATTTTTCTGTGAAGCAGTAGGTCTGGAAGGGGATCAAACTCAACCTTGTGAGGACAAGAGGAGCTACTTGAATGAACAAGTAGCGGCTCCGGTCCAGAAAACTGAGCTTAACTGCCGGAGAGCTCATTGTGCTGACCAAACGTGACATCCTCTCTCTGGAGAAGTTGGCACCATCTTCGCCAATAGATGGTGGCTGCTCAGTCGATATATCTTGATTGTAGGCTGACGCCATTGAGATCATGTATGACATATTAATGTGTGTGTCTATATTTTCCCTCTTCTATATTTTTTCTATTTTAATACGTACATAAATCCTAATCAATTATATAAATATATCCATGTATGACATTTGAATCAAAATTTTGTAGACATAATGTGGAAAGTATTTATATTATTTGTACAGGAAATTAATCTGTAAATTAAAGTTATAATAACTTTTCCAATTGATTGTGTTACAAAAATGATCTTCATATAAGGCATATTATGTATTTTTATCTGATATTTTAATATCCGATATATAGATCAATTTAGCTATATATTTCATAAATCGTAATGCGCTTTAAAGATTGGGTATTAAAAATAAATTGAACGATGTTTTTTCTACTTATTTTAACTGAATCTTTTTTTTCAATTATCCTATTTATACTAAACTTGTTTTCTATTTTCAACTGCTAAATAAAACGTTCAAAAGTAAAAATCTGTTAAGAATAGCATTACAGAACAACAGTAATCTTAATACCAACGTTTCATTTTCACAAAAACAACAAAGAGTTCAGTATATCGAGAACAACCAATATATCGATATAATTTGACCGATATATTGGTACAGTAGCCCCATGGCTTCTTTGGTGCTGACTGACAGCTCACAGCTGACTTCAGACAGCTTTAAAAAGTTGTCAGACCAAATTATGTATCCCTACCAGACCAGATGATTTGGAAAAACATGTGTTCAGCAGCTGTCACTTTTGACAGTCAAAGTTTAGGTATATACCTAAATGTTGACTGTCGGAAGTCAGCTGTGAGCTGTCAGTCAGCACCAAAGAAGCCATGGGGCTACTGTAACTTTCGATATACAGCTTTCAATATATCAAATGTAAGATACATCGATATATTAGAGAAACTTTCCATCTTTTGTATAAATATGCGTGTAGCCCAGACGGATAGTAATACGCGTAGCAAGAAAAAAAAATCGTAAAATTTAAATTTAAAAAAAAGACGACATAAAAACAACGAGTTTATTTAGTGAGCGTTCAATTTTTCTAGCGGTGGATGGAGTATATGTCTCGTGACCTGTCTAGTTATGATCACAGACACGTGCTGTCACACCTGCGGTACACGTGTAATGACGAGAGGGTAGGGAGATCACGCTTTTTTTTTTTTTAATGAGCATCTAAACACCTGGTCCTGGCCCGATCAGTACCACATCGAGGTCGCTTTCTTTACGTTACCATGGCAACCAAACCATGGCGTTATAAGCATAGGACAAGCTAAAGTATCATTTTAATGATAATAACCTTTTAATGACATCTAAAAAATGTATTATATCTACTTTCACGCGTGCATACGTCAAGTATTATTACCTGCAAATATCACTTCTAATAGATATTATCAATACCTATAAAAATAACACTGATAAGATAATTAAATATCATCAATGTTGACAAACAAAAAAATATTATTTTTCCTTCTAAAATTAATTTGCATGAAGATAGGATCGAGTCCAGAGTGAATGTACCGGGAGGAATATAGTATTGAGGGGGGGGGGGGGAGAGCTTTAATCATTTCTTCACGTGAACGTTGATGCATTTTCTTAACATCCTCCCTTCCTGTATCGTAAGGTTAAATAATTTGAGTTGCCACCCACTTCATTGACCGAATGGTCTACGGCGTCACTCTCGTGTTAGACTGGTTTACTGATCTCAGGAAATCGGGGTTCGAGCCCCAGTCAGGTCTACTAAGGGCCAATAATCCTAAATAGTTTACCAGTCTCCCTCCAAGCAAGTATGGGTAGATTTACCTCTAAAATGATTCCTTCCTCAGTCTCACCCCATTAGAGTAATTATAATATATGAGTATAAATTAGACAGGTTGTAAGACACGGCGATAAAAAAATAGAGCTTTTTATTCTCAGGAACAAGCAATAGAGTATAGGAATACATAATATACTGATGATGATGGTGGTGAAAGTAATACATATTTAAATATGTCCGAAGCCTTAGCTCAGTCAGTAGCACGTTCATACCTACAAAATTAAGGGTCCTAAGCTCGATTCCTGGCTTGGTTGAAAAACGTATCTTTGGTGAAATCAGGGCCCCCACTTTTTGACAAGTTTGTTTTTAAGATTGGGGGACTGGATGTTGGGTATTTTAGAGCTATGTTAGTTATTTTGGTCGAGTGCTGATAAAATCAGTCTGTCCAGAAAGTTCGCTTTAATCACCTAAGGAAAATAATAAACTACTACGGTTTTTACTAATGGAGCCTCGACCTATAGAAAGGTATTTAAACCACTTGGCCACGGCGCTAAAACTATATTAAATAGAACTGTTCAAATAATTTGAGAAACACGTTTTCACGTCTTTCCCCAAGGTCGACCACCTCATCAACTAATCAAGATTCATCAAATATAAGGTTTTTTTTATTGGCTTAAGTTTTATTTGTTTTCTCTCATTTCCCGACCACGATCGTTGGTTCGTCTATTTTGTATATTTTAGTATTAATAAGCTTCGGAGTAATCGTGATGGAAATCGATGCTGACCCGCTTCGGTGGTTGAATGGTCTGAGGCAGTGTGATCCATATGGCAACCCGCGGGCCAAAATCGGCCCACGCTCACTGAAAGTGAGGCCCTTCTGGAGGAAAATTAAAAGGAACCCTTCAGCGGCAGATGTGGAATAGCTGTTGATCCAAATAAATATATTTGTTTCTAAAGGTCACGATTGCATTTTATTATTCATTTATTCGATTAATAAAAGTTGTGTTTTAAAAATATATTTATAATGCTAAGTTTTTGTGAAAGTGTGTGTGCGTGTATATTTCTTAATACATTTCTGGTAGGTTAATAAACTATTTTTTATTTGCAGTAAAGTTTTAAAAATTCTACCAACCAAAAATACAATTTATACGTACGTGTTGAAAATGATTGTTTACTAAGTGTTGTTTGTAGGCCTATATTAAGTTGATGGGATGACTAAATGATATCTTCGGGCCACAGTGCAAATTGATAATTAAATAGTCCGACACCTTAGCTCATTCGGTAGTGTGACTGTCTACTACGGTTTGATTCATGGCGTGGCTGAAAAAATTATCATTGGTGAAATGTGTGTTCACCCTTTCAGAGTGAGGAATTATCGGGTGGGTACTGGATGTTGTGTCTGATCTAGATATAAGTAAGTTTAATTGGTGTGCTTATATAGTTAGTTGATTCAGAAAGTTCACGTTAAATAAAATAATAATATATAATCAGATTTGGACCTTAGGTGGAAAACGTTGGACCACATTGGTCTAAAGCATCACTATGACAATAGGCTGAACTGACCTTAACAAGAAGGTCAGGATTTGAATCCCGGTTGGATGTGTTTAGGGCTGGTTTTTCCTGGAAGGTTATCATTCTTCCTCCACGCAAATGTGGCTACATTTTACTCTATATTTGACTTTCCTTATCAATAATATACTAGCGTATATAATACAAGAACTTATATAAACCAACCTTGGTGGCGTAGCTAGCTAACGCGCTAGATTCGTGTTGAACTAGACTGCCGAGGACGGGGAGATCAAGGTTGAAGCTCAGTCGGGTGGACTGAGGGGGGGTAGTGGTTTCCTAAATGGGTTTCACTCTCCCTCCAGGCAAATGCGGGTCCACTTCCTATAAATTCAACCTTCCCCGTTCCTAACCCATTAGCGTAATTAGTACTTAAGCGTATAGCCTGAATGGTTATTAAGACATGGAGCTAAATAAACAAAAATAAAATAAACTTATACAAGGTGTATAGCCCAAATGGGTAGTGAGATGCAGTGCAAAAAACAAAAAAAAAATCGATACCGACCTAACTTTAGTAACATCCCCTTATGTGGCTGAATTTTCTTTGTAATCTAATGCATCACTCTCGTGCTCTATTGACCAGCAAATGACATGAAGATCGGGTTAAAATCCCAGTCTGGTCTACTGAGGGTGTTTTTTTTTATATATATTGTTTCCCACTCTCCTTCCACGAAAATACGGGTAGATTATCTCTAAAATTCTTCCTTCCTCATCCCTAACCCATTATAGAAATTATTATATGTGCGTAAAACCTGAACAGTTAGTAAAATGCAGTGATAAAAAAAAATACAACATCCATGCAGCATCCGTCAAATGCCACTCTTTGGAAGAAAACAATATTTTTTTCAGCACCACGTCTTAGGCTGGGTGCGCCCTTGGCAACCTGGTCGCGGTGACCAACAGTCTGAGGGGTTGGTATGGGTGGCCAGAATCATCTGTATCCAGACGATCCCCACGAGACATCGTAGACAGAATCACACTTCATACAAAATAAACGACTGGCCGCCTCACCAAGTGCGCACATACTGAACCGGCTTCATACAAATGCGGTTACTTGGACGACAGCAACTGGCCGCTGGCCGCGTGTGCGTCGTTGGTGCCCTCGGTGGCCGCTCTCCGCTAAACGTGCGCAATCTCCATGGTTACTTTAGGCCGATTCTACACTAGCGGTTAAACCGCGGCGGTTTTGCTTCTAGCTTACGCTCACAGACTCTCGAATCTACACCTGACTGTCAAAACGCAACTGTTAAACAGCTACCATAAAACACTATCGGTTTAAATGCCGCGGTTGTTGCTCCCACTTGTGCAGAATGGTTTAAAAATGGACAGTGTACAGGCCGGCTGTATTGCGGGACTTATTTTGTTGGAGGAAACTCACAAAAAAAAAAAAATTGTCAAAAGAAACGTTGGTGGACCCTCTCCACATTATCGAACCGTCTCTCAACAGGACAGTTTCATATTATATTTATGAATCACATAATGTACCCAGAGAAGTTCTTTTTTGTACTATAGAATGTATGTGGTTTCATTTGATGAATACTTGGTTTTTGAATGAAAATATTGCAAAACGTGATACCTATCTTGAAGAAGAGTATTATTCCTGCTGAAGGACTTGTGACATTGAGGCACAACTGCCTGTTAACCGCCTGGTGTAGTTTAATTCGCGTTTCTACCCTAGATGGTTTTAACAACCTCCAGAGGTAGCGATCAAAACGCTGGTCTAGACGAAAACTTATTTTATAACTTTATAACAGGGGTTTCATTCAAAGGCGCGGTTGCTAGCGTTTTAACTGCTAGTGTAGAATAGGCCTAAGACCCCAGTGGTCGCTGAATCCTGATCGCCACGGTCATATCACCAAGTGCGCTCCCAGCCTTACTATCTGTTCAGGCTATGTGCATAGAGATACATTTCCAACTGTTTGGGTATCTTGGCATATAAAAAATAGGCTAGTGGTGGTAATACTGGACTGTCAGTAGGTTTAGAAAAAAAAAATCTATCAATATTAACTTTAATATAATAGTTTTAAAATTTTATCGAAACAGCACCGGTGGACTCATAGTCTAAATATAAAGCTCATTTGGTCTGGTTCGTGGTTGATGGGGGGGTTGTGGAATATCATCTCGGTAAAGGTGATCTGTGTGTGCTACACGCAATTGAGGGTACATTTCATTGAATTCTACCTCCAAAACCCCAAATGGGTAGTGTAACTTGACTAAATTTGCTCATAGGCATTGATACGATTTGTCAAACGTGGTATTTGTATTATTATTATTGTTATTATTATTATATTAAGCACCGTGTCTTACTACCCGTTCGGGTTATACGCACTTACGCTAATGTGTAATGGTAGGGTGGTTATGAGATGAAATGAAGGACCTACAGTTTAACGTGGAATCCGAACCACGATGGAGGCCTGGCAAGATGTCTTGTCAGAGGTGAAGGAAGGGTTTGGAAATCAGATAAATCTATGCCGGGACCGAGGATTGAACCCCGGCCGCCAGCACAGAAGTCTGACATCTTACCCCTAGACCACCAGGTCACCCAGGTATTTGTAGAACACATGATTTGATTTATGAATATTATATTAGAGTGGTTCTAGTTACTCGATGACCTTTAGATAACAACTTTATTAACGCGATCCAACTATACGGTTAAATCAGCATCATAAATAATAATATTATTTTATATGTGAAATTCTCAGCTATTAAGAAGGCTACTTACATTGCATCTAAGAATAAACCAATCATTTCCTGCTCTGCAAAATTTCAACTAAGATGAATTGGTGTTGCTATAGTTGCTTTTTTTACTGTCCCATTACGTGGTATAAACACTTAGTGTGCCATAAGTGTTTTATTTTCTCGGAAAAACACTTATTTCGCCAATTATTTTCTATCCTAAAAAAGAGCTCCTAACAAGGACATATGAGCTAAAGGAACATAACTATTTGTTTATTTTCTGACAGAGAAACCTTAGTATAGCGAAATCCCTGAGAATCACAGTTCTTTAATGACCAGATTGACGCTCATTAATGGGTCACCTCGACGGTTTTTATATCAACAGACTGATGTCCAAACAACGTCCGTTCCTTAATGATGCAGTGTTGTGTGTGAAGGGGTCTTTGAACTTAATCAGCGTAGTTAGAGGAGGGTAGGTTGTCCTTCCCTACTGTCAATGTCAAAAGTTACACTTAATAAATAAAATACTCCATGGCGTCAATCCGCAATCGAGCTGCCACCATCTGTTAGCAAAGATAGTGCCAACTTCTGCGGATAGAGTATGTCATATTGTCTGAACAACAAATCCTTCTGCCCATTAATCTCAATTTTCTAGAGTGGAGCAGCTACTTTATCATTCAGGTAGCTCCTGATCTGTTCTCGCAAGGCTGAGTTGACACCCTTTCCAGACCCACTCTTTCACAGAAAATCGGAAAGTATTGGGGGATCGAACTTGGGAACCCAGGAACTCTTACCATTATATCACAGAGGCGGTCATTTGTCACTTTATATATGCAAAAATAGACTGGACTTGAATTTAAAACTTAATTTTTTTCCAAACTACAATTTCAAAGACTTTCATCGATCAACACGTGAACTAAAGGCCAGGATCGTCTCGTTTGGTTTTCCCGTAACGGAGAGATCGGGGTTTGAAACCAGGTCGGATGTACTGAGGGTGTCCATCCTAAATGTATGCGTATAGTTTGAATGGTTACTAACACGCGGTGAGAAAGAGAGTACCCTGCTATTTGACCACGAGGTATTTGTCTTGGTCATCCGAGTAAACACTTGACGCCATGCGGAAGCCATCATAACTTGAGCGCACTTACAAACACCGAGCTCACACAGCGGTCAGGGGCAATGCCTTCCTTCTTCCTTTGGTTCAACCTTCTGAAGCCTTCATAACGCAAAGTGCTGTTTACACAACGTCACGTTCAAACAGTGCCTTGGTCACGTCTTACGCAAACTTAGTGCCTTATTCAGGGATACCACTATTTTCTTTACTCCCTAGTTACCTGTGTTTTCCAGGTTTTCAAGAAAGAATTCTCATATCTCCAGGCAGCTTGGATTGTAGAAAAGAGTAATGAAGTTTCATTTTTCATTGAACTAAGTATGAAGTCATATAACTTATTCTTAAAAACAAGATGACTTAAGATTGATGGAGAAATACAGCTTCTGTCGGACCACAACTCTTGTCTAAGGTGGTAAGACATGTTTGAACCAGCGTTCATTATTAAGTTCACTTTTCCATCTAACCAAAGACCTACTATTTTAAGATTTCAGTTAGATGTCTCAAATTAAATATTCCAGTATTTTTAGTAAATTTTGCAAAATTCCTTGTGTTGAAGAGTGATGTTTTGTTTCGTACTCTTTGGGGAGTCCTCCTTTGGAAGACCCTCGTTGTCAAAACCAAGCTGTGAGGATGCTTTCTTGTTGTGGAGTCTTGGGTTGGAGTCCGGTTTTTTAATTATATTTATATATGAAAAATGTGTTCTTTGGTAGAAACTTTTTACTAATTTATCATGCATAATTGTATCTGCAACACGATACGGCAGCTTAACGCGTCGTGAACCGTTCTTCCCTAAGGTTGATTGATGAGAGAAGATTTTAGATTAATGAGACACGGACCTTTCCTCTGTAAGGTATGGAATGACTGAATTAGAGATTACATTTTCGTCGACTGTTCCTCTGTACGGTTATGAACAGGACTGAAGAAAGGAACCTTCTTTTTGGGTATATATTTAAAAAAATTTCTAGTAGTCTTCTATCGTTTTGTAGGTTTCACTATATTCTGAAGAGAGTAGAGAGAGAGAGAGAGAGGAGAGAAAAAGAGAGTGTCCTCAATGGTTATATTTCACAAGTATTTGCAATAGGGGTGTGGGGACGTTTTAAACAATGGAAAATATAAGCTGACTTCATAGAGTCGTCTTAAACAACAAATAACTGACCATCCAAGTTTGTGAGGAGATTTCATAACACATCTGGGTACTATTAGTTTTATGTTCTGAAACTATTAATTAAATTGAAACGTGTTAAGGGTTGGTGACTTTGATTAAAATTATTTTTATCTAATTACAATGTTTTCCTAGTTTTTTTTTCTAGATGCGTGGAAATCTCGCAGTTACTATACTTTTACTCGATCATATTAAATACAAAGTATTGTAATCATGAACATCTTTGCCCTTGAGAATTTTTATCTACCAACCAGCCAACCCTCCCCGTCCAACTCTAATAAATAGTACGACACATCGCTCAAACTCTCTCACATATCATAGATTAAAACTAAATTTTCAAAAATAAGTTTTCAGTAAACTACCTTTAAAGTGAGACAGAAAGAAACGCAAGTTAAAGCCAATGTTTATGAAGTTTTTTTATGACTAAAATGAATAAATAATAGCTCCAGTAGAAACATATAATTGAACAGTTATTGAATATGTGTCAGAAGCGTATTGGCATTTAATGAGTAACATTTAAAGATGAATTGAAAAAAGTGTTTATTAAACTCCAAGACACCCTTGACAGATATTCAAGAACTATGTGGGTCATAACCGCCTCTGTGGCGTAGTTGTCTAACGCGCTTGTCGTGTTGAGCTTGACTGCTGAGGACGGGAAGATCGAGGTTCGAATCTCGGTCGGGTGAACTGGGGGTGGTTTTTCCTAAATGATTTTCCACTCTCCCTCCACGCAAATGCGGGTTCACTTCCTCTAATTAACCTTTTCAATTCCTAATCATTAGCATAATTAGTACTTAAAGCGTATAACACAAACGGGTAGTAAGACGCGGTGCTAAATATTATTATTATTTTTATTATGTGGGTCATCATGTGAAGAAAATTAAACTATCTGTTTCTACTGGAGGCTTCCTCCCACTTTGTATTTCAATGGATCATGCTGTATTGCATGTTGTCTCCTGTACCCAAACAAACGGGTTGAAAACTCCAGAAATCCCGTATTTTAATAACAATTGGCAGCTTTAAGAAACATGGTTTGACTTATGAATATTTGAAAGTGGAATTTTTATTTTTATATAGTCTCTTATAAGGAAAAAACTTTATCTTGACTGCTTTCACACAGCTCTTTTTTTTTTCAAGCACCGTGTCTTACTACCCGTACTGGTTATAAGCATATATACTAATTACGATAGTACTTTAGGGATGAGTAAGACTGAATTTAGAAGGAATGTAATCATTTTTGCGTGGATAGAGAGTGGGATGCATTGTTTTAAAAAATACCTTCCGTATCCAACCGGGGTTCAAACCCTATTATTCAAACTACTTAGGGTGATGAGTTAGACCGTGCAGCCACCGATACAAGCTTTATTGATATTATAATAAATAAAATATTAAATTATATGCTTATAAAAATTGGTTAGTTTTAATTATATAAAGAAAATTTAATAATTTGTTGGAAGGCAAAACATTACATACTAAAATTACATTCATGGGCTTACTCAGCAAAGTTAATGTTTACAAACAGAATATAGTATCTGCTCAACCAATGAATAGTGTGTATAATCACAAGTATTTAATATTCAGACATATATATATATATATATATATATATATATATACTATTTAATTACTAGAACCGCTTAGCTAGAAATGCGCCCTTACCTGTTTCAACGAATCAAATCCAGCAGTTCATTACTTATATAGCATTTAATGATGTGATGCGTTACTCTGATTTTATATTTTAGAGCCAATAAAATTAATGTAATTCTATGTTCTAAAACGCATAATGTAGAACCTACGAATGCATGTCACTGTCTCTAATTCACTGCACGTATTTAAATGCTTAAAAGTTTTAATAGTTTTTCAGCTGAAGTAATATATAAGCAAATATATTCTTCTTTTTATTCTCTATTTCTTTTTTTCCGCCTTGTTTGTTACCTGTGTATTTCTCGCATTTACGACACAAGTGTGAAGTCCAGAAGTGAACAAATATGTGGAACTAGTCAGGTTTGGTCGAGCTGGATTCCGTATAAGGCCGTTTTAGTGCAATCTTATGACTTGAAAGTAATGTTTAATCCCTGTCTAGTGTTTTTGTTTCTCCTCTCCTGATCTCTCGAGAGATGATGTTGGGATTTGAAAGCGTACTTGAAGTCACAAAGACGGCCTCTTCCTCTGCCAAGATATACGGACTGAAAAGCATCTGTTGCAGGATTATTCCTTTTTTTTTTTTTTTTTAGCGGCCGAGTAAATTAGTTCGTTTGACCTTGAAAATCCACGGAATGAGTGTACACTTATTTATGTACATGCGGCTGTGTATAGTGTGCATACAGTATATTATATCGCGTTTTGAATTAACTACACGACTTGAATTTAGAAATAGTATCTTTTAGTTCCTTCCATTTAGACGTTTATTTACAGAGCAGGTTTTCACGAGAAATTTACTACACACACACACATATTTTATATATATATATTATAAAAAAACAAGGCATTGACTAGGAGTAAAACTTTTGAAGTGCTCATGAAGGATACGAATTGGGTGAGTTTATCTAAATCCAAACTTTTTAACCACTAGTCCCCGAGCTAATAATGAGTGAAGTTAAAGAAGCTATTAGGATGTTAAAGAATCATAAAGCTTCAAGTATAAATTCAATTCCAGCAGAGCTAATAAAGGTATGTGGTGAAATGTTGGTAATAATAGCTATAGAGATATTTAATACAACCAACATTCTACAAAATGGTATCGAACAATTGTATTTAAATTGAAACTATATGCAGAGGGATTAATTGGGTACCATCAATGTGGATTTCAACGAAATAGATAACAACGGATAAGATTTTTACTATTCGGTAAATATTATAAAAAACTGGGAATACATGATAGTACCTCAAGTAGAGATATATTTTAAAAAGGCCTATGATTCAGTTAAAAGAAACTAACTATATTAAATTCTAGTTAAGATTGGAATACTCAAAAAACTTGAAAAAACTTGTCAAGTTAATTGAGGTATGTTCGATAGATACGCGTGGCAGGTTACGGGTTGTATTTCACTTACCAGATACTTTCAAAATACATAATGGATTCAAACAAAGATATTCACTTCCCCCTTACTTTTTAATCTAGTCTTTGGGCCAGTTTCATAGTCTTGTACGTCTTAAGTGTGGTGCTAAAATAAATACAAAATGACACCTACCTCATAATTTCGAATGGCATAAGCCTGTTTCACATATGAAACTTGGCCATTTCATTCCGGTCTAGGTAGGTGTCTTATTGTATTTAGTATTGCGCCCCACTTCAGGCGTACTTGGTCTCACTATGAAACTAACCCTTAAATTATGCTTCTATGGTAATGGAGTGTGAATGGGAGAATCTAGAACCATGTTCAGGTTACCGACTGGCAAACCAAATGGGAAGACACCATTGGAAGACTAGACGCAGATGTGAGGATAACATTAAATGTACCTGAAAGAGATAGGGTGTAATGAGGGGGACTTGTTAAAACTAACTAGCTGACGATAGAGGTAGGTGGCGTACTTTTGAAAGTGTACTAATGAAATTTAGAGTGCCTAATGCCAGAGTAAGTAAAAAGTAACACTAGGGTATCCTCCATAGCAGTAATAAATTTACGTCAATGGAACTGGATGTTGTGTCTGTTCTAGAATTAAGTTATTTTGTGAGACATCTAATGATATTATCAGGAAAATTCAGAAAGTGTACGTTTAAGAGCCTTAATGAAAAAAGTAGTTATTATTAATATCTACTTGAGAGAAGTGCATTTTGAAAGAATGTTCTCACCCTTTGGTTCTCTCTACCTTGGTTTTAGGAGCAACTGCCCCCTCCCCTTTCTCCACCCTCTATCTTTTTCCTCGCCGGCCTAAGTTTGCTCTGGTTACACTCTTGACTATGAGTAAGATAAGTAAGACAGATCCTGAGTGTTGTAAATCATCTCGCTTGTTAGCCAGTTTTGTTGCTTACGTTCTTGTGGAAAGGGTTGAAGAACATCGTATGTGGACATACAGTAAGGCTCTGAGCACACTTCTGTGAAGAACGTCACACGCATGCACATGTTACAGTCCTGAATAAAATTCGCAAAGAGCTTGACATGCAGACATATGGTACATATGGTGAAGATACTCACATGTAGGCATACGCTACTGACTTGAACATTATTATTAATGAAGAGCATCCCATGTAGGTGAGTGGTTCATTCCTGAACATGGGATAAAAATGTTATACCGAACCTCATGTGGTTTTTAGTGGTGCTTAGTGCGTTTTTAATGCCAGTTCGTACTAATCATAGCTGACACTATCTATTCTAAGGACACGGAGTGTGGAAAGAGAGTTTTAACAAACAAATCCCCTCATTTACCTGATGATAACCGTAAGCGAACATTGTATAAAAACAGCACCTACTTGCTTAGAATTGAACCAGAGCTTCTTGACCAGTGTATTGTACGCCAACTACCCGCTATATCAGTGGACACGCGGACTAAATACCAGACGCATAAAGTCTGGTTTGACTGTAACGAAGAGGTAGAGGGCTTAAATTCCAGCCAGGTGTATAGAGTTTTTTTAAAATAAAATGTTTCCAATCTTCTCCCACGCAGATGCGGGTGCATTTTCCTAAATTATTCTTTATCTTCCTTAACCCATTAGCACCTGTTAAAATGCTGTATGGGTAGTAAACGTGGTTTAAAAAAACATATTAGAAAGTAAACAAACAAATGTCATTTTATCACTAAGTAAAATCTCACAAGGAGTTTGAGGCTGAGTTGTTACCAATCTCAAGTGGGTATTTTAAATTACCTTGACTAATAAAAATAGTGTAGTAATAATAACATGACAGACGTAGTGTGGAGTTAAATAACATACAATATTGTGTTAATAAACGGCGCAGTGTGGCCTATATGGTTCAAAAGTGGAAGCGGAAGGTATCAAGAGAATAAATAGTAATGCTCTTGATTAATTTGAGGTATTCAACGTGCACTTTCTGAACCGACTGATTATATCAGCACACGACTTATAAACTAACATATATAAAAGACAACACACCCAGCCCTCTAACCATTAATCATCACTGGGATGGGGGAACCAACAATTCTTCTAGTGATTTTTCTTTGTTATGTTGGTAATCGAATCCGGGACCCTTAGCTCAATAGTCAGACAAGGTACCGACTTAGCTAAGCTGTTTGACTAAGATCAATTTTGTATTTGGCTAAATATAGAGTGTATTCAAATTCACGTTATTTCTATTCAGATTGCGGTTCCTTTCCACAACACAAACCGAAGATGCAAAACAATGCAATTTGTCTGATGTTTAATTTGCAAGATAACTAATATCGTCAAATCGTGATCCAAACTCTCAACCTCCTCGTCATCTCGCAAACCATACTAATGACATTAGTCTTCTTGTTTGTGTGGACCTTATTATAAAATCCACTAAACATAAATTAACAAACCCCATCAAAGATGTTAAATCAATATTCTCTAAGCAGTTAACGTTTTGTAAAGGTATTTTAACCATAAAACCTCATTTATTTTTTTAAACTGTCTATCAAGCTTTTATTACATCTCAGTCATGAATATGAGGTAGTATTTCTTTCCCAGCTATTGTCGTGATTTTATCAAACCTTATCCATTAGACCTTTATAAAGATCATTACGAACAGACAAAGTACGTTGTGATGCCCTAGGGCAGGTGCATTTCATAGGGGAGACGATACCCCTCCCACCCCACCCTTTTCCCGCCATGACAAGATCGTAAAATTGTACTGGTAGAAAGTACATGCCACCGATATCGCTGCGTCAGCTTTCCCTTTTAGTTTCGCTTCTTTTATGTCTGGCCTATTTGGATGCTAATCTTTCATTAGGAAAGTTATTAAATAGACAAATTCACCAACTATAAACCTACCACAGTTTCATGCGAGTGTCTCTTATTAGTATACACATATTACAGTAGTATCTTCAAACCATAAGGCGAGTTTTCGCGATTGACTTATTTACGTCTCGGTATCGATGGTTTACGACCAAGTGGTTCTGACCAAGGTGTAGTATGAAAAATATGTTGAGATTTTTTTTTTAAAACACAAATGGGGGGAGTAGATGCTAATAGCTCGTAGGTGAATTTATGTAATCCTACTTCATATACAGCAAATCGACGGAAAATGAGCTATTTAATTGTATTATTGGTTAGATTGGTGCTTGTTTTGACTATTCCTAATATTTACACAACATATCAAGCTAAACACATCTTCCCAAAAATTACCTTAAAAGAACATGAAGTACGTATGTAATATTAAATAGGCCTGGATCATATAAGAATCTCTTTCTTTTATCTAGACAGTTTTTAATTACCTACTTACTGTCATGTATTTCTAGCTAGTAATTGCTGTTCATTTTAATTTACAAAAACTTAAAACTAATTGATTACGAAGTTATACTCGTTTAAATAAAACATAAGTTGTGATGCTGCTTTGAAATTGGCTCACAAATTCTCTGCTCATTGGTCGTAGCCATACTGTTTAGTCTGGTTAAGGAAAGAGCTACCAAACCAGGCTCTGGTATCGTCTCGGTCATAAACAGTTCGTTAACATCGATACCAGGTCAACCACGAAAACACGCCTAATAAATTAAGGTGGGAGTGTAGCGAAAGCGAAAAAAAAAAGGTAACTGTTTTTGCAGTTTTTATAGCAAAACATTATTTGGGCCAAAATACATCAAATATTGCTCCAGTAGAAACATTTAAATTTTTTTTCACAGGGTGATATCAACAGTTCTTGAACATATGTCATGAGTATAGTGGCAAGAGTTTTCAACCTGTGCACCGCGACGCACTGAAGCGTCGTCAGTCTTGGTCCAGGGGTCGTGGCTATAAGGAAAAACTAAAACTTATAATGTATAGTGAAATTACAACATGCTCATTTTCAATACGTGTACTGTACTCGTACATATTAAAAAAAATTAAATAAATCATACAAGAAAACACATTTTTCACCATTATGAACAAACTGTACACATAAGATCATGTACAGTACACAAAAATATGTCTACTCTAATTCCTTCTTATTAACTTCTATAATTTTGTTCTAATTTTGTATTTTTACATTTAAAAGAATACAAGCTAATAATGTAAATGACCACTATCTTTTTTTTAATTGCCACCAAATTGAATTTGGGAATTTGTTTCAAATATTGGGTACAATATCGGAAAATCTAACATGTGAAGGTCGATGGGGTCTAAAAAAGTTTGGGAGCTCCTGTTATGATGTCATTAGATGAAAGAAATGTTAATATCACCCTGTGAAGAAAATAAGACTAAATATTTTTAATGGAGCAATATTTTATTTATTTTGGCCAAAAAAATGTGTTGCTATGAAAACTGGAACAATACTGTCCTTTTATCGTTTACCCTATGCTCCCACCTTAATCATAACATTTACTTAGAACTTATATATTTCTTTGGCGTATTATTTGACAAACTGAGTACGTGCGTAGAAATGTATTAAAAAGGATCAAACTTCATTTTTAAACACACTGTCTTTACAATTATGGTTCGTATATTAAAATTATTTACTGTCGGAATAAACTTTTGTTAATATGTGCAACTTGTGAAATATTGTATATACTCATACATGTATATGTTTTATTTCTAACAAACGGTGCTCACAATTTTAAAAATGTGAAATTGTGTTTGCGTCATTTCCATAGAGAAAACCATTTGGAGTATTTTCCTTTTTTTAATGTTAACGTCGGAATTCAATCAAATCTTTAGATGCCGGTGAAAAATAAATTCCATTACTCATGATGGAACGTCAGATTTTAACAACTTCACGGTTACATTTTTATTTAGACTTGCTTTAATTTTTTAACCATGGTCTAATGTGTTTATCTAAGACTCAAAAATAGCTTATACATAGTTCACCGTAAAAATTGTTTTGTTTTTAATTAAATTTCGTTTTATAAATCTCACTTTTCTGAGTTATTTCGTGTTTATTCAAAACTTCATATTATCTGAGTTGTTTAAGTATTGTTTACATATTGAGACAATGTATACAAAATTCAAATTTATCATTGAAACCATATATTTGCTTTAAAATATTTGCCAAATTTGTCTACATATTTCACAATTTTTTAGCCTAAAGTTAGTTTACACTACAACAAAATACTAATCAAATTTCTACTTAATTTATTCTTAATTTTGTGTTTATTTAAAGATTTTTTTTTATAAAAGCGGTGTTATTTTGTTTAGTAGGAGGATTTCTTGTAACAAGACAATTTCGTTTTATTTCGCTTTTCAATAACATTGTAAATCATATCTAAAAACTATCAAAGGAAAAAGTACTTGATTCCATCTTTGTATGACATTTTTAGCTTTATCGTCTCTCATCATTGTTACGGGTCTCTACTTATAGAAGATAAGGAAGCGAGCCTGAGAAAAGCTCAATATTTTTGTGGTTTTTATAATACAAACTGTTTTTGTTCAAAATGAATACAGTATTGTTCCAGTAGGTACATTTAGTTTAATTCTCTGAATTTAGTAATCTCAACAATTCTTGAAACCCATTTCGGTGACAACGTGGTTTAACGCGCTACTCTTGCAGTAGACTAGACTTCCGATGACGTAAAGATCGAGGTTCAAATCTTGACCGAGTGTACTAAGGGTAGTTTTTTTCCAAAAATGCTTTCCACTAACCCTCAACGCAAATGCGGGTCCACTTCTTCTAAATATAGCCTTCATAATCCCTAAAAACCATTTGCGTAATTAATACATAAGCTTATAACCCAAACGGTTAGTAAGACGCGGTGTTAAAAGAAATCTTGGTTATCTTTAATAGGTATCGCAGAATTCTACCGACTTTTTATATTTATTTAAAAAAAATCCCATCAAATTCCACTACGCTCACTAAGGAACGGATTCGTAGGCACCGCAAGTGTTTAAAATAGGTAGGCAGATAGGCATTACAAATATAGGATTTGGGTACACGATTAGGCACTTAAAGGAAAAATCAGGCACACAACAAAAAATGTATTAATTTTTCTAGTACTGTGTCTTACTACCCGTTCGGGTTATACGATTATGTGCTAATTACGTTAATGGTCTTAGGTATTAGGAAGGTAATATTTAGAGGAAGTGTAATCGAATTTGCGTGGAAGGAAAGTGGAAAATCATTTAGGGAAAAAATCCACCCTATTACACCGTAACTGGATTCGAATCCCAATCTCCCCGTCTTCGCCAATTTAATCTATGGCGAGAATTACGCCTTATACTATACTACCACCTATGCGGCGTGTAATATAAAATATAATGTTTTAATAATTTTATAAGCTTCTTTCTAATTCACACTATGTCAAGGGACCACATTTTACATTTACAATTTCCGAAAAAGACAAACTCTTTTCCTGCAAAGGCTGGCTGTTTGAGAAGAAAATACACACCGTAAGAAAATAAAGAGAAGTATAGTGGACAAATCTGAAATAAGAGCGTCAAGACAAACAGAATAGACAGTCATAGACACTAAAAATAAATATATTATACTCGTAATAGCATGAAATGCATATATATGTCACTAATATATATATCTTTTACGATGTGTGGAATGTCAGGCCTACGCCGTGGTTCGGATCCCACGTTAAAACTTTAGGTCCTCCATTTCATCTCACAATCATCCTACCAATACACATTAGCGTAAGTGAGTATAACCCGAACGGGTAGTAAGACGTGGGGCTAGTAATAATAATAATAATAATAATAATAATAATATATTTTACGAAAAGTTCAGAAAAGTAAAATAAGTAAATTATACTCACTACGCATGGCAATATTCCAAAACTGTTGAAATCATTGTGTGAAGAAAATTCAACTAAAAGTATCTACTGAAACTATATTTTATTTATTTAGTTAAAAATAGTTTTTATTTTATTATAAAAACTGTAACAATATTAACCTCACCTTGTATCCCATCTTTAAGAAACCCATTTGTTCAGCTATTTTTTTTTCAAGCTAGGAGAGTGGATCACTCTGTTCCTACGAATATAAAAAATAAAATAAAATAAACACACAATGTGGAATTTTATCGTTCATTCCTTCTCTGTGGTAGCACAACCCTTCTAGCTTTAGAGTTTTATAATATGCTTTTTTTTTTTTTTTTTTTTGAAAAGGTTATTCTGAGTATTTTAAGTATGTGCCCCCAGTGGAGGTATCACCCTAATATAAGACTAGAAAGAAGATAATAGTGTGAGGGAGTTAAGAAAGAGAAATAAGGGCGAAGAGCCATAATAGAGAATAGCAGAGTAGTGTGGGAAGGCAGAACCGTGTATGAGAGAATTTAGCATATTTAACTATTTTTTAAAAAAAGCAAGAGAGGGATCAAATATAAATAAGTAGGAGTCAAAAAAGTAAGAATATGTTGGGAAAGAGAGAGGAATACAATAAAGATTAAAAAAGATCAAGGTAAGGCTATAAAGAGCAAATATAAATAAATATAAGAAGACAACAAAGTAAGAATACGTCGGGAAAGATAGAGAGGGAGGAATAAAATAAAGAGGAAGAAGTAAACACGATAAAGAGATGGAAAATAGAGATCAAGAGATTGTAAAAATTCCTGCAGATGTTTCGGAAGGTCTCTTGGAGGGGGATCTCCATCATCCGTCGCAGCATTCCTGACCAAGACACGTGACAGGGCAAGGACGCGGCCAGCGAGCGACAGAGAGAGAAATATAGAAGAAATGTGACAGAGAAGAATAGATATTTACGCTTCCCCCCCCCTTCCCCCAAGCTCTTGCTGAACTGTAGGACATGGGTAACTATAGACTTAAGTATTAATGACTTTGGTTCTAAAGCTTCTAATTGTGGTCTAAGTCACGGGCCGTTTGAAGGAAATCATCCTCACACTTGAATATAATGAACGAGCGATACGCCAGATTAAATATTCATATTTACCAAACATTATAAACTATAATCCAAGTAAACTATTACCCGCACAGGTGGACAAGCAGATTAAGTGTTTGGCTCATCTAGTGTGGTTTTACGGTGAAGAGGAGATTCGAATTCAAATCCTAGCCGGTTGGGCTTAGGTGATGTTTTTTATACTTTTTACTTGGTTTCCCGTTATTCCTAAATGCGAATGAGGGTACATTTCCGTTACTCTCTGCTTTTATTATTTCTACCTCATTAATGTAATTAAATGCGAACAGGTATGAGAATGGCAGCTTTAACTATTTAAAAACCAATCAAACAATCTACTATTTTCTACACCCATGTATAGATGAGTACGCAGACTAAATGTCAAGCTCATACAGTTTGATTTGCTGATAACGGGTAAGTCGAGGCAATAATATAATATAAGAAACTTTAGGGAATCACAAATATTATTTTGGAGTTGATGTAAAATCTCTCCTAATGGTCTCGATAAGAATCAAACTCAACCCCTGGGTTCTCAAGTCAGACACGAGCATCCTGGACGTTCAACTGATAAGTTTAAATTTAGTTTTTTTTTTTGTTTAGGTTCAGAGGTGCGTTTAAATGGTATAAACTACATTTTTACATCTATTTTCATTTAAAAAATTAATTTTTAAATTGAGCTATTTTGTTTACTCTTTAAAATATTCTACCATTCGTTGACAACATTTCAAAAATTTCTACGTAATGGTTTTTCTTTGTTTCATAATAAATAGCAAACTATGTTTTGACTATGACACTTGAGGTGGTCGTTGAGGCGATGCGATTAAAAGTTAATGTTTTAGCAGTTTTTCTTAGGAAAATTTTTTTTGGGGCCAAAATGGATAAAATGTTGCTCCAGTAGAAATTTTAACTTTATTCACAGGGTGATATCCACAATTGTTGAATATATGTCATGAACATAGCGGCATTAGATGAGGAACTTTTCAAATGAAGAGAACAAATTGTCATTAAATTCTAGGACACTATTGACAGATATACAAGAATTGTTGATATCACCATGTGAAGAAATTAAACTCTATGTTTCTACTGGAGCACTGTATTATTTCTATTGACCAAAAAAGTTTTGATATGAAAACTCCAAAAACCCTTAGCTTTTCTCACGTTCCCTACAATCCCAAATTAAGCGTTTAGAGGGCAATTAATTTAAAGTTTTCTTTCTTGGCAGGAAGCTTACCAGAAGGGCATATAAAAGGCGATGGATATTTACCGATGCACTATTTGAGAAAATGCGTCCTTAAATCTTCAAGAAGTCGATAAAGAAGGAGACTCGCGAACTAACAGTGTTTTTACACGGGATAATTTGAAAGCCATCTCGGCATCGAGTGAAGTTCTGTCGTCCTTATAGTAAACAAACACCTTGTACTGCCACCTCCGGCACTTCCCTATGAATCATTGGTCAGGGGAGCCTAGACCAGTACTTCCTAATTCTTCGCGAGTCGCGTAACCCATTAGGGCTCGTTGCAGATACAGTTAATCCCTTCCAGACCATCATTTAATAAATGGTGTGGTGCAACACTGGCTTTCACGGTTCTTTGCCTAAAAATTGAGATATTTACTCGTGAAATATGTGAAGCGAAATAGTAGAAGTCACAGAAACATTCCACCAAAAAAGAAGAAGAAGAAGAAATGTAATAATAAACACTGTTACAGACACAATATTGAGAAAAATTAAACATCTCAAAGAGCATAACAATCCATTTCCTAGACCTAGATTCAAAAAAATATTTAGGACAATATCGCATATAGGCCTACTATTGGGTTATAAAAATATATTAAACACTTTTTTAGCACCGTGACTTACTACCCATTCGGTTTATACACACTTACGCTAATGTTAAATGGTAGGGTGATTGTGAGATGAAATGGAGGACCTACATTTTAACGTGGGATCCGAACCACTGTGGAGGCCTGGCACTCCACACATTCACAAGTTAATTGGTAAAACAATTTAGGCCTAGTCCCAGTACCAGGCAGACAGACAGAATTGCAAAAAATATTTTTTTCTGTTCTCAGGGTCATGAAACGTTCAATATCAAACAAAATCTCAATTTTGATTTCTGTGACGATCACAATACTTTCTCTTCTCAAGGAGTGCAAGAGTGTAAAATAAATAAAAATAAACATAAATACCTTATATCTTGTACGATATTGGTAATTCAAAATTTTAATAAAATCCTAACGGTAAGCTAAGCAAAGCCGTGATAGAGAAAAAAAGACTTAGATAATAGTCTATCCTATCACGTAAAAATTTGCTTTACTACCTACTTACCTACCCGTTTCAATGGCTGCATGGTTTAAGGCACTACTCTCGCAGTAGACTAGACTACCGATGATGGGAATATCAAGGGTCAAATCTCGGTCGAGTGTAGTGAAGGCGGTTATTCCAAAATTGTTTCCCAATGTCCCTCCACTAAAATGCGGTTGCACTGCCTTTAGTTCAACATTAATCATCCTTAACTCATTATCGTAATCAATATATAATCATATAGCCTGTATAGATAATAAGACGTGATGCTAAAAAAAAATTGATATAAAGGTCGGGGTTCGAATCCAATCAAGATGTTTCTCAGTCCTCTGTTCACGCAAATACGAATATATTTTTTTCCCAAAATCAACATCCTCAAATTTACCCTATAGATTAAGTTGTTAAATAACCATTTGGATCAACGTAATAATAATAATAATAATTTTATTATTATTATTTAAGTGAACGTTAGATCCAAAAACCTAATTTATTAGTCACGAGGAAATAAAACCTTTATATATATATATATATATATATATATATATATATATTTTATATATACACATAGCTTATATATACATACACACATATATTATATATATATATATATATATATATATATATATATATAATAAACTTTAAACATTAAATAAAACCATCCAAATCCGCTAAACGTTATTTCAGTCATAAATAAATGTATGAATTACGACATCGCATGTGCTAGTCTCGTTGTGATAATCTTATTATTTATGAATGCATTCAAGACACTTCAACAACCACTTGATGGAACCCGTAAATTATAAACGCCACACAGATAATGACTCTTGTATCAAACTTTTATGAATAGGGGGATGGGCGTTGGACATTCACACACACACACACACACACACACACACACACACACACACACAATAACAACCAATAAAAATTGTCACCCATTTCAGTGACCGAACGGTCAAAGGCATCACTCTCATGTTGGATTGGCTTTCTGAAGACGAGGAGAACGGGGTTCATATCCCAGTCCGGTCAATTGAGGATAGTTTTTCCTTAATGGTTTCCCACTATCCATCAACGCAAATGTGGGAAGATTACCTCTAAAATGCCCCCATCCTAATTCTTACCCCATTATGGTAATTATCATATGATGCGTATAGCTTGAACAGTGCAGTGACTAAAAAAAATGTTGAAGAGAAGAATGATTAATCGTAGGTGACCTGGTGGTCTAGGGTAAGGTATCAGACTTCTGTGCTGGGGTCCGGGGTTCAATCCTTGGTCCCGGCACAGATTTAGCTGATTACCAAACCCTTCCTCACCTCTGACAAGACATCTTGTGAATGTGGGGAATACCAGGCCTCCACCGTGGTTCGGATTCCACGTTAAACTGTAGATCCTCCATTTCCTCTCACAATCATCCTACCATATCGCATTAGCGTAAGTGCGTATAGCCCGAACGGGTAGTAAGACGTGGTGCTAATAATAATAATAATAATAATAATAATAATAATAATAATAATAATTAATTGTAGCACAGAAATAGTTGAGTACGTAAGTGAAAATGTGAGGTATATTGTTTATAAGTTGACCAGAGTGGGATTGGGGTAAAGTGTTCACCTCAGGATCCGATATTAGTGTGTTCAAGCCCAACTGAGGTCGACAGATCTTTCTTTACCGATGAAAATGTGTAGCACAACTTCCTGCGGAGAGGAAGAAAAGCCGATGGTCCCTTGTAGATTGTGGCACGTTAAAGAACCCTGGAAGGTATGGGGAAGTACCGTCTCGGTGTTTGCTCGCACTTTCTGGATTTCTCTCTTACATGACCTTTCTACCAAATGGTGCAGGCAACACTAACCAACTGAGGTGCTGAGTGTATGCCCAGCTCTAGATGGAAATAAATCACATCAAACCAACCTTCGGGTTGTTGACTTAAGAAAAAGATTGTTTATGCGTATGCTATTATTAAAACGCATCAAACTCTTCCACCAAGATATATTATGTTTCATGAGTCGGTCGACTTACAAAAGGTTTGGATTCGAGGAACTTTGCAAGAGGTCAGGTATGATGTATAGCTTGGCCATTTGTTTATTTCTAGTCTTGACACATTTTGTATCAATCTTTGAAGGATAATTACTCGGATAATTTACTCTTCGTTTTACCATTTTGCTTTACAGTTGTGGTGTAACATCTTATTATCCTGTTGGAGTAGTCAGGGCTGCCCGCAGAAAAAAAAATGTCAGTGATTGTAGCTACCAAATTGATAATAGTGAATCGCCGATGCCCACTTATAAATTTGATGTTTAAATTTGAGACTAGTGATATAATTATTGTGCCGTAAATAATCCCGATGATTTATATTGGAGAGGAGCTCTTATTATGTCATAAAAAATACATACAATACCATGAATTTAATTGTATTTCATACATATCGATTTAAATATGTTATTTTCATCATTGGTTAAATTAAAAAATTATTAATAAGCAAGAAAATTACAGATGTATTTTTCTAATAAAATACAAATAGTGTTGGTGCTAATTGCTACATCAGTATCATGGTAAGGACGGCTTGTCAGGTGTACATAAATCTCGTAAAAGATTAAAAGTTTTCACGCCTACTACTGTCAGTAACGTATTTGCTCTCTTCTCATTAGTTACGTTCGACAAATAGTTCGAATCGCTCCACATATGATGACCAGGTTTCTTCATTAATGTCGAAACTACTCATATTTCCTATGACCGCCATTTGTGTTTATATGGTTGACTTTTCATAGACCGCGCACTAAGTTATTAAAATCCCTAAATGTTCTCGGAGCTGCCTCAAGTCTGTTGTGCATACGTTTTCAGTTGAAGAACTTTTTTATTTACTTCTATAATTAAATTAATTCAATAAACTTTTAAAACTGAACTTCCAAATAGCCAGGAATATGTGACACCATAGTCTGTTTTATCCTCGTCGCCAATATGCTACATCCGTATCATGGTAAGGACGGCTTGAATAAGGACACGAATTACTTGAATTAATGTTACTACTTGAGTGAATGGTTTGGTCGGGAACACCGGCTATCGATAAGATTCTCGATAGACATTTAGGATGGGGCATGATGGGAAGCAGATAATTTATTACGTCACCACACATGGTAGCCAACCTATATGAAAATACATTACACTAATCTCAATAGTTTTCTTATGCATATTATAAAGGTGGTTCAAATATTAGTTTTACTTAAGCAAAGAATAAATGTACTTTGATTAAATGTAGAGAGAGATAGAGTATATTATCTTTTATTCAAATTTTGCATATATGGCTGCACAATTTGTTTCCCCCCGAAATAAAGCAAGGGATTTTAAATATCTAAGCTAAACGGTAGATTAAAATAAGTTGCGTAGATGTGATGGAAAACACGTTTTATCCACTTTAAAAGCAAGCTTTTTTTTATCCATTACATCATAAATAAGCATTTTCTTGAAGCATGGATAAGCTGTTAACAGGACAATCTATGCACAAATAATCGGGGGCTTACTGTAAGGTTTCATTGTAGTAAAAAAAGTAAATCCAAAAATTAAGACATTCTTAGCACATCAATTTGGCTCTGCGTTAATTATAGTTGTAGTCCTTACTAAAAATATTGTCTATCAAACCGCCCTGTTTACTAAGCATTCCCTTCGCTCATAAGCTGTTGTTATACAACAGCACATGATAACAGTAATTATCAAGTTGTAAGACGCGTAGAGTAATAATTGTTTCACATTGTCTGGTACCTAACGATGCAATACTATACCGACCCCGCCTCACCCCAAGAACATAAATCAAAACGGAAGTTTTCGCGAGATGCACTGACAGGTCATCCTCTGCCGTGTTTTATTTAAGGCAGGAGATTAAGGAAACACGAGTTAAGGGTAGTGTTTTTACTGTTTTTATTGCAAAACTTTTTTTTGTAAGAATAACTCAAAGAATTCTCCAAAGTTTAATTTTCTCCACGTGGTGATATCAAAAGTAATTTTTAAACATATCATGAGCATAGCGGCATCATATGAGAAACTTTTTAAATTAAGGGAAAAACGTTGTCATTAAATTCCAGGACACCCTTGACAGAGATATTCAACAACTGTTGATACCACTCTGAGATGGCTGGTAACGGAGCCGTAACAAGATCAAGGGAACGCTCTGAGATGGCAGGTAGTTGAGCCGTAACAAGTTCAAGGTAACACTCAGAGAGTTCAGGTAACAGAGTCATAACAAGTTCAAAGGAACACTCTGAGAAGGCAGGAAACGGAGCCGTAACAAGTTTAAGGGAACGCTCTGAAATGGCAGGTAACGGAGCCGTAACAATTTTAAGGGAACGCTCTGAGAAGGCAGGTAATGGAGCCGTAACAAGTTTAAGGGAACGCTCTGAAATGGCAGGTAACGGAGCCGTAGCAAGTTTAAGGGAACGCTCTGAGAAGGCAGGTAACGGAGCCGTAACGAGTTTAAGGGAACGCTCTGAAATGGCAGGTAATGGAGCCGTAACAAGTTTAAGGGAACGCTCTGAAATGGCAGGTAACGGAGCCGTAACAAGTTTAAGGGAACACTCTGAAATGGCAGGTAACGGAGCCGTAACAAGTTTAAGGGAACGCTCTGAGAAGGCAGGTAATGGAGCCGTAACAAGTTTAAGGGAACGCTCTGAAATGGCAGGTAATGGAGCCTTAACAAGTTTGAGGGAACGCTCTGAAATGGCAGGTAACGGAGCCGTAACAAGTTTAAGGGAACGCTCTGAAATGGCAGGTAACGGAGCCGTAACAAGTTTAAGGGAACGCTCTGAAATGGCAGGTAATGGAGCCGTAACAAGTTTAAGGGAACGCTCTGAAATGGCAGGTAACGGAGCCGTAACAAGTTCAAGGGAATACTCTGAGATACCCCTGGAAACGTAGATAAATGTATTTGTCTATAATTTGTAGGTCAAGAAATATTTTGAAAATATTTTGGGGGCTTATTTGCACATTAACTGGATTGGTTAAAGAAGACATTTAAAGTCCTTGTGTTTTCAAGCATGGTGTTCACTGGATGCTTCCATTTAAATAGGTATGAAGCCCACTGATGTATCTGCTTCAATTTTTATTTCTCTGGAATGTACTTTCCTTCGTTACAACGTTAGAAACGTGAAATACTTTAAATACCACAAATTAATTAAAATAAATCAAATATAAAGTTAGACTGGTAAATAAAAAATATGTCCATGGCATACTAATGAAGTGGGGTTAATTGATTAATCTAAACTATTTATCGTTGCCGATTTCTAATGTATGAAAACATGGCGTAGGCCTGCTTATCTTTTGCTTAGATACGGTTGCTCCTTATAGAGAGAATACCAGGTACACCCTTTTTAAAATTAATTAGATTATTCTGTCGAAGACAAATTAAGTTATCAACGGGGAACACTTGTCTTAATCAAAGACACATATCATTAGATCGTATATCAATTTCTACCAACAAGTACTGCGGCTCATAACTGTCATTTATTTATAAGACAATTAACAATTACACGACTGGTTTATTTAAAAAAAAAGTATGTGGGTTTGCGAACTTTTATTTTGACGATTCAATTAAATTGATATACGTATGAGATATAGTGGATCGCCAAAAGAAGAACTTTTAATATGCTATAAATAAAATGTAGTTTTTCCAACATTGGCAATAAGTTAATAAAAATATTTTAAAACTCGCCAAACTGAGGCAATCTGTCAAACTTGGCAGTCTAATAACATACCTATTGACGTATGAATACATTAAATTATATATAGGCCCCTTTTTAAGAGTCGAATAAGATTCTTAGTACGGTAACTTAACTATAGCTTAATCCGATGCTTATTTCATTCATAAAAAATTAATTGTTTTTTCGAAAATCGTGAATAAAGTATTGATATTAAATCTTTTAAAAGATTTAAAAATTGCCATTTTCTTTGTTATATCAATGCGTATCATTAAATAGTTGGTAGTGTGCATTGCTAAGAATTTAAAATTAATTGGTAAAAACAATTTGTGATCGTAATAATAGCTAGACATGTTGAAAACAAGAAAATTTGTTTGTTTTTGTAGTAAAAAGGACAGTTTTTTTTTTCCGAAGACGTATTATTAGGAATTGAGGATTCTGTCTTTCCACAGGTGTGTTGCCTTGTACAAATCTAGTCAACCACCATGTCCTGTTAGCAGCTTCCATTTTTAGATCCTGAAACGAAAGTATTAATGAACCAAAAATAAATTAAAAGTCCTCAAAATTGGGTGCCATTTGCAAACTGCATTAACTATTTTAAACGTGTTGGAGTATTTTTAATCTCAAGCCATGAACTAAATGTATAGGAGCGTTTGAACTTCAGCGCATATGTCCTTGATTTCCGAGTTACCATGCAAGCTGTCTAAAAAAAACTTGCAAAAAATTGCAAAACCCAGGCAGATAACTATGCAAATAGCGTTTGAGTTAATTGACGAAGAAAGTAAATTAGCTTATTGCTATGTAGACGAACAGTATAGTATGCATAACAGATAAACTTAAAAGTATAATAAAATAAACTCGTAAAACGCAAGAAAATTACAAAATATAGCCCCAGTGTGCAATCACACGGCGTTCATCATCTCGAGAAAAACTCAAGTTTCTTCTTCAAGGGCAAATAAATTCTTCTCATCCAGCTTCTGACGCTGTTTTTATTTTTTTCACCTTCATATCTTATTTTCTACCGCCCTCGGGGTATTTGTCTGTAGGCATCTCCGATAGCTCCAGGGTAAAGAATCTAGACCTGGTTTTCTGGTCTTGTTTACTTGCACTCACACAAGTGGTCGTTGTAGATGTGTGTCTTGCTATACGCGTACATCTAGTTTACATTATTCTACCGGCTTTGTTGGTCTGGGCGCATGCGCTTTCCGAAGAGATCCGTGTTTTATTCAAAACTCCGATAGGTTCGTATATTTATTGATTTTCCACTACTATCTAGACCACAGGTTCTTAAACTTAGTTTTTATTCGTGAACCATTTTCATAATGCAAAATTATTAGTGACGACCGGGCGGTAATGGTTAAAAAGTTAAGTTGAGTTTTTTTTGTTTACTCTTTTGTTGGTTTTTTGAACAGTTTTGGATCAAATGAGAAATATAAATAAATGATATATTTATTGTAAAAAAATGCATACATTCAGTTAATATCGGTTAAATTTGTATTGTTTACAAACTATAAATATACCTATAACTAACAGAAACTATTGATTAATCTTTTAGTTAATAATATGAATAATTATTTAAACTCTGTTCATGAATAATAGCGAACGACGTTTATTTCTACATTAAATTAAACAAATATTCAATGAAAATTTGTAGTCATTGGCGTAACTAGTGGAAGACATATGGGGAACTTGACCTGGGCGCCAATTTCATTAGTAATATTAGCAGCAACGTAAGTTTCAATATTTTTAACAATAAAAGTTTATTTCGTTTTAATTATTTTGTAACCAGTATTAAAACGAGTAAAATAATTCATATAGATTTTAAAGATTTCAAAGGGTGACATCTTTCATTCACCCAGGGTGATATAAACCCTTATCGATACTAATTACGCCCTTGGTTGTAGTATATTATAATTTCAATAAAAGCATTATAGATATTTAATTGGCTCGCGTTTGTAAATGTTTACAATGACCCACATAATCTTTTGCGAAACCTCCAGAGTCTGAGATGAAAGCTATAATAGGCTTTTGGTATGAAGGACCGTATATCTGAGAGTTATCAAAAATTATTAAAACTACTTTAATATATTCATACGTCAAGTGATGTGATCGCCATCTGTCATTTTTGATATTTCTTTGTGGCGCGATGATATCGTGTTCAGGTTACCCGCATATATGATTATTACTCTAGTTGGGTAGGGATAAGGAAATTAGAATTTAAGAGGTAATATACCCGAATTTCCATGGATATAGAGTGCGAAGCCATTTAGGGAAAACCACCCTCAGAGATTGAACTGGGATTTGAACCCTGAACTTCCCGTCATCAGTTGGTCAGTTCGACACGAGAGTTACGCTTTAGTTAGACCAATAAAAGAGTTATTTTTTAAATCAATAGATAGTTATATTATAGAATAAACTATTGGTGATATAATTTAACTATAAAGAGACTTACATCGGTGGGCACATGGATTAGGTCATCATTCTCATCTGTATGGATAGTAAGACGCCAGGCACAATGATTTTATCAAGAGTAAGTTACACAATGATTATTCATTTACACCTGTTTCTCGACGTAAGAGTATATTTTATTAAATGTGTGCGAAGATATCGTGCAGCTGTGCTGAATTTTATACATTTATCATTTGTAAAATATATAATTTACTATAAAAAAAACGCTAGAAAATGAATCATTAGTTAAATTATCTTATTTTGATAAGAAGAGAATTTTCATAATTTTAAAATGTGTAAGCCTCGTTTGTTTTGATAACATCGAGCTTAAAAATGTATCAATATTTTCGAAAAAAACTTCGTTTATATAAAGTTATATCTAAATAGCTGTGTTTAATCAGTAGTTCTTTATCGAATTAGTTTTAATTAACTGAAATAGATTTAATGTTTAGCAGAACTTTCTTTTACAGAGACCCGCCTTGGTGGTGTAGTTGGCTAACTCACTTGTCATGTTGAGCTCTACTGCTGAGGACGGGGAGATCGAGGTTCGAATCTCGGTCGGGTGAACTGGGGTGGTTTTTACTAAATGGTTTCCACTCTCCCTCCACGCAAATGCGGGTTCACTTCCTCTAATTCAACATCTCTAAATCCATTAACGTAATTAGTACTTAAAGCGTATAACCCGAACGGGCAGTAAGACGCGGCGCTAAATATAAATTATTCTTTTACAGAGATTTTCCTTTACACAGGTTTTTATAGATCTATGTAAAAATAAATCATATCTGACACACCAAGAAACAAACATGAACCCATTATGGAACTCTTATTTTTTTTGTCAAACTCTGGTTGTATTGATCATATCTTATTTCCCACACAATCCACTTTGAACAAATAAATAACTGTAAACTTTCTTTCCACTAGATGAGTGACTGGTCGACGTTATAAAGATGAAGTTCAAAGCGAAGGCCTATAACTAATGGGATCATGGCAAAAAGATCTGAACTAAATCGGCAAGTTCTACCCTTCAGAAGAATAAATCTTCCCCGCTGATTCATTTTCCAATCGTAGTTAAGTACGGACTGAGCGAATAGCAAATACGTCAACAGGGAAACTTGATGTATCTCTTTCCGCATCGAATTCGGTCTCTCATTACTTAGGAATTGATCACTAACATTCGCTGTAAGTTGTTGCTTTACTCATTGGAAAGGCGTAATAAATCTCTTTATAGCATATCAATTTTGCCACTTTTTTCAGAACTAAGAACTCCCCTTTTAATCTCCTTACGTGAACTCTCAGAGATTCAAATTCTTCCATCTTAATTGTGTGGTAACTCACCCTGATCGGGAAATGATGGTTAAATTACTAACATTCATCCATGGTGGGCTGGTCATTACGTTGATATCACTAGGAGGGATCTTATTCTTATGTAACCATTTGACGGTACTAGGGAAAAGGGTGGGCGGGTCGTTGGTGGTGGAAGTTCAATTTAAACTCAAATTGAGGTGGTACTTGACCCTTTTAGACAATACTAATACTTTTTCAATGTACTTTAGATTAGGATTAAAGGGGTATTTGTAATATTTAGATCAATTTTAAAAAGGTGTTTGCTAAGAGTCCTTAAGGTGGGATGGAAGGGGATGCGAGAAAAGGCCAGAATTTTTTCAGTCTTTATGACAAAATATTTTTTGGCCAAAATAAATCAAATGTTGCCCCAGTATAAACTTATAATTTAATTTTATTCACATGGTGAACTCAAAATTTCTTTAATATATGTCAAGTTGTCCTGAAATTTAATGACAACTTTTTCTGTTCATTTAAAAAGTTTATCAGATAAAGCCATAACGTTCATAACAGATATTCAACAACTATTGATAGCGCTGTGTGCAGAAAATTAAACTCTTATGTTTGTACTGAAGCAATATTTGGTTTATTTTGGCCAAAAAATGTTTTGCCATAAAAATTGCAAAAATAGAGTCCTTTTTTCGCGTCCCCAACCATCCCACCTTAAGGGGCGTGAGATATAAAATACGTTGTCCTGGAAAATGTGTGTAGGGTTACTTTCACCCCCTTTTCCCTTGTGCCCGTCATGTGTTTATGGTGTTCTTTTTGTACGCCGCATCATACTGCCGTTCAGGAACTGTACCAGCGTTTGTGTGGGAACCGATTGGAAAAACATAAAAAAGAAGCTTTTATTACACCTGACTGAGATTAAAACCCGGATCTTCCTGTCATCAGCAATCACGTCTCTAAATGAAACCTTCCTCATACCTTGCACATGCGCTTATAGATTGGTCAATAAATAGTAAGACATGCAGTTAAAACCTTAAACAAACTCACTTAGAGAAGGTGAACTAGTTCGACCAGTTCATTTGGAAAAATCGTTGAATTTAAGCTATCCGTCCGTGAACAAGCTGAAATAAACCACGAGATCCAGAACCACTTGTTAAGAATATAGTATAAGTCTTGACACTGCCCCCCCTCCCCCTCTGGCCCAAGCACCCCACCACAACATTCCTATTATTGTGAGAGGAATGACAATCCAGCTAAGGGGACTCCCTAAATAGCTGGGATATTGCCAATCAGTTGTTGCGTTTGGATTAAATATTGACAAAACCTTTAACAGTATACGAGTTTGGTGTTTAATAGGATGAACAAATAATTATATTTTATGACGTTATACATATAATTACTTGTAAACATAACTTAAAAGTTGAAATTTTCCTCTCTTTAAAGACACAGAAGTCCACATATTTCTGTGTATCACTAAGAGATAAATGCCCAGAAAACGAAAGTTCGCTCGTATAGGATCGTAGGATGAATCTTTGGGAATCGAATGATGTAATTTACATACAATACAAATTGTATTGGAATTTGAATTTTCCTCTTCCCCTATTTGTTCTCCTCCTGCCATATGGCTCCTCCCAGTAGCGCTATAAACCCACTTAATTCCTCTAGATTATGAATTTCTAATCGACAAATCTAGTGCCTTAAGGTGGGGATGTAGGGCAAAACATTTATTTGGTTAACACAAATCAAAAAGGCTTCAATACAAACATAGGGTTTAATCTTCTTCACCTGGTGACCTAAGCAGTTTAATATCTATCAAGGATGTCTTTAAATTTGATGACAACTTTTTCTATTAGCTTAAAAGGTTTCTTATCTAATTTCACTATGTTCATGACACAAATTCAAAAACTGTTGATAAAACATGCGAAGAAAATTAAACTCTATGTTTCTTCTGGAGCAATATTTTATTCATTTTGGCCAAAAAATTGTTCATCTATAAGAAATGCAAAACCATTGACCTTCCCTCACGTTCATTGCACTACCACCTTAAGTGAAACTTTTATTAATTTTCCGGAGAGTTGGTTAGATTGATCGTGTAGTTCGATCGCAGTACCGAGGGGGCTTTTGAGCGGAAACATATCCAAGCTTTCTGATCCTCTTTTATCAGACGAACTGGTTTGTGGGTCTTAGATGGCGTCTAGTGACAAGGAGGCAGGAACGAATCTCGCAGACCACCTTCGTTACCTGTGACTAATTGAAAATTTTAGTCACCCACTTCGGTGGCCGCACGATCCAAGGCGTCACTCTCGTGGTGGACTAGACTGGCAATGATAGGGAGATCGGGGCTCGAATCCCGGTCGGTTGTACTAAGGGTGCTTTTACTAAAATGTGTTTCCACTCTAACTCCATGTAAATGCGGGTACTTTAAGTTGAACCTCCCTCATACCTTGCTTATTAACTGTGTATGTTTATAACCTGAAAAGATACTAAGACTCGGTACTAAAAAGTAGTATACAGTTATTGGCGGCTACTAGAATCGGAAGCTCCAAAATACTTTTGACCCGTTGTCGACTGGTTACATACAGCTTCATTAAATAATGGCTTAAGGCGCTATAATAATTAAGTAGAAATTCATAAACGTCCATAAAATAAGTGGAACTGTCCATCAATAAGAAAACAATTGGAAAAGGAATATACAGAGGACCATACAGTGTTGTGACCCACTTTTAAATACATACTTATATTCCCAAAGATCCATTCTACACTCCTATTTTAAGATACCTTTTGTTTCTCAGGAATGTAGGTCTTAGTGATCAACCAAAATAATATGCAGCTTTTTGGACTTTTTTTTTTTAGAATTAACATTTTAACTTTTAAATTGTGTGTACTTACTTACGCTAAGACATTAGGAACACGAAAGATAATTGCCGCACTTAAACAAGCATGCCACCCATTCCTATTTGAGCTAGTTTCATCTATTTCACCTCATTATTCCCTATCTCTATCTTGAGCTATTTTATCTAGACCACATCACCACACCCTATCCCTATCTTGAGCTAGTTCCATCCAGTCCACCTCATTACATCTTATCTCTTTCAGGTATATTATAATGTTACCCTTTCATCTGTGTCGAGCCCTTCCCAATGGTCTTTTCCCATTTGGTTTCCCAGTCAGTACCTTGAATTATTATTATTATTAGCACCGCGTCTTACTACCCGTTCGGGTTATACGCATTTACGCTAATGTGTAATGGTAGGGTGATTGTGAGATGAAATGGAGGACCTACAGTTTAACGTGGCATCCGAACCACGGTGGAGGCCTGGCATTCCCCACATTCACAAGATGTCTTGTCAGAGGTGAAGGAAGGGTTTGGTAATCAGACAAATCTGTGCTGGGACCGAGGATTGAACCCCGGACCTCCAGCACAGAAGTCCGACACCTTACCCCTAGACCACCAGGTCACCGTCAGTACCTTGAACACGGTTCTAAATTCTCCCATTCTGTATGTCCTGCCCACCGTAATCTGCGAAACTTTAAATTATGTTTATAGTTAAAGGTTTTCTCAATATTTAACCTAAGTGCAACATCTAAGAAAGCGTAAAGAACAAGAAGACAATTATTTTGGCAAAAGTCCGTATTTCCCCCTCCCACCTTTTTTTTTTAGTCGCACAGCATCTTGACCTTGATCTGTTAGATCTACTTTCAATACCTGTCCCTAATTATGTAAATGTATCTCGACTGATTTTTAACCATTTTCTTCCATAAGAACACCAACAACTCCTAGGAAAAAATTGATCTGTTCCCGCGAAATAGGCAGCCTGCCAATAATTATTTCTTCCTCCAAGAAATAAAAATAGAAATAACAGTGGGGAAGGGGCTATGTAGGCCCATAATCATTCTCGTTGTATACATTACTTTTAACAATTACACACCAATTAACATGTTTTGTACCTCCCACGTTTTCTTTTTACTTTCATTTTTTAATGGACAATATTTTCTTCGCTATAATTTGTACTCATGTATGGTTATTGTTATGTGTGTGGGGTTTTTTTTTTTGCTGAGTATGTAATTTTTTTTTCACATATTATTTGGATTTTGTCGTTTTCCGGGCACGATGATTTTATTGTGGAATAGTAACTTTCATCCTTGAAATCCTGTATGTAAATAAGCTGTTATTGTTAATATGTGTCTCACGGGAAAGAATGTTAACGATCTATATTTTCACAAACATTCGTAAGATGTGTTTATTCCACTAGGTCACTGTGGTCCAATGTTTTTTTTTATCCCAAGGGCCAAATATAATTTTTAACTTGCACCATGGTCTGAATAAATATTTAATAATTACATTAACTTATTATTATTATTATTATTATTATTATTATTATTAGCACTGCGTCTTACTACCTGTTCGGGTTGTGCGCGTTTACGCAAATGTGTAATGGTAGGGTGGTTGTGAGATGAAATGAAGGACCTACAGTTTAACGTGGGATCCAAACTACGGTAGAGGCCTGCCATTCCACACATTCACAAGTTGTGATTAATACACGTCATGTCAAAGGTGAAGGAAGGGTTTGGCGATCAGATAAATCTGTGCCAAGACCGAGGATTGAACCCCGGACCCCAGCACAGAAGTCTGATACCTTACCTCTAGACCGCCAGGTCACCTATATCATCTTAATATAGGAATAAACACAGAACTTATTAAAATTTTATTTTCAATACTTATATACACGTTGTAATTTTGGATCGTAGAAGCTTTCAAATTTTACTGCCAAAATTAAGTTAATTTATCTTCCAAATATCTATTTTTAAATAGGCCTAATGTATACACATTTTCACAAAACATCATAAATATGTGTTTATCCATATTTTTATTAATAAAAATGCAGAATAAAATACAATAATGTCCTTTCAAAATAAATATTTTTACTTGAATCAATATCTATTTCATATTTAAGTACCGAGGGTTTCTCTTTCAATATTCTCTAGGATACTGTAAGGGCTCCATTGTCAGTGAGTGCGAGCCGCATTAGGACCGCGGGCTACCAGCTGGAGCACACTACACTAGATTATTAAATTACTGTGGGCCCGCTTCGATGGCTGAATGGTTTGACGCGTCACTCTTATGTTAGACTGGCCTACTGATGACGGGGAGATCGGGGTGAGAATCCCATTCGGGTCTACTTATGATGGGCTTCCTTAAATGGTTTCCCACTATCCTTCAACGAAAATGCGGTTATATTACCTCTTGAATACGTTCTTTATCAACCTTACAACATTAGATTAATTATTATGTATGCTTATAAACTTAAAAGGTTGTAAGAAAAGTGATTTAAAAAATACATGTGGCCATCTTGTTTTTTTCTTTCTTTCCACCATTTGAAGAGAGAGAAGTATTGTGATTGTAAAAAAAAAATCAGCTAGAGATTTTGATAAATGTCAACGTTTCATGAGCCCCTGAAACTGAAATAATGGTTTTCCCGTTGCCGTGTATCTGTCCGTCCATCTCTGTATCTTGGGCTAGAGCCATTCACCAATTGGGTTCAAACTTGGTATATAGGGTTTCCCTAAAGTCCCTCGAGGTATTTTTGGAATTAGATATCTAACCATTAAATTCAGGGACGTTTACTGAAGGAACAAAAGAAATAACGTTGATTTTTCCCAAAATTCGCTTTAGCGATTTTTATTTAATTTTGTATCAAAACATTGTTTAAATTTACAAACAAAATGGAAACCCCCATTTTCCATGAAAATGACTTTAAGGGTACCTTAAATAAGCAGAATTATACAATTTCGATAATATCTCCACAACTATTTGAGATACGAAATAACTTATCACTGTAAAGTTATAGTACTGTTAATATTAAACATATTTTGAACTCGAATATATTTTTATAAAACCAATAGTTTCTGAGCTAGAAGCAACCATATACATTTTTTTTATTTAGTACGTAAAAATATCTGAGATTGAATGTTATGCTTTTTGATGGACAGAGAGATTCTCCTCTGATCTCATTGTTTCTGTAACAATGTATACCATTTATGTTCTTTGGTTGAGTGTTTTTGCAACTGTGTATACTACTTTGCTTCACAAGTTTTGCGAGTTTTTGGTAAATGTCTCTGTTTTAAAATTAAAGAAATAGAAAGTAGGGCCTATGCGCGGTCCACTGTACCATCTATTTTTATCACTGCCTGTTCAGGTTTTACTCAAATGTTATAATTACTCTAATGGGGTAGAAGTGAAGAAGAAAGAATTTTAGAGGTAATTTATCCACATTTGATTGAAGAAGAATGGGAAACCATTTAGGAAAATTCATCCTCACTAGACCATATTGGGATTTGAACCCCGATCTCCCCGCTTTCAGTAGGCCAGTCTAACACGGGAATGATGCATTGGACCACTTATAATGAGCTGTTGTTTTATTTGAAAAATAAATGTTCAACTTCTTTTGTGTGAATGTGAGGAATGCCAGGTCTCCACCGTGGTTCGGATTCCACGTTAAACTGTAGGTCCTTCATTTTATCTCACAATCACCCTACCATTACACATTAGCGTAAGTGCGTATAACCCGAATGGGTAGTAAGACGCGGTGCTAATAATAATAATAATAATAATAATAATAATAATAATAATAATAACTTCTTTTGGTAGGCCGAATAGTTTTAACTCTTAAGACGTCACTCTCACAATAGACTGGACTGTCGTTAATGGAATGATCGGGGTTCGACTTCCATTTGGAAGCTATGAGGGAGATTTTTCCCTCTAAAAATGGTTTTACACTTTCCCCCACGCAATTAAAGGTGCACTTCCCATAAATTAAGTCTTCCTGATCCCCAGCACACTTGCGTAATTAGTACATACGTGTTATGTTGGAATGGATAGTGATACTTTAAATAACTAACGACTGGGGACTGGAGGTTGTGTCTGATCTAGATTCAAGCTAGTTTATTACTCGGTTTAAAAAAGTGCACTTTAAATATCAGATATATATTATATTACAAGTGTTATTCTATAGGTTTTGTTAATATCTATAAAAAAAATTACAGTTTCAAATCACATGAATTGACGTATGAATACGTTAAAGTATATTTAGTAGCTTTGTATAAATGCCAAATATGTTCATTCGTAAAAATATCAGGTTATAGTAAACATTCAAATTAAACATATGATTTAAAAACACAAAGGGCTTTTTAAAATTTATCATAAGATCCATATAACAACCAAACATACATCAAGTCCTTATAAAAAAAATTTATCGTGTAGACTCATGAGCTTACCTCAACGCGTTTACAATCTTATGTACTCATTTATAATGAATCATTTTTATTATTAACTATGGTAACATTTTAGTGTGCTATGTATGTAAACATTATTGTCAGCATTATAGTGTAATATTTAAGGCGTAAAATATGCCTAGCATTTATTTTCTGAAACACAAAATATATCAGTCACGTTATGTCAGCCAATGGAAGGGGAAAGGGTGGAAATATCTTTGTATATACATTCCAATTTTCATTGGAATAACCTTATCTGACTGAAAAGAATGTTATTACCACTACGTCTTACTGCCCATCCAGGATATACACTTATGTACTAATTACACCAATCATTTTAGGGATTAGGAAGGTTATATTTAGAGGAACTACACCCACAGTTGCGTGAAGGGAGATTGGAAAACTCCTTATTAAAAAAACCACCCTCAGTACAACCGACCAAGATTCGAGCATCAATCTCTAATCACCGTCAGTCTAGTTTACTACAAGAAAAGCGCATTATACCATGCAGCCAACGAAGCGGGTATGAGAGAGGTTGAATTCAGAGGAGGTTTGCCCACATTTGATTGGAAGGAGAATGTAAAAAAATAGGGGGGAAACCCCTCAATATACTCAAATGTAATTTAAAACCCGATCTTTCCGTGATCGGCAGTCCATTTTATTGCGAGGGTGAAGTTACCTTTCGACTAAACGAAGCTGGTTTTGAAAAGCTACCAGATCTACTTCCACGTAGCCATACGTCAAGTCAAGTGATCAGCAGCTGTTGTATTTCATAAATAATATCAAAACCTATAAAATAACACTAATAATAAAGTAAAGTGTTGTCAATGTAGGCTACAAAAAAAAGTTTGTGTTTGTGCCTTTTCTTTGAAAATTGGGCTGTTACCTATAATCCAGCTTACACTAGCAACGTCCCTCAAGAAATATTCTCATGGTTATAAACAAAATGAACAAACTTAGGAGCCTATAAATTAATCGCTACAAATCTCAGAAATAAAATATATATATGAAGAAAAACAAATAAAATTGTGAAGAGCATGACATTATGTTTGTTCATAGGAGTATATATCGTTATAATATGTAAAGTAAGACGTCCGTCATGATAAACGTGGGAACATTATCATATTAGGGAACAGATTGTCATGTCTTGAAACCGGCATATGAATATTTAAACTACGCTTGCTGTTTTTATTCGTGATTTTATTGTTTTAACATGAGAAGGGGGGTGGAGCGAGAGGGGGGGGGTAATAGTGTCTTGTGTATTTTTCTGGTCGAGATCTTTATTCGGTGTCGACTTGTCCTGGAATTATTCCTTTTAAGGTTTAACCGGTCTCTTGTTGTTTTTTAACATGCTTTGCTTAGTATTAAATGGAAATGTATTCTTGAGATATTTGTAATAGTATGTTATTTAATTTTAATATTTATCTCGCAAGGTATTGTTTAATACAAAATTCAGCTGATTTTGTAATCGAAATATATATATACACCCTCTGTGATCTAATGTCAGAATTGGAAAGGGGTCAACTCAGCCCCTTGAGAACAAATGAGGAGCTACTTTAATGAAAAAAGTAGCAGCTCCAGTCTAGAAAACAGAGATGAACGGCCAGAGGTTCGTTGTGTTGACCACATGACAACGCCTATCCGGAGAAATTGGCACTATTTTCACCAACAGATGGCGGCCGCTTGGTCGGTACGGCTCTTTTGTGGGGTTAACGCCATTGTGTTTTAGTTTATATACATACAAGCTCTGTGGTGTTGGTTTTTTTCTGTATCTTTGTTGGTCCAGAGTTTTTCTCAAACTTCTCTATAATTTACACATCACATACTGATTACTTATATATTGTAGTTACCCTCGAAATACTTAAAACTGTAAATTTTTTCAGGGGGTGGCCCCCGGGATGGTTTATCGCACCACGATCACGTGTCTAAAACTATAGATATCGTTTTGATGCGGCTTACCCGTGCAGAGAAGGATTTAACGATTCATGCCCATTTCGCGCACTTTGGAATTTCTACTTGAATTTGTCTCGTCTCGTGCAACTGTTTTTCCTATCTCATGCACTCAACAAGAAACAAAGAATCGCTCGCGACTTTTACACTCCCTCTTCTCTACTAGGACGAGGTGTTCCCCTCGTGTGCAATGGGGTAGGTCCACGTCACTATGCCATTCATTTTCAACCCTTCTGTTCCTCCTTTAGCCAAGTCAATATTTGTCTATGTCAGTATATCTAAGGTTTCGACAACTTAGCTAAGTCGGTAGCGTGTCTCCTACTGAACTAAGGGTCCCGGATTCGATTACCGGTATTGTCGAAAATGTATCATTGATGAAATATGGTCTTACCCTTTCACATTGATAAATAAACGGCTGGGGATTGAATGTTGTGTCTTAGTCTTAAGTTAGATTATAAGGAATCTGAAGCTACGACAGGCCTAGCCAGCCGGTAGTGGAAAATATGTGGCTTTAATAAAAAATGACTCAGGCCACATGTTAGAAACAGTAATGGATGTAAGTTAAATTAGATATGTCTAAGGCAATTCTTACTATGTAAATACAGTTTTCTCTAAGAGCTTTGTTAGGAATTGATTTATTTTAAATAATTATCATAAGTGTTAAAACAAGTTTTATCCTAAGTAAATTTTATTATGTTATTTTTTTATTGTTACTTATTGTTATTTATTTTAGTATAGAAGCTTTCAAACAAATTAATTCAATTTGATTTATCTTATTAGCTTGTTTACCGACCCTATCCTATTTCAGCTATTTAAGCACTGGAGTGCCTGAATCAGTGAGGGTTTGTAACCAGCACTTCTTATTTCAGTACTAGGTGGCAGTAACTTAATTCAGCACCCAAACGCTGAGTGTTCGTATCTTCGATTTCAACATCTATTCTTCAATTGTTAACAGAACATTCTGCCCAGATACACTAAATCATTCACTTATTCTAACAATTTTCCATTTATACTAAGCTGACAATCATTTCCTGATCCGTCCTTATCAAAAACCATCACATTACTTACTGAGTTAACTCTAAAACAAACACAACACCCGGTTTCCAAGTTGTTAAGGGGGAAATCACAATCCAATTAACGACAAATTTTCCTTCCGTACCGGGAATCGAAACGAAGACTTTTAATTTCAACAGGCAGACTCGCTGACGATGGAGCTAACTAAGGTGTCGGGCCATTTAATAATACAATAGGAAACGAAGATCAATATTAAAATTTACCCGCTGCGGTGACAAATGGTCTTGAAATAAAGATTGTACTGCCTATGGCGCAGAAATCGGTATATGAATCCCACTCAGGTGTACCGAGTTGTTTTTTTTCCCTCAACTGTCTTAAACTCACTCCCCCCACCCCCACCCCACCCCACACAATCGAAGATCAACTTCCTCTAAATTTAATCAGCGTCATCCCTAACTCATTAGCTAATTAGTACTTACGCATACATCCCGAACGGATAATAAAGTAACAAACCTTATTTTTATTAAAAACTGTTGTATATATATATATATATATATTATATGGTAATATTATATATATAATTTGTATATGTGATATCTATATATATATATCCTTCCTATCTTAAATGAATGGGTCATTGTACGACTGTTTGAAAACAACTTTCACTGAATACCAGAGACTTGCAAGCATTTGCCCGGAGTTAAGGAGGACCTGCTTTCACTCCAAAACCCGCCACAGCCATATTTAATTACATACGTGTCCACAGATATTACGTGTGCGTATCGTGATACAAGCAATCTCTCGTGTCCTGGACTTGGGCAACTTTGTAAAAAAGAATGACGTGTCGGTTATAAGTGGAGACTCACCATGGTGGACGGGTAGTCTAAGACGTTAGATTCACAATCGTAATTGTTGTAGGCTTTAACGTGGGATGGAAAAAGCAACGCTATACAATTAAGTATATATGAAAGGTGAGGCTTAGGGGATGAAAGATTATAGCTACGGAAATCAACCCTATCAGAATCTTATCCAAATAAATTGAAAAATGACACCTGGTTCTATTCCCTTTTTCAAGTGTTATTTTCTAAATTATTCGAATTTAAAGTGTGAGTTAAGGATTCAAATCCAATTCTAGCTGTGGTTTCCCCAGAGACAGTCTTCGCTAATATAGTAACATATATTTTAATCTACTCTTCCTCCTAACACCCTAAGGTTAAATACCCGCACCAGTTAGCACGCATGCAACAGCGTTAGACTCGTTTTATATAGGTTTAGCTTACGTGGAAGTTGGGGTTCAGATCCCACCCGAATATATTGAGATGCCTCTTCATTCTCTTCCATGAAAATACGAATACATGTCCTTAAAATGCACCTTACTTATCTCCACTCTATTTAATATGGGTATAGCACGGATTGGTAGCAAGACGCGGTTCTTAGAAATAAATAAATCATAAAAATGATTTTATTCAATCCTCCAATTCTAGGATCATTTAAAAAGATTTTGACATATTTCATCATAATTGTTGTTTGACGGAAAATTCCAATTTTTTTTTTTCGATCTACTTCCTTTTGAGGCAAAATAAAAATTGACGGTGAAAATGTTACGCAATCGTCGACAATAATTTACTCGAGCAAGTCACACGAAGAAGACGTTCCAACGTTTTCGACACAAGAGGCATTGTCCCCTTTGAGGTCCTTTACAGGGGGGGGGGGTGGGGACCTGTGATCCACTGGGAGTTTGCGCAATTAACCCACACGCAACCGCCACTGGAAATGGTTTCAAACCAGAACCGTTCGTTGGCTGTGCGCTGGAGTGCTTCACTATGACATGACCGGAGTAGGCCGTTGTTTAATTAGGTTGATTGTCGGAGGCAAGTTTTCGCCGCCATTTGGTTCCCATTGCTCTTCTTATACTCTTCTTGAACGAATGCTCAAAGTAGGCACAGAGAAAAGTATTTTATTTTTATTTAGCACAGTGTCTTACTACCCGTCCGTTATATACGCCTATGTATTAATTAGGTTAATGTGTTAGGGATGAGGAAGGTTGAATTTTAAAGAAGTGTATCCGAATTCCATGGAAGGCTAATGGAAAACCGTTTGGATAAAAAATAGCTCAGTATACCCAACATGGATTTGAACCCAGATCTCACCATCATCGGCAGTGGCAGTCTAGTCCATTGCGAGAATGATACATTGAATCGACGTTTTTCAAACTGTGTTCCATGGGCTCCCCCATAGTTATCTCAGGCTCCGCGGGACCATTTTAGAATATTCCTTATTTTGTTGTTCACAATATAAAATAGCATCAGTAATAAAATATATTCCAATTTTCTCACATCTGAATGAAACGAGGCAGCCAGAACATGTATTTTTTTAAAAGTATGTTTTATATACTTTCATGCTTGTAAAACTTAACTCTCATTATTATTATTATTATTAGCACCGTGTCTTACTACCAGTTCAGGTTAATACTTACTTACGCTGTGTAATGTTAGGGTGATTGTGAGATGAAATGGAGGACCTACAGTTTAACGTGGAATCCGAACCACGGTGGAGGCCTGGCATTCCCAACTCTCATTATTAAATGTTCATAATATTAATGTGAACATTTTTATTAAGGCTCAAACATGTTTTTTTTTTCTGGCGCAAAGAATTCTTAGATCATGCAGCCATTGAAATGGGTCTAAAAATGTAATAGAGTTACAATCAAGTATTCACACGTTAAGTCATGTTATCTGCAGCTGTCCTTGTTGATAGATATTATCAATACCTATTAAAATACTAATAAAATATTTAAAAATAATATATTAAACACCTTATTTCAACTGGTAGCATGCCTGTATATTGAGCTAAGAATCCTGGGTTCGATTCCTGGCATGGCCGAAAATTTATCATTGATAAAAATATGGGTTTACTCTTTCACATTGATAAATAAACAGGTGGGAACTAGATGTTGTGCCTGTCCTAGTCCTAAGATAGACTATAAGGCACATGAAGTAATGACAGGCCTAGCCAGCCATTAGTTGAAAATATATGTCTTGAATAAAAAAACTGGCCCAGACCATAGGCGGGAAACTGTAATGGAGTTAAGATAATATCATTTTTGGCCACAAAATCATGTTTGAATTTTCTTAAATGCCCTTTCTATAATAATTAGGTTTTATGACATCCTAGTTAGTAAGATTATAAACTTAATTTCTTAGGTGTGTTTGATACAAAGTAACGCTCCGTTGTCGCGGAGTTACGAATAGGGGGAGGGGGAAGAGTATGTTACAGTACATCTGTACATGTTCCCACGCGGTGGTGGCTCCTCAGGGATGCTGGTAAACAACTCGTGTGGTTGTGACACATGTGGACGCCTCGCTTGGTACTCTATCTACAGAATGGACCAGAACTCCGTATGAGGCCTCGGATGAAGCGTGGGACGATATTATTTTAGTTGGTTGAGTCTCAGCGAGAGGTTATCACTCCTGACTCTGACCCGGGTAACTGTGACTTAACTCCCCAACTGCTTGAACAGGTTATTAATGTGGTGATGTAGAGGAGGCGAGAAAAGGGTAGGCTAGTGTTCTTGCAGTTATGATAGCAAAACACTTTTTTGGACAAAATAAATACAATTTTTCTTCGATAGAAACATATAGTTTAATTTTCTTCACGTGGTTTTATCAACATTTTTTTTGTATATCTATCATGAGCATAGAGGCATTAGATGACTAACTTTTTAAATGAAGAAGAAAAGCTATCGTTAAATGTCGGGACATCCTTGACAGATATTCAACAACTGTTGAGATTACTATTTGCAGAAAATTAAAATAAATTTAATCTAGTATAGCAATATTTTATTTGTTTTGGAAGAAAAAAGTTTTTATGATAAAAACTGAAAAAAAAATGCACACTTTTAACGTGCGTTCCTTTCCATCCCATCTTAAGTGTGCGCTATTTAGTTATCTCTTTTGTCTAGTATGAGTGAAATTGCCTTAAATTCACCCTCTTCATCCTTATTATCATTAGTGTTGTATAAATAATATTGGGTTCAAAGGATTATAAACACCAAAATCTTACAGCCATTCTTAATCCTATCTCCCTTAGTTAGATGGCTGTACTTACACAAAATTATTTTGAAAAAATCTGTCTCTTTAAAAAATTCTAGAAATATCACAGTAATATCTTTTTTTAATTATATATAATAGAAAAATATAATTCCTTGAAAAAAATTCTTAAATAAATTACAATATTTATTTAAAAAAATCTACATCTTTATGTATTAAAATAAATGGTACGGAGCTCCGCACGAACTTTCTCGCTCTAGTGTTTAAATATTGAAATATTTACTCAAAACTCGTAAAATATGTGAATAAAAATAATATACACTAGCAAACCCAAGAATAAATTGCACTATCCTTGTGTAAAACATTTTTTGAGTTGCGGTTTTGAATTTTATAGTTTTATTTTAAAAGAATTAATGTCCTCAATTGTATGTTTGGACCGATAAAAAAAAGTTCAATGTTGGGTCCACAAGGGTCAACACTTCGTATTAAAATTTCGACTTTCGGTTAAAATTTTCGACATTTTATTAGGTGTTGCACATCTGCATGTCATCGCATTGCTATTAAATTCCTCATTTATAAATTTTGACCAATAAAAAATTAGATATTGACTATTGAGTCTAAAATGAAGGAGATATATCATTATTGCACATCTTTCATAAGTGGTTTAAGGAAAAATAGCATACACTTTTTGAAAGACTTACTTAAATTTAATTACTCTATGGCAGGGAGAATTATTGCGTTTAAACTCCAGTAGTAGGCCAACTATATCTTTACAACTAAAGCTCTCAAAATTGTAATAATATATTTACCAATATCTAAGAAACGGTTGGTTTTATAAAAATATTTTCATATAAAAGTTTTTTATTTTTAATAGTATTACAATTTTGCAATAAGATATTTAGTATCTCATATAGTTACGGCTTCTATAAAGTATCCTTAAAGTCACTTTCACGGGAAAATTAAAATAGTCAGTTTATTTGTAATCTTAATCAACGCCTAGATACGGATTTTAATCAAAATCGTTAGAGCCGATTTTGAGAGAATCTATTTTTTTCTCTTTTCGCCCTTTTTAAACTACTCTTAATTTTAAGTTTAAGCAGACACATAGACAGACGGCATTGTAAAGACCACTTTTTAGGGTTCGGGGAGTCATGAAACATCGAGATTCATCAAAATCTCGGGTTCAATTTTTTTTACGATCACAATACCCTCTCTACTTGTAAGATATCAAGAAAGTAAAAAAGTTTATATATATATTTTATATATTTTTTTTATTACACATATACATATCACGTAGGTGTATTGGTGGCCTGAGGAGCTAGACGTGTGTGATGCGTTGGTCGCTGTTAATAGAGGTCTTGGTTCGTATATTAATCGGATGCATAACGTTTGTATTTACACATTTGTAGGTTGATTTTCCACATGTGAGTTCACCCTCATCCTCTTGCCACAATATTGCTGATAAATACCTTTAAATATATCCTCCTTATTTCTACCCACTTAGATTAAGTCGTTTAGAAGTTTCGTTCTAATCATATTTGGTGGGAACATGGTCTAAGGCACCATTCTCGCAATAGAATGGACTTCCGATGATGGGGAATCGTGGTTCGAATCCCGTGTGAGTGTACTGAGGGTGGGTCTTTCCAAAGTAGTTTTCCACTTTCTATTCACACGAATACAGATACAAACTCGTATACTCTGCTGTGGGGCAGCCTAACCTAACTCTTGCACCTTTCAGCGACTATTCCTTTGTTTCACTTTAAGATTATTTAAGAAGCCTCTAGACCAGTGATTCTCAAAGCGTGTGCCGTGGCATACTATTGTGTTGCAAAATTTACTAGGTGTGCCGCGAAATTTTGACAATATGGTAGGGCTTATTGTTGATAAAAAAAAAATTAAAGGTATTTTCATTCAAGATTTTCTTTTTTAACCCGCTTTGGTGGCAGCACGGTCTAACGCGCTACTCTCGTGTTGGACTGGATTGCTGAAAACTGGAAGATCGGGGCTCAATCCCTGAGGGCGCCTTTTCCTCGACGGTTTTCCATTCTCCTTCAATACAAATGCAGTTGCACTTCCTCTAAATTAAACCTTCTTAATCCCTAACACATTAGTAAAATTAGTAAATAGGCTGTAGGCCAAACGGGTATTAAGATGGGGTTATTAAATATTTTTTTTCATAGAAATAATATAAAAAATTCCTTTTTTTTTCAGAGACTAAAATGACTTACAATCAACGAGTTGAGTAATTACTACGCGCATGCGTTTGGCTGAGGCTCCCATTGTGTCGCGTAACTTGCACGTTCAGTGTGCCGTGAAAACCTACGAAAAATAATAGTGTGCCGTGAACAAACAAAGATTGATAACCACTGCTCTAGACTGTCTAGAGTCAAGTTAGAAGTATTGTGAGAGAGTGTTTTGGGGCCATCCTGTATGTGTGGGCACCACGTGTCGAGAGAGACGCATGTATGGACCACTTCCTGGATCTTGTTCACACACACACACACACACACACACATGAACCGTACAGATATGTTCTCTGTACATGATTACTCTATAATACGTCATTACTGGAGAATACTTGGCCTCAACTCAATCATAGGGGAGGTTATGGGGCTGGGACAGTGAGGGAGAGAATAAAATAGATTTTTAATTTAGTTTTTAGAATGGCGTTTAACGATCCGTTCGAGTAATGCGTATAATATATACTAATTACGCCAGTGTGTAAAGGACGAGAAAGGTTGAATGTATCAACATTTACATGGAAGAAGAGTGGAAATCCATCAAACCACCCTTAGTTTATCCAACCAAGATTCGAACCCAGATCTTCTCCTAATCGAAAGTACAGTCTATTGCGAGCTTGATGCTTTAGTTTCAATTTTAGAAACCAAATACTGAGGAGATCAGGACAAGTTAATGTGCATTTTAAATTATTGTACAACCAAGCTATTCGTTTAAAAAGGTTTTGGAAAACCACAAAGAGTTCTAGAGAGGGGTGGTGGGGGGGGGATATGAATCTTAAGAGCATTCGGCCAGAAATGAGTGCTTGGCTACTAAGTCAGAGTACACTTCACTTCATCCCTATCAGCACAAATAAATTTTAGTTTAATTTTACTTTCGTATTCTTCTAAAAGGTTCCTTTTTTTATCACCACATCATACTATTATTTAATTTTGTTAATAGAATAAGGACGAGGAAGATGCAATTTAGAGAAAAATGTACTTTCACTTTCACCCTTAAGGTCAAATTTTTCCAATTTTTTTTTTTTTTTAGCAAAAGAACATTTGTTGTTCAAAATAAATAAATAAATGCTTCAACTGATAGCTACATTTAGTTTAATTTTCTACTCACAATGACCCAAAAAGTTCTTGAATATTTATTCTTGGAATGACGGAAATTGACTACGACATATTTTCTCTATTCAAAAATTTTCTAGGCAAATGCAGCGATACCCATGAACTTTATTCAAGAACCGTTGAGATACATATGTGTAGATTATACTAAAAATATCAAACGAAGCAATTTTTTTTTTATTTTTGCAAAAAAAAAGTCATAAAAAAATTTACCTTAATTCACGTTCCCTTTCATCCCAACTTCGGGAAAAAACCACCTTCATTACACCAGGTTTGGATTAAAACCCCAACCTCTCCATCACTGGCAAACCAAACCAGATGCGGCTTGATATTTAGCCGGTATACTCACCGATAGGTGTATTATACGGTTGGAGTGTATTGGAAGCGAGAATAGCTAAGTTTTTTGCAGGGTTTTTTGAAATATAAAAAAAAAGTCAAAATAAACCAGATATTTATACAGTAGAACCATGGAGTTAAATTATCTTCAGATGGTGACCTCAACAGTTGTTGAATATCTTTCAAGGATGTCCTGAAATTTAATGACCAACTTTTTATCTTCATCTAAAAGATTTCTCATCTAAGGCCACAATGTCACCGTGTGAAGAAAATTTAACTCTATATTTCTACTGGAGCAATATATTATTTATTTTGGCCTAAAGATAGTTTTTCTGTAAAAAAAAACTTCAAAAAGAATGGCCTTTTCTGGGATCCCCTACATTATTCCACCATAGTAGCTACTGATTCATGCTCAAGCTATTTAAAGAGAAAGCTATTTTGGCCGTAATGTAAGAGATGGAAAATCAAGATGTCTGTCGAGGTCGAGACATAGGCCTATGGGTGACGACACTTTCTTACAGCCTTTTCCACTCTGGTCCATTGATCCCTGAGAAGGATTGTTAAATAGTTATGTTGAAGGGGCGTTCTTCGGTACTCTAACTATATACAATGTATGAATGGAGGCTTTGAATGGGATGATGAGTCTCCCACTTCCCCTCCCGCTTCGTCGCTATTTCCGTTCATTAACGGCTGAAAATTGGTTCCCTCGGTTTGGAATGTCAGATGCAGGAATATACTCTTACTCACAAGAGGACAAACTTTTTATATTGGTATCTGTTACATCGCTAAAAGATATACCTTATATTATGTTATTTTGTTGGTGGAAGAACCTTTATATTGGTATCTGTTACATCGTTAAAAGATACTATATTAGGATTTTGGTGGAAGAACCTTTATATTGGTATCTGTTACATCGTTAAAAGATACTATATTAGGATTTTGGTGAGAAGAACCTTTATATTGGTATCTGTTGCATCGTTAAAAGATACTATAGTAGGATTTTGGTGGAAAGAACCTTTAAAATGCTATTTGTTACATCTACTAAATGATAGTAGGATTTTGGTGTGAATAAATTTTTGTTTGGTACCTGTTAAATACATCTCTAAGATACACTATAATAGTATTTTGGTAATAAGAATCTTTTATATTGGTCTCTGTTACATCTCTAAAAGCTACTATACTAGGATTTAGTAGGATAATATTATTATTATTATTATTTAATAATAATATTATTAGCACCGTGTCTTACTACCCATTCGGGTTATACGCACTTATGCTAATGTGTAATGGTATGGTGATTGTGAGATTAAATGGAGGACCTACATTTTAACGTGTGATCCGAACCACGGTGGAGGCCTGGCATTCCCCACATTCACAAGTTGTGAAGTAGGATAAAGATTTAATAAAATGCAAGCATACTATTTTGTGGTCAGCCATGAAAATAGTTTACAATGTTATTGTTTTTTTATAGATATTCACAAAATATAACATAAGGTGGCAGCTGCTGATTACATTACTTGGCATATGAATAAGTGAAAGTAGAACTAGTATCGTTTATAGATGTCAAATCATCTTCTTCTTATGAAAATTGGACTACACCTTATTTGAGTAAGTGATCCGCATTGGTCGGCACGTGGACGAGGGCGTCATCATCGTCTGATATAGTTTTCTGGTGATTGAGGGTCGGGGATCAAAACCCGGATGGGTGAATTAAGTTGTTTTTATAAATTGTTTGCCACTCTAGATCCATGCAAACAAAGTACATTTATTTTAAACTATACTTTCCTCATACTTACTTAAATAGTTCAAATATACCGATAGTACCCAAAGGGTAGCAAGACGCGGTGTTAAAACAGTCAATGACAAAATTTCAAGAAAAATAAGTGTTTTTTTTTATCACCGCGTCTTATTACCTGTTCAGACTATACACAGATATACTAATTATGCAAATGAGTTAAGGATGAGGAAGGTTTAATTTATAGGAAGTGTACCCGAATTTGCGTGGGGGGGAAAGTGGTAAGCCATTTTGGTAAATCCAAAGGGGATTCGAACCCTGATCTCCCTGTCATCGGCAGTCTATTCCAACACGAAAGTGATGGCTTAGACCATGCGGCCACCAAAGCAGGTTAAAGAAGCTAGTTTTTTTTTTCAGGTGCGATTGAGAATATTTTTCATAATCTAATAGAATATTAAAGATTGAAACTCATTGATGAAACATATATATAAATGTCTACATTAAAATATATTGACACGGCAGAAATGTATTAAATAAGACGTGTTTACATGGTTACAGGGGGCGGTTACCCTTTTGTGGTTAGATGGTCCAAGGCGCCACTATCGTGTTAGACTGGCCTACTGATGACAAGGAGGTTGGGTTTCGAATCCTGAACTTTTGCACTGAGATATTTCGTTTCCTAAATAGTTTGCCTCTCTCTCCCTCAAAGTAAATGCTGCTGGTACCATTTCTTTAAAATTTTACCTTCCTCATCATAGTCCATTAGCGTAAATATGCGGTTAGAAAGAACGGGTAGTAAGATATGTTTCATACAAAAATACTGTAAGAACTGTTGTATTTATGTTTTATTGTATAATTTTGTAATCAAATAATGTATTTTTGTCTGTTTCAGGTAAGATATATTCTGGATCACCATCTTTAAAACCAACAGGAAATTTTCTTAAAGCCTCTCCTATGATATTGGGTGAGTTCTGGTGGTAGTTCCATACTATAAGGGTGTTGACGGGTATTTATCGATTTCGTATCATCCCCTTCTTTCACTCTGACTCTCTTCAAAGAAAGCACGTTCGACCCGTCCACCCCCATTCCCAAACTCTGACCCTACCACCCTATTTATATTGATGGAAGAGGGAAGAAGAGATTTGTGAGATTGCTAGGTGATTTCTTCGTTCGCTCAATTCATCCATCCTTTGCGTTAAGGAGGAGATTTAGGGAACATGGGTTAAGGGCAGTTTTTATATCAAAACATTACGTTGGTCAAAAGAAATAAAATAATTCTCCAGTAGAAACAAAGAATTTAATTATCTTCACATTATAACCTCAACGATTATTAAATATCTGTCAAAGATGTCCTGGAATTTTAATAGAAACTTTTTCTCTTAATTTAAAAGTTTCTCAGAAATGTCGCTATGCTCATGACAGATTTTCAAGAAATTTTGATATTACTATGGGAAGAAAACTAACTATATGTTTCCACTGGAGCAAAATTTTATTTTATTTGGCCAAAACAAACGTTTTGCTATCAATACTGCAGAAATACTCACCTTAACTCACGTTCTTTAAACTCTAAACTTAAGGCGCTATAACATTTAATCAAAACTTTATTAACGCTGGAAACCAAGTGGGGTTTTAATGTCACTGGGTGAAGCTGTCTAGCAGTAGGAGAACAAATGGGTAAGGGGAAAATACAGATGACCATACAGTTTGTGCTGTGAATCCCATCCTAAATTACATCATTCATACACAAAGGCCCATATTTCGTTCCTCTACCAGTTACCTTTCGTTTCCCGGGCACTTTGGGTTTAAATGATCAAACAAAATATGCGGATTTTTGGACTTTTCAGAGTAGAAAATGTCAACTCTCAAACTATGTTTGCAAGTGTGCATATATATGTATATATATATTGTATGTATAGACCAATTTACAATAATTGTGTGTTAATTCTAGTACACACCAAACTAGTGTAAGCTACTGTTTCGTCAATATATAACTTTAGCGTAACATATTACTGGCAAAATCTCAGCTATATCCCGATTATGCCAGGAAGAACAGTATCTGATAATTACTTAAACTACTAAAACAATTTTAAGACATTCATAGGTCAAGTCGTGTTGTCTTCAAAAGTCATTTTTGATAGATATTCATATTATCAATATCTATAAAATAACACATATGATATATTAAATGCTATCAATGATGGCCGCTATTTTCTCAACTGTTCTCCCCACCAAAATAAGACCATACCTAGGCAACCTCCTAAAAACAGTGAAAATTATGGACGTTTGAGGTTGTTGGCTAATTAGTAGCTATCAGAAACACAGCCGCCAATGACTTGAGATCGGCATTTAGGCTTCCGTTTGTACAAATAGACGAATTGACGTGAAATACCGAGTTACTCTGTTTTCTATATAATTAAAAAAAAAATCATGTGCTTGCGTCAGAAACAAAAGGTTCCGGAGTGTCATTACCATGTTGGTGATGGGTGAAAAGCAAGACAGTTAAAATTTTGATCAATTTTCGTATCTAAAAAGGTCACCTTACGTCTGCAAGCAGTCTACTTTAATTTAATTTTAAATAAATTGTAAACTTTATATTGAACTGTTCAAGACTGTTCATTTATAATTGTTAAACTACGTTTCACTATCATGGTTGTCTATGGCTCCTGACTCTAGCTAAGAAGTCTTGTGTTCAATCTCAAACACATTCAGTGGAAAAGTTTTTATATATTAATGTGAGTTTAACTATTTTTTTCACCCCATCTCACTACTAGACCGGGCTACATACATTTTAATTACGCTATTTGAGGAAAGGATGAAATTCATATAAAATGCATCCTAATTCACGTGGAGGAATAATATGAGCCCATTCAGAAAAAAAAACAGTCTCATAACATCCGGCTGGGATTTGAACCCCAATCTTACTGCCATAGGCTAACCAGTATAGATGAGTCATACATTTTATCCACGTGCCCATTGATCCATTACTTATTTTACTTCCTCATTCGATCAGCAAATGTTGGTGCATTTCCTTTTACTATACTCCTCATACACTGCATTTTGTACTAGATCAGTGGTATTCGACCTAGAGTAAGCAACGATATCTTTTGGGGTTCGTAAAATTTAAAGAATAGCCTATATAATGTCAAGATGATTATTGAATAATCAGGGCTTGATTTAGGGTGTCACAAGATTCGGTCGTAAGGACATACGATCTAGTAGCACATTATTTTTCTCTCTCTCTCTTCCTCTCTTTCTATTATATACAATATTATAACAGTGGTATTCAACCTGGGGTAAGCGTACCCACAGGTGTACATGGAAACATCTTAGGGGGTACATAAAATTTAGTATAGGTATATATTATTTTTAGATATGAATATATAATATACTATCTTGTATATTCGTTCTTCGCACGGCGAATCTATAAATTAGTTTTGTTATTTTTATTATGTAAAATAAACCACGGGGGATTGTAACCAAATCTTAAATTACGCTTGGATATTAATCTTTTATTGGTTTGAATTGGGATACAAAACGCAAAAGTAGGTTGACTAATACACAATACCAAAGTAGATATTATATAATCCGTTCATGTTTTAAAAGCTATAATTTCTTTTGAATATTAAGTTATAACTGCTTTATACACAGTTCTTTGAGCTCTTGCCTGTTGGCTCTAATAAAAAAGAAAGAAAGTGTCACAGAATAAATAATTGGTTGTTAAACGGTTGTAATCAAATCTAACTTAAAGTATTTTAGAATTTTTTCACCGCATTTATCCCAGAAGCCCATTTTACCTATTTTACCATTATTTTTTTACCTTTTTAAGCCTTTTTACCCTCTTTACCTAAATAAATAACCTTTTTATCCCTTTTTTCCATTATTGTCCTATTTACCCTCTTTTTGCTTTTTACCAGGATTATGCTATTTACCCCATTAACCTTTTACCCTTTAACCTTTTAACCTTTTACCCATCTTTGTTTTATTATGATTTATTTTTTGCCCTTTTAGTCTTAAAGCTATTTTTGATTTACTTTTTAATATTTTTACCTTATACCATTTCCCCCTATAACTTTTTATCCTATACTCTTTATACCCTACATTCTTTGATCATCTTTACCTTTTATACTCCATTTACACTTTTTACTCCGTTAACATTCTACCCTTTTTTAGATCACTTAAGTTGGCCCCCCCACCTCCTCAAAATTAAAATTTAAATACACCACCGTTTTGCACCTATTTTGCACCGTTTTGCACCCAAGTATTACGTTTTGCACCCTAACCCAAGAGACGGTACGACTGTTTATGTTAAGGGGGGGCCAAGTTAAGGGTAGCCCCCCCACTATCAAAATGTTGGATTTTTTTCATGCCATCTTAAAAGTCCTGTTTTGCACCGTTTTGCACCCAAGTATGGCGTTTTGCACCTGAATAGTTTTTCAAGAAAAAAATATTTAAAACGGGAAAAGGTGGGGGGGCCAAGTTAAGTGTAGCCCCCCCACTCACTGATTGGGGTTTTTTTCAATGCCAAAATAAATGTCCTGTTTTGCACCTTTTTGCACCCAAGTATGGCGTTTTGCACCTGAATAGTTTTTCAAGAAAAAAATATTTAAAATGGAAAAAGGTGGGGGCGCCAAGTTAAGTGTAGCCCCCCCAACTCACTGATTGGGGTTTTTTTCAATGCCAAAATAAATGTCCTGTTTTGCACCTTTTTGCACCCAAGTATGGCGTTTTGCACCTGAATAGTTTTTCAAGAAAAAAATATTTAAAATGGAAAAAGGTGGGGGCGCCAAGTTAAGTGTAGCCCCCCCAACTCACTGATTGGGGTTTTTTTCAATGCCAAAATAAATGTCCTGTTTTGCACCTTTTTGCACCCAAGTATGGCGTTTTGCACCTGAATAGTTTTTCAAGAAAAAAATATTTAAAATGGAAAAAGGTGGGGGGGCCAAGTTAAGTGTAGCCCCGCCCACTCAATGGTTGAGGTTTTTTTTCAATGCCAAAATAAATGTCCTGTTTTGCACCCAAGTATGGCGTTTTGCACCTGAATAGTTTTTCAAGAAAAAAATATTTAAAACGGAAAAAGGTGGGGGGGCCAAGTTAAGTGTAGCCCCCCCCAACTCAATAATTGTGTTTTTTTAATGCCAAAATAAAATTCCTGTTTTGCACCATTTTGCACCCTAAAAGATTAGCGAGACAAAAAATATTTAAGATACAAAGAAATCAAATCGTTGGACTCTCCTAGCGGAGGAGCAACTGGCTTGCCGTGTGAATTTGTGATACAGTATTGCCTTGTTTTTTTAAGTTATTAATTGGCACCCCATATAGTTCAAAAACACATGTTGCCACTTCCAAAAATCATGAGTGGGTGAGGGAGAGGGGGGGGGGGAGGGTTGTAGGGCAGGGATGTGTGGCGCAGGGGAATGGTAAATATCATGTTACTTGTTACAACATTATTGACTGTAATTTCCATAGATTCTATAATATAAAAGTCCACACTAACTAAAATTAAAGCTAATACATTTTTCTACAATTTGGCTGACAGCATGTAATTAACCTATTATCTCCAGAAATATTAATAAACGCTAAACATTTTAACTTTTTTCTATTAGTTTTGATGGTAGTAAGAAAATTAATGTTTTTAGATTTACTAATGGTAACAATTATAATAATCTTTAGTTTGAAATATTTATGGCCTCCCTATCACTAACATTAAGGGTCCCAGAGCTATGAAAACATTAGATTAATATTCCCTCAGCAGATGTGAACATTAATGTAATAACTTAACTTGTTCAATGGCATTATTGACTTCTAAAAATGATATACTTTAAAAATAACTGTGTTTAACTCTAAATAAAGCATTAGGAAAAATCTTTTACATTCAAGGCTTGCGAGAAATTAAGTGTTCTTGCAAAAACTTTGTTTTGGAAATTAAAAAAAGATAAGTTGAAACATTTACTGAACCATATTTCTTACAGTAATCACATAATATAATTAATTTTCTCATGCATTTGTTATTCAGTGTAAATAGAAAAAATGCACAATACAAATAAGAGAAAATTATTACTGTGCGTTAGAATATTGTTTGTAAATGCTGTGTTATAATTCTAAGTTATTACAATCACAGTATTCATCATCATGGGAATAAAGAGGGCTACTGGTTTCACACTTCTGAGAATCATCATTTGGACACAAAAACATATCGGTGCACGGTAGATAACTACGGCAACAGGAGCACAATTTGGAGAGGCAGTTTGTTTTTCAATAGCATTTTATGAGCTATAATATTTCTAAAGGTGCTGGTGGCATGTCTGTAATTTTCAGAACATAATAACCATTACTAGCTTCCAAACCATAGCCCGGTTCAGGAGATGGTATATTTGGATGAGCAGTAAAATCATTGTTCCAAATTATGCACTAATAAAATATCCCTCAATATAGAGAATTTTAGAGCAGACAACTTGGGTGGCATATTTTCAGATTTCACTTTTTATTAAATATACCATCTTACTTCTCCCACTGTCGTTACTGTAGATCATGGCATATAAAGTTTACAGACAAATTTTTCTATTCCCTCTTCAACACACTCCCAAATTTGATTTGCCTGAAAAACATTATGTGGTAACACAGCCAGTGAAGGCATGAAATCCTGGCAAAATTAAGCACTGACTTTTTGTGGACCCATTACTAGATGGTTAATACTTGGTAATTGAAATATAACTGTTAACAATGCTGACTATTCTGTTGGTGGCGCAAGTATCAGTGAGGTAACATGAACCGCAGTTATTGGCAAAGATGTGGTTATATGAGAAATGAAGGTGGCCCATGTTGAAATATTTGAATTTCCACTCATGTCTTAACTTACACATTGTGTGCCATCTTGCAGGGAAGCACCTCTAATTTTGTGGATATCTTCCCTATAAACCATCCCTTCATGTCAGTAATACCAGGGTGGCCTACAGAAATTGGCTGCAGTCAGGATAAGTTTTGAATTTTAGAATCTGTTTAGATGGCATAAAACAATCTCTAATAACAGTTGAACAGTCAGGAATGTATATTGCACAGTTTCCAGACGTTTTACACAGTTGAAGAACTTCTATACTGTCATCTGCTTCTTTTCGCTGATAAATGGCCAGCGCTGTGGCATGTGTAATTTTTTTTTTCCATTAGAGGTATCTTCCATAAAATCTACAATGTCTATTGCGAAAAATATATATCAGCTCTTGACCATATTTGCAAGTAAATACACTCCATTATTCCTCCAGACATCATTCATATCACACTCTGCGATTTGAGTCTCATACCTGAGAAGACAGATATACTTAATCGAGAAGCCCAATCCATAGAGCAGATTGACAATACTTTTGTTTCTAGTAGTTTGGTAAATTGGGATTGGCTGCATATTGTCAGTACACAAACGGCACACTTGTCTCTCATTGTATGTCATAGCGAGCGTAATTTATGCACTTTCTGAGTAAAAGAGCATCATAAATACACCGCATGTTCACATTCGTATCATTATCACAATTATATATTGCATTGATAGAAACATCTCTATTTTTTAATAAGATATTTCCGGTTAGCTTATTCGAGCAGGTCAGTGGAATTCAACATCACCAATGTTGTCAATGAGTATTTGCTTTATTTGTTTCCGAGATATCCTAGGATAAACCATGGTGTTCATTGCCCGTATGTTTTCTAAAGTGGTTTGGATGACAGTCATATATATAGCCCACTTTTGTAGACATTCAAGAATGAGACTGATAAATTCAATTTATGATGCAGCTTATGTTGTAGTCTTTACACTTATTGTTCGTAGCCTGCCTTTACTTACATTTTTTGTCCAGCATAGCAAATTGTATCTAACATCAATGACATGCCCAAAGGAAGGGAGGGTCTGGGTTGAGTGTTTTGCAAGATCGACAGATGGTGACACTGACGTTGATAACTTCAGAACTATTTTCTTAACAATATTAATTTACGCATTAATTTTCCTTTGTTTTCATTATTAGTTATCTGAATTAATTTCTCTTTGGTTTTTAAATGTTTAATAGTTATTGTTTCTTTTTATGTGAGAACTAGGTTTAGTAAAAACATTAACGTTTTGCCATCTATTGGTGGTTTGATACAATGTGTGGAGCTTTTTTAGAGAAAGGACGCGTAAGAAAAGGTTTTTTGGAGTTTTTGAGTTGGTCATCTGTTCCTCTTCCAATCTTCAATTTTTGTGGATGCAATGCAGGTTTTCGTACTCTGCGTGATCACTAACCTAGTGACAGAGAGTAAGGGTTTCATATACGAGTAATCATTTTATTTGGTGGTAAGATGAGCTCGGTGAGTTTAATTGTTCTATGTTCTTTAACCTCATATTTCGGCCTGCGTGTCTTGGAAAATTAATGTTTCGGAAAAACGGTGGTGAAAGGTTTATGTTTTGAGTATCTCTCCTGTTATAATATAGTTACTTGTAGAGCACCTGTAATGCTACTGGGGTGGGAAGGGGAACGTCTTACTTACAATATATTTCCTTGGTGTATTATTTTAATGTTAAGGGTAAGGAGCATTATTGCATTTGTTGGTTTTATCGCAGTTCTTTAAGTCATAATTGTCATGAATTGTTGTTGGGTATTTTCATTTATGTTATTAATGTTTGTGTTTTCTTTATCTTAATTCTTTTATGTGAACGGTTGTTATTGGTAATTTTCATTTATACTATTAAGAGTATAATATCTGGAATCTGTGATGGTCAATAATTAAAGGCTATCCTTATTTTTAGAGTTATTATATTTCACTGGATATTAATTCCTTGTTCCCCTTTCACCACACATTAAAGAAGAGAGGTGAGCATGAATAAGAGAGACAGTATAGCTGGTGACCTTTTCTGACGGGTTTACTATGTTAAATATTAATGGTATACCCTGTTTTTCTTAATATTCAGTTACTTTAAATTTAAGAAATTCTGAAAACGTTTCTTAACGCTATCTTAAAAATGCTTGCTGAGCAACTGTCGGTCCTGATGGTTATCTTGCCCACGTGATCAATGTAAGAACAGAACTACCCTAGTTGAGCATCTTTTATGGAATGTGTTCGACCTGGAAGGGTGTGCATGGGCATCTTTAATACTATAAATCTACTATTTTCCTATATTACTATATTATTATAAATGTTTGATTAATATATATACACACAATAAAGTTTAAGACTTATTTCCATTGACATTTAGAATTTAAGAAACAATTTTTCTCATTAATGGAAATTATTAATTATAATATAACGAGGCACTTTATATCCCGGACCATGGCTCATTAAGTAGTTTTTTTTATAATAGCCTGAAATAGTGAAAAATATAGTTCTTAGGTCCAGTTAATAGACACACTTTTGTGCTGAATAAAATGTTTTATTTAACTTGAAATGGTCCTAGCTATACAGTTGAGAGATGTAAAATATTTGCCCCAACATATTTTAATCCAAATTTGTAAAGTTGAGAATGTTTAATATATTTTAGAAAAAATAATTTGAATCTTATGTAGAATTTAAATAACAACTGTATTTTATATTTAAATGTTTGACTTTTAAGAAATAACTATTCACAAGTTAGAAAATATGCTCTAAATATAGTTTAACCTTTATTTTTTTTTATGGATTCTAATTTTATCATATGGAGAGAAAATAGACTTATTGTAATCATGAACATTTTCAATCTAAAGATTATTATGAAGCTTTAAGTTTATTTTCTCCTGAATTAAAAAAGTGGATTTTACAATTCTTTCTGTTTCTGAATATAGATACTAAATTGTTTGAATGATTTTGTTCAAAATTGAATGGCTATACTTTGGGAGTTTGTGTTGATTTTGACACTAATCTTTATATTAACGGTAGTTTATTTAAGAGTGAATTTTGAAAACTACAAATATTTAGAGAAGGCTCTACCAATTTTGTTTAAATTTTATATCGAGCTAGTGTTTGATCTAACAAATAACACTGTACACTTGAGTAAATTTTATTCTAGTGTAGTTTAATAAAGAATCATTTCTGTAAAGTCAAAAGATTTTCGAAAATGGCTTAAACGGTTTGGTTAAATATGTAAATCTGGGTATTTTTCAAAATGACAAAATAAAATGTACATTTGCTTTTTAGGGAAAAATTCACTAAAGGGTAGTTTACCAAATACCGATTTTTTATCGAATTTTAAATGTTTTGAAAATAATGTTAACGATTTGGCTCAAAATGGGTATCTGGCAAGTTATTTACAAAAATAATAATTTCATAATTATTGGTTTATCTTAAACAATACATTTAACACTAGTGCTGATTACTTATATTTGAACAATTGTAGTTTGAAAAAGAAAACAAATTTAATTCCATTGTTTTATTGCCTGTTCAGCTTATACGCATATATTATTATTACTCTAATGGGGTAGGGAGGAGAAAAAATCATTTTAGAGGTGATCTACCTGCACTTGCGTTGGAGAGTGGAAAACTAATGAGGAAAAAATACCCCCAGTAGGCACGATCGGTATTCGAACATCGATCTCCCCATCTCCAGCAGGCCAGTCTAACAGGATATTGACGCCTTGGACAATTCTGCCACTGAAGCGGGTTTTTTGAAAATAGATTTTACAATTTTGCCAATTGAGGACTATTTTACACGATTTAATAATAATGTATATTGCTTTTAATAAACTATATTAATTTAAGTTTAGTTTATATATGATAAATTTTAGAAAATTTGAAATCTTTCAAAAAGTATTTTAATATGTTATTTAAATGGGTGTCTGTTAATTGTTTATCATGATAAATAAGAAGATATATATTTACTTTTAACAAATATAAATAATTTGAGGGTAGTTTACGAAAAAAATAATACTTTTTGAAAATTTGAGATATTAAAAAAAATGTTTGGTCAATGTTGTTTGATTTGTAGATAAAATTGTTTTTATTGTACTTAAAAAATGATAGTTTTCCGATAGTTACACTTAACTTGACTACCGAACATTTTTTAACTTTAAATTTATTTATTTTTCTTAAAAAACTATTAAGGTCCAAAACGGTGCTAAATATGTATAAAACGTTGTTATATATACATTCTTAATTTGAGAGTGTGGGGGCTGGAGAGAAGGTCCAACGACTTAATTCTTTTGTATACTAGATATTTTTTTCTAGCGAATCTGTTAGGGTGCAAAACGCCATTCTTGGGTGCAAAACGGTGCAAAACAGGACTTTTATTTTGGCATTGAAAAAAACCCCGATCAGTGAGTTGGGGGGGCTACACTTAACTTGGCGCCCCCACCTTTTTCCATTTTAAATATTTTTTTCTTGAAAAACTATTCAGGTGCAAAACGCCATACTTGGGTGCAAAAAGGTGCAAAACGGGACATTTATTTTGGCATTGAAAAAAACCCCAATCAGTGAGTGGGGGGGCTACACTTAACTTGGCCCCCCCACCTTTTCCCGTTTTAAATATTTTTTTCTTGAAAAACTATTCAGGTGCAAAACGCCATACTTGGGTGCAAAACGGTGCAAAACAGGACTTTTAAGATGGCATGAAAAAAATCCAACATTTTGATAGTGGGGGGGCTACCCTTAACTTGGCCCCCCCTTAACATAAACAGTCGTACCGTCTCTTGGGTTAGGGTGCAAAACGTAATACTTGGGTGCAAAACGGTGCAAAATAGGTGCAAAACGGTGGTGTATTTAAATTTTAATTTTGAGGAGGTGGGGGGGCCAACTTAAGTGATCTCCCTTTTTTCTCTTTTTTACGCCTTTTGGCACTTTTACGGTTTTTAAAAATGTTTTTATTTCTTTTACTTCTTTTAACCTTTATACCCTTTTATTTTTTATGATTTACTTCTTGCCCTTTTTTAAAAAAATTTAACACCTTTTGTCATTTTTATCATATTTGCACATTTGTGCTCTTTTTGCCCTTTTTGAATTTTTTGTTGAAGTTTTGGTCATTTTTGGACATTTTAAATATTTTATCATATTGCCCTTTTTGATGAGATTTCCTTTTACCATATCTTACGATTATTGTTGGACTTTATGCCCTTTTTACCCTATTTTACATTAATTACCCGGCTTAGCCTCAGAGAAATAATTTAGGGTAAAAAGTATAAAAAGTTGTAAAAAATTGTAAAATATATAATTTTGGATGCTATTTAATTTAGATGTAGATTTTAGAGTAGGTATCACTTGCATTATACTCCAATAACTTTGAGAGTACAAAGTTGAAGAGAAACTATATGTGGGAGTACGTAAAAAAAAAAAAACTGAACACCACTGTATTCGGATAATGGGTGGATATGGGTAGCCCAAACGGGTAGTAAGACGTGCAGTAGCCTTTAAAGAATTAAGTTTAAAAGTGTAAATTAATAGTAGATTTATCGTTTTATTAGGTCATAGTTATGATTCAAACTCATTTAATGCGGTTTATTCCCCTGCTATTATTAATTTTTTTGTCGAGAGAAAGAGTAAGATTGAACACAACAACTGTGGTAACACTTCTACCAGATGTTCAGCAAATAAAATCGTGACACCAGCTGCTAAAGTACCCTTCTGTTGCCATGTGGTTGATTTTTCCCCCTTCTTCAGTTCAGGAAATTATTATTATTATTATTATTATTATTATTGTAGCGAAATTGTTTTAGTGAGGAAATATATGTTTTAAGAAGATATTGCGTGATTCACAAACTAGGAAACGTTCTTAACGTTTTGTTCATCAACCTTTAATCACCTTTCGTTACTCACATACTCTTTAGCCTTCTCTTTTCTTTAATAATTTTTTTGCACGTCGGTATTTCGTAAAAGAGGTGACGTTAGTAAAAATACCTTTCAGATTTGATATGGTGGTTATGCTTGTTTGGAAAAACACTTTATAAATTTTAGAATGATCACTGTTAAAATCCAATATTTTTAAATGCCTTAAACCAATTTCGGATTACAAGCATATTTATATTGGACACAAAACCCGAAAACGGCCAATTGATGGATTTTTTGCTCAATCTCAGGATTGGACGTTTTAAAATGACCAAAGCCCGAATTTCTATTCAATTTTGTGCTTTGGCCGTCTCCAAACAGCCAACCTGGGATTGTACAATTACTAAACCACCCAAGTTAAAATTACAGTCATTAGGTTAGGTTAGGCTAGGTTAAGCTAGGTTTCAAAAAACAAACTTGGTCAGGTAGTCTTGATAATGTAAAATAAATTCGTAATCTCAGTCTGGTTTTGTTTGCATATAATTGAGATCAACTTGCCCTTTGAATTCATGTGGTTGCTCAAAATTGGGCGTGCACCACCTGCTTAATCTATTAGATTACGAACTAAAATGTTATTTAAAAATATTACTTCAACCATTGGTCGTTAAGTAATTGCTCAATCCTAGGTTTGGTTGTTTGGAGACGGCCAAAGTTCAAAAATGAATACAACTTCAGGTTTTGGTCAATGATAGGAGTGAGCAAGAGATCGATTCATTGGGCTTATTTCGGGCTTTGCGCCCAACATTTATACTAATAAGGTAGGAATGAGCTTTAGAGCCTTGATACGTTCCAATTTTTATGTTTGGAAAAATTACCACACATTCACTCCTAGCGGCCAGACTTGTTTTATCTAGATACTAAAATAAGCCCATATGTTATTTAATTGTTCTTTTTGACATCATCTGGGTCGAACCAAGGCTTTATCAGCCTATACCAAGCTCTTCTCATCCTTCAATATCTGCTATCAATAAAAAAATGCACGTGTTCCCACCACACTAGTCTCTATCAGGTAGCCCGGGTTCGTCTCCTGGCTGTGTTTATTGTGTCTAGTTTTCGGCAAGAAGTGACGTAATGATCATGGTGACTGAACGCTGATATTCTCTCTCTCACACACATAGCCGTCGGGCGAAGAGACAGCGCGAGTCTCTCCAGTGGTCCACTGGCCTACATTACCTATCGACACCGGGCGGCGGATGGATGATCCGTTCTACTCTCTACTGAATAAAACAATTGTTTTCACATTTTTACTAAACTAGACTTTACCATCAGCGGTGAACGAATGGTCTAAACACAGTGTGGTTCAACTGGCTGCTCGCACTCACTGAAAATAAGATCCTTGCAGTATCCTGGAGGAAAAAAAAGGAAAACCTTCAGAGAAATATGTCAAATAGCTAATGATTTGAATTTAAATATCTATAAAAAATGTTAATGTTTGCAATGTTTATAATACTAAATTGTTTTTGTGAAAGTGTGTGTGGGTGCATATTCCATCATGTTTTGGCGATATTAATACACTTTTTAGTAAAAACATTTGAAAAATCCTATCAACCAAAAATACCATTTTTTCTTTGGCCCGCTGTGCAAATTGATAGTCAGATTGGGCCCTTGGGATAAAGAACGTTGAACCACTCTGGTCTAAGGTGATATATATATATATATATATATATATATATATATAATATATATATATATATTACTCAGAACCGCTACGCCCACGATCAATTTAACGCTCCCTTATCATTAAGAAATGTATGATGATAAAGATTATACTAATGTAACACAACTTAACAACGCGAGTTAAACACAAAGAATGAATATTTTAACCACAGTCTTTGAAAACAAATATGTAACCAAAATTCGCAACTCTAGCAGTGTTATAGCAATTAGGGCTGAAGGTATTTGCAACAGAAGTGTTAGTATAGGCTACGATATTTTGTTGTTTGTGAGAATTAAAGAAATTCTCTGTATACCATAAACAAATAAATAAAGTACAGGCATGCCCTGACACACGACTTGACTTGAGATTTCTCGCACTTACCACACTTTTTCAATTGCACCCTGCTTCAAACTTGAGATTCTTGCTTCACAGAAGCTATCGCTCGCATCATTATCCAATGATTTTTGTAAGGTTACGTTTTTTTCGAAATAGAAGGCCTACAGTGTTAAATTTAGCTAGGAATGTACTATTTACGACAGTTATGTCCGTGTGTGTCGATTGCAGTGCCATTTACATACACAGAAGTGAACAAAATTTATTTCCTCGAGAGATGCGATGATTTTAGGGTTCCTCCTCTAAATACCCGTGTTGACGTTTCTCGCAACATGATTGGATGAGAGGAATAAGAGGTACACTTCACTTAACGTAACGAGAAAGAGTTGCAATTATGAGTTCAAAAAGGGTAGAAATAGCCTAAGCCAGATCCAGATTTTTAAGGGAAAGCGATAAAGGCTAATGTCCCAGGACATCCACAAAATTTTGCAAATCAATAAATATATATATATATATATATATATATATTATTATTCCATAGATGTCAGTCATGGTTATCTAAAAACAAACTAATTATATCATATTTTGCTCTAAGCAAATATAGGTTATTGTTATTGCAACATTTCCATATTTGAATAATTTATTTAACAGTAAGCATTTAACAGTTATTTTTTTTAAATAAAGAATGATAAACTTTGAAAAGTGAAATATTTGTTTAATTTTGGGCCCTTAAATTATATACAGACCCGGGGGCTTCCATGGCTATAAATCCGGGCCGGAGCCTACCAAAAACCAATAGTCATGTTTGGTTAGGATTACAACATAAAATGTTAAAATAATCGAGGATAGTGGTTTTGAAACTTAGAAACTGCCATTCCTATAAGAAATCCCGCAGTGCGAGGATATTTATCTCCAAGTAGGTGGCGCACTTAATGCCAGTGTGCTGACTGTTAGTGAATTACTTTTACCTAATGTTTGCACACAAACTCAGAAATCAAGTCCCAAACAGTTAATCTACCGCCTTGGGAAAACGGCAACTAACACAATTTCCCAAACGATAAATATTGTTATTAAAAATCGCTAATCGAAAATACGATTCACCAGAATACGACTTACTATAAATTATTACTAAATAATTCTTACTTTGACTCCGTGTTTTGGTTTTACACGTTTTCTTGTCTCAGTGTAATATTTTAAACATAATTTTTATTACAAGGAATTATCACATTTGTCATATTATGTGAAAATAAACATGTAGGCCCATTCATAGCTGTCAGGAAACCATTCACAGTTTAAAACAAACTGTTATTGTTATTATTTATTACTGTTATTAATGTTACTTTGTTTTCTGTGCACTGCGTCAACTACCTGCCCACACTGTTAGAATTATAATACTTTTGCCCGAATTTTCAAGTAAAGCGATTGACAAAAAAAACTACTTGTATCTTCCCGATATTTAAATCCTGACTTTTCTGTCCCAGGAAAAACGGACTAGACAGAGTTATTGCCTTATCCTAAGGGACCATTTATGCGGTTAAAAATTATTACTAAATTATTTAGATATTATTATTTAACGTCAGGGTATAGTTGTAAATATCATAATCATGGGTACGAATAGATGTAAGCTAGTGGACTTGATATCTCTCAAAAGATTAAAGTACGATCTAAATATAGCCATATTTTGGTAAAAACCTGGTACGATGATTGAAAATTTACCCTCCTCCTACAAAACCCTTATATTGAACTCACATTGACACTAAAAGTGCTCCTAAAATTCCAAATTGGGAAAAAAAGTAGAGCTTAGAGGACTTCGAGCTTCAATACATTAAAGGCACCCACCTCCACTAAATATATTTTTGGGTGCACCAATGATGAATAATACAGTTTCTCATCGATTGAGTGGTTAATATATTTATAAGGTTTCCACGCAAGTAGAAATCCTCGTAAGTCGAATGGTGCTTGAATACTATACAATGCGCCTCTTCTTACCACTGTGAATACACGCATTCTCATCACATTTACATTTCTCAGACATATTTAGTGTTTATACTTGGCCCTAAAACACGTACTACTTAGATTCACTAACAAGACACAACTTGCGCTAAATGGTGATTAATTCATCTTTGTGTCAGCTTAGTACTAACGCCATCAAGAGCAGCTTAAGGGCAGGGTGAACAGGATGGCTGCCCGTGGCGTGATCTCGATAGGGGTGCAAAACAGAGCACCAAACTAACCTAACATAGCTTGGGAATGAAATACAAATAATTCAAAAAACTCATAACTCCTAACCTAACGTAACCTAGGCGTATAGTGAAGTTGCTAAGCATAACACTCATTCACTTTTTGATAATGACATGAAATTTGACACAATGGTTTAGTATTTTGTGGCGAATAAAATGGGATATATTACCCCTCCTAAAAAGTTATTTTACATTCGCTATCATCAAAATAATATCCTTAAAATGTTATATTGCAATATTTTTTGCTAAACAATTCATTACAACAAAATTTAAGAGGAGAGATTGTCTTCAAAACATGTTCTAATAGTTTTCTTTGTAACCCTAACTATTTTCGTACATTCTCAAGTGAAACGTTTATACTACTTTATGGTTGAAACTATTTATGTGTGGAATGCCAGGTCGCCACCGTGGTTCGGATTCCACGTTAAACTGTAGGTCCTTCATTTCATCTCACAATCACCCTACCATTACACATTAGCGTAACGTGCGTATAGCCCTAACGGGTAGTAAGACGCGGTGCTAATAATATTATAATAATAATAATAATAATAATAACTATTTATGAAGTTTCCCCTTCAGAATATATTCATATTACACCCAGGCTACGTTAGTTTTGTATTTATAGGTTTGGCATGTGCGTAGGGAAAATTATTATTATTATTATTATTATTATTTAGCACCGCGTCTTACTACCCGTTCGGGTTATACGCTTAAGTACTAATTACACTAATGGATTAGGAATTGGGAAGGTTATATTAAAGGAAGTGAACCCGCATTTGCTGGAGGGAGAGTGGAAAACCATTTAGGAAAAACCACCCCAGTTCACCCGACCTAGATTCGAACCTCGATCTCCCCGTCCTCACGTAGGGAAAAATTGAATTGGGGTGTGGAGGGGGATGTGTCTAAAACCATAAGTTTATGACATGATGTTAAGACTTATTATTAAACCCTAATAATTGAGACAATTGTTATTTTATACAATAGTGGTGGAACTTTATTTGTGTGAGAGGGGGAGGCAGGGCAGGAACCAAAAAGGTTTTTTAACCCCCTCCTTCACAGTTAAAGTTATAAAACTGGGTGCTCCTAGAAGCTATTTAAAGTTGTCCTCCTTTAGAGAATTTTTGAAAATCATACTCTTTTAACAGCTATTTAGAATAGTGCTCCCCCAAAAGGTTTTGGAATCTGAATATTTTTAGAGGATATTTGGAGAAGTCCTACTTTGGCAAATCTTTGAAAATTGGAAGCCCCCAAAAGTTATTTGAAGTGGTGCTCACCTGGAATATTTTTGAAATTTGGAATGCCCTATAAGCTGTTTAGAATGTTTTCGGGTGACCTGGTGGTCTAGGGTAAGGTGTCGGACTTCTGTGCTGGCGGCCGGGGTTCAATCCTCGGTCCGGCACAGATTTATCTGATTACCAAACCCTTCCTTCCGCTCTGACAAGAGGTGTATTAGTCACAACTTGTGAATATAGGAATGCCAGGCTTCCACGTGTTCGGATCCCACGTTAAAGCTATAGGTCCTCCATTTCATATCACAATCACCCTACATTACTCATTAGCGTAAGTGCGTATAGCCCGAACGGGTAGTAAGACGCGGTGCTAATAAATAATAATAATAATAATATTTTTTTCTTTCGAAATTTAGATGCCTCTTGGGGCTATTTAAAGTTGTCTTCCACCAACAAATATTTTAAATTGGATTTCATTAGAAGTTATTTGAAACGCTCCTCACTTTTTTTTCCTTATCGTGTCTAGGCTACGTTATATTTAGAGTTGTTAGTTTTGGGGATTATCATCATAATACCCTATTAAACCCAGTTGTCAAAAGGCAACCCCGCCCGGGCATAAAAATTACCTTGAGTTGCCCCTGAACGCCATCTATTATGTTTAAAGTATCGCTTGATAGATGGCTTTGCCAAACGTAGGTTGAAATACCGCAACCACCTATCTACTAATTCACGTAACTATAATCCGTGCATGTAAGATAATATTAACTCAGGGAAAGACGTCCGCTCAATTAACCCTTCACCGTCGACGAAGCAAAGTGAAAACGGAGTGACAGACCTCCTCCTGAAAGTATGCAAGCCGAAGATAAAAGTATCACAGCACGAAAAGTTTGTTGAGATAATTGCATTCCGCAAGAGAGTTATTTCCGATTCGCTGGTGTTGTCTCATTGACTGTCACTTCATGTCTTCTCGAGGGCTGGGGTAGGAGGGTGGTTATCCATCAGGAGGACGCAGATTAGGTTAATTAGATCAGACTTTCAGGTTTTGTCATTCAGTCGATTGTCGCACCTACTTAGTAGAGTGACGGACGCTCCAGTTAGGCTCAGCTTTAGAGATATTTTTTTTTTTTTCTTTGACAAGCTGACGTCTCAAAACAAATTCCCATTTCCACCAGAGATATATTTGGGTAGAGTTGTACCCAGGATAAAGATATTAACGGGACACACCCCATAAAAACCTGTTTCATTCCTAGCTACAATAATTTAGTGTTCGGGAATACGCTCGCTATCGTAAATACAGTCCTAACTTTACAGAAAACGCCTTTTATAAAAAACCAGGACAAAATTTACGGTGGACATGGATAGCATTTTCCTATTTAATTGATATTATTTTATAGTATTAGACCACCTCCGTGGTCTAATGGTCAGAGTTCCTGGATATAGATACAAAAGCTCCGGGTTCGATTCTCGGTGCTTCAATATTTCCTGTGAAGCAGTGGATCTTGACCGGGGTCAAACTCAGCTTCGTGAGGACAAATGAGGAGACACTTAGTAGTGAATACGGTCTAGAAAACTGAGGTTAACTAATAGTTTGTTGTGCTGACCACGTGAAACCCTCTATCAGCAGAAGTTGGCACTATCTTCACCGGCAGACGGTGGCCGCACGGTCGGTATGACTCGATTGCGTGATGTAGTCATGGAGTTTTTTAAATCAGTTCTGATAATATCTACCATATGTGACCACTGTAGATAACATATGAATACTTTAAAGTAGATAGAGTAGCCTATATAGCTGTCGGTTAAGGAGCTTCCTATGATAAGTGTACTGTATAAATGACGCTATGGCTATCTGTAGACTGTTTTATGTGTTGTCCTAAGTCAAATTAGTTTGAACAAATGCGTGTGCTGTAGAAACCTTAGCTAAGAAAGTTAACGTTAAATACCTAAAATAATCATCAGCCAATCCCAATCGGTGGGCACGATAACTAAATGACAAACTCGTTTAGCCTGGTTTGTCGGTGGAAGGGAAATCGGAGTTAAAATTCTAGGTGGATTTACTGAGGATGGTTTTTCATTCATAAATGGCTTTACACTCTCCCTCTACGCATAGGCGAGTACATTTCCTCTTAAGTTTTACTTTTCTCATCCCTCTTTATTTAATATAATTATATGGAAACAAGTCGGGTGGATGGTGAAATGCGTAAGAAAAAAAATCGAGACGAAAAGGCGACGAAAGTGGTCACATTTTAAATATATTTTGATTCTACACTTCTACCTTTACTTTTAGCTCTTAAGTATTTATTTAATCGAAGGAGTAATTCTCTGAAACTTTTTTTTAAGTTACACAATCTCTAGTATTTTAAGATTTTTTTATCACGTCTCACTACCCATTCGGGCTATACGCTTATGTACTAATTATGTCCATTTTTTTATGGATGAGTAAGGTTATATTTATAAAAATGTACCAGCGTTTACGTGGAGGGAGAGTGAAAAACCGTTTAGGGAAAACCACCCACAGTATACCTGATTGAAATTCGAACATTGATTGGCAGTCTAATCTACTGCGAGATTTAATTAATTTAATTAATTCAAGCTATTACAAGCTTAGTTTAAATTAGTTTAAAAATTATACCTGGGCACGGGAATCGAACTCGTGTTATTTTTCAACTAGTATAAGTTTTATTCAACTGTGGTTTCCTTCATATGGAAATTCCCGTTATTATAATGACTTACACCTTGTATGTTGACGTTATTTGCAAATTTATTTATTGAGTTAAAAAATAGTCTAAGAAGGCCTAATTAATTGAAAGAGCAAGAACTAAGCTGAGCGAAACAGAATGTGTAGCGTAGTGGAAGGTGCGTTGAGTCGCAGCAAAGTAGATAAAAGTAGATAAGAAACCGACTCACCACCTCCTCCATTCCACCTCCATCTATTTCACTCAAACTTGTTCTTGCAAACGGGTCTTAAAGGTAAAGAAAAGTACCTAAGTACATATAAAATAGGCCTACACCTGCTAAATGGGCAGTGAAGGTCTACGTGGTCCACTGACCTTGAAAATGTGAAAGTGTTTGAGGAGTAGACAGCCTGTCACCTTGAACCTTACCCGAGGGGGTAACACAAAAATGTAGAGGTTAGACAAAAGTATGGTTTGAAAAAGTATATATTTTAGAGGGACTTACACACCCACCCACCCATGTTTATCAATAAAAGGGAAACAACCCGCTTTGGTGGTAGAATGGTCTGAGGCGTCACTCTCGCAATAGACTGGGCGGTCGATGACGTGGATATTGGGGTTCAAATTCCAATTGGGTGTACTGTATGTGGCTTTTACCAAGTTATTTTTCACTCTCCCTCCACGCAAATCCGGGTACACTTCATCTAAATAAAACCGTCTCCATTCCTAACACACTGGCGTAATTCAATACTTAAGCGTAGAACCAGAATGGGTAGTAAGACCCATTGGGGGAAAATAAAGCTTCATTCTCACTTCGGATGTAATAAACGGGTCAAAAGAGCTATTTATTTACCAAAGTACGAACTACCAGCTGTTAAGATCTATACTTTGGGATGTAATGAACGAGCTGAGCGAGCTATCTCTCTACCCCTGCACTGTTAAGCCTGCGCCGTATAGTTTGGTTAGTTTAGTGGCCCTCATTAGTCCACGGTGCTAATTGCCCCCACTCGTGGGTGAACGGGCAGGTTTTGGGACCCCCAGGTTTAAGAACCTGTCACTTCTCGTGTTCTAGTCCCTTGTAGCTTAATTAGCTTACTGCTGACATTTAGCGTCCCCTCTCTGAAAACTCACCTACAACACGAAAAGTGTGCAGAATCTTCTATTGACAACAACAATATGTAGTTGCGATGGTCTTGCTAAAGAAACTTTGCTCTAAATGTTGTTACATACAGCTGTTGTATTTGTAAATCAAATATACAAACTATATATATATATATATATATATCTGTTCAGGATATACGAACATATGATAACTACTCTAATGGGGTAAGAATGAGGAAGGAAGCTTTTTAAAGATAATCTACCCGCATTTGCGTGAAAAGAGAGTGGGAAATCATTCAGGGAAAACCACCCTCAGTAGATTTGATTGGGATTCGAACCCTGATTTCCCCGTCTTCAGCAGGCTGGTCTAACTCGAGAGTGACGCCTTAGACCATTCAGACACTGAAGCAGTTTAAATATATATTATTTACTTCTCATGAAAGTAGCCACCTAAGAGGTCGATTAGTCTGAAGTGTTACTGTCGCAATAGAAGTGACTGCCGATTACGGAGAGATTGAGATTCGAATCTCGGTCGGGTGCACTGAGGGTTCCCCTAAATGTTTCTCCCTCATTCCACCACACAGATTTTGATACATATCCTCCTCTGAATTTAACCTTCCTCGTCCTTAACACATTGGCGTAATTAGTACTAAGCATACACATTAATATAACTTGAACGGTGCTAAAAATAAGTGGTAAAACACAATCTCAATAACTTTCTCATTTTGTGTATTATAGGTTCGAAGAAAAAGTTCAAAAATATGTTTTCAGTAAATTACCCTTAGTTAGTCTTACTCATAAAAGCCAACACATAGCAATAATAATAATAATAATAATATTAATAATAATAATAATAATAATAATAATAATAATAATAATAATAATAGTAAACACAGTAAAAACGCTTGATTTATTAACTTTAAACATCTTGTGAATGTCGGGAATGCCAGGACACCACCGTGGTTCGGATTCCACGTTAAACTGTAGGTCCTCCATTTCATCTCACAATCACCCTACCATAACACATTAGCGTAAGTGCGTATAACCCGAATGGGTAGTAAGACAAGGCTAATAATAATAATATTAACTTTAAACCAAATTGTTAAAATATATTCAATTAATTTCAAATTTTTAAAATTAAGTTACTTGTTATCGATCCTAGAATTATTTGTAATTTTAAAAAATAAAAACGTATTCTTATAAGTTTCTTATATCATGAAAACCCATTCCCAGTACTCTTTTTGGACTCAATCTCTTAGGTCAATTTCGAAAAATGTCAAATTCTCTATAATTTGTTCTAAGTAAACAACCATTATGTTAATTTATTTAATATATATATATATATATATATATATATATATATATAATCCATAATCCATAATTTATCAAGTAAAATAATCCCCAATACAAATTTGGATAAAATCTGTAATGATACTCTCAAAAATATTCAAAATTTACAACATAAAATATCTTCAATCATCTACTATGTAATTTTTTTTTAGAAAAACAAAACAATCTAATTATTTATTATTTAAACAGATACCCGATTTTAATAACATAGTTTAAGCCTTTTTTTAATAAAATATTCAAATTTATAAAATCTTCATCAATACGCTACCCTTAAACGAATTTAGCCCCTAAGACCAAGTACATATACAGTTTTATTTTTCATATAAAACTTAACCATACATACAGTTTAAAAGAACTTGTTAGAACAATTTTCAAAATATTTCTTACTTTCAAAAATCACTCATCAGTAAATTACCCTTTGACAAATTTTAACTAAAAGACAAGTACACAGTCTTATTTATGAGATCAAATATTCCTTAAATATGAATTTTAAATTAAATCATTATGCGAGTATGCATCAATAAACACATAAGACATAAACATATATAGGCCCACACACATCATGTGTGAGAATTTTGTTTTGCATAAAAGTAAATATAAAATTGTTCCTAAATTGGACTATCCACATATTTTATATAATAGAGTAAATGTACCTACATTTGCATTATGGGAGAGTCAAACTATTTAAGAAAAAAAAATACCTGGTACACTTGGCTAAGAATGGAACCCCGACCTCCTGGTTACCGGTAAACCAAAACAGGTTTTTTTTTACGCTGTACTTCGTGTGCCCACCGCAGCGATGTGGGTTTAAACTTGATTGTTTCACACACTATTTTATTTATATTTCCAAATGCAGCGAAACGTTGCATTCATTAATAATAAATAATTGATGATAAAAAAGTACAATCAGAAATAAAAACACTCACTCTTTCTTTGAATCTTAAAACGGGTTTCTTTCTGTAACGTGAGGCATTGGGTTGCACAAGTGTCAGGAGCCAAGTATTAAGCAAGTAGCCCACTATAGGAGGTATTTTAACATTACTTTCAACAGGTGCAAGAATTATCTCTCAAGGTGATCTTAAGGTTTTTACAATCCTCGCTCTAGGCGATAACACGGCGGAAAAAAAAAATACCTCACGTTTAGTATTCGAAAATAAGCTCAGTGAAGAATACTTTTTTTTGTCCTTACTTCTCGTATTAACCGGTCCAGCTATCATAATATAAACAAACACTCAAAGAAATAGGTATCAAGTAGGTAGAATTTGGAGGAAGTGAACCTTCCTTTGTTTAGATCTTAGAGGAAGAATGTTTATAATGTTTATAAACCTATAAAATAACACAAATAATAAGAGTAAAATGTTACCAATGTTGGCTTCAAAGAAATATGTTTGAATCTTCTAAACTGTTGTTCCAACCGAAATCAATCTATAGCTCAGTATGCCCAGCCTATGTTTTTTTAAAGGTTCGTCTACAACCAGTCGTCCCCGCTTGTCGAACTCTTAAGTATTGTCCGTCTACAATAACACACGCGAGAGTGGTCTTATGTCGGAACTTTCGGTACCGTTTGTCGTAAGAAGATGAACACTGTCCATTTCTTGCGTTTATGTTTTGAAGTTAGCTTGCTTTCAGCAAATAATAAATAATTTGTATTGGTACACTACTGTATGTAACTAATTGGCCAAGGATCACATTTCGTATATATATAATATATATATATATTAGATAGCTGTTGTCCGCGGCTTTAATAACGTGGAAGTTGATTATATACAAATACGAAAATATACATATGTATTTACAGATTAATTTAAAATATTACGTTACGTTGATGACCATAACTTTACCTCAGATCAAAAATAATGCAAGTCCGATACAAACTTTCACCCCCTTTTTCATTCCTTATTAAATAAAATTTCCAAAATTCCTGAAACACGTATTTATTTGTTTTACGTCAATAACCGAAATACAAAATTTTGTTTATGTAACTTTCAAAATGACGGACTTTCATACATATTATCATCCCCTATTTTGACCCCTTTGGGGGGAATTTTCTAAAATCCTTTCTTAGTAGGTGCCTACATAACAAAATGAATATACAGTCCGAATTTCATGCTTGTAGTCTTGATAGTTTGCGCTCGGCGATGATGAATCAGTCAGTCAGTTATTTTATAAGTATAGATATATATATTGTAAGAAACACTTTAAATTATTTAATAAATGTAATATTTAATGACTTTTTTATATACTCATACCCACTTCAGTGGCCGACTGGTCTAAGGCGTCACTCTCGTGTTTGACTGCCCTGATCATTATTGGGAGATTGGGTTTCGAATCCCAGTGAGATCTTCTGAGGGTGTTTTTTTTTCTAAATGGTTTCCCACTCTCCCTCTATGCAAATGATGGTAGATTACCTCTACAATTCTTATTTTCATATCCTATACCATTAGAGTAACTATCAAATATGCGTATAACCTGGACAGGTATTATTATTATTAGCACCGCATCTTACTACCCGTTCGGGTTATACGCTTTAATTACTAATTACGCTAATGGATTAGGAATTGGGAAGGTCGAATTAGAGGAAGTGAACCCGCATTTGCGTGGAGGTAGAGTGGAAAACCGTTTAGGAAAAACCACCCCCAGTTCACCCGACCGATATTCGAACCTCGATCTACCCGTCCTCAGCAGTCGAGCTCAACACGTCTAGTGCGTTAGCCAACTACGCCACCGAGGCGGGTGACAGGTATTAAGACGCAGTGATAATAATAATTATATTAATTGGATTCTACCTTAAAATTCGTTTAATATGACTTCGATGATGGAGCCATATTGGTTTCCCGACACTTCATTGTAGACAGCCCATAAGCGGAAAACAAACACAATGCGTCTTGCGAATGCGTTTCATGTGTGCGGGTCCGACAAGTGGATGAGGTTTATTGTTGACGATTCATATAACCGACCACACCACCATCGCAAAACCCAAATCAGACTAAACTAACGACCAAGTACACGTATCCACCTGTGCGGTTTGGGAATTGTCTGTCTCTCTCTTTAAGATTGCGTGTACCTTTTAGTTTTCATCTGAACACTTTAATCGTCAGCAGCACTTGACACAGTTAACCAATTGCGTTACACGCTGTAGTTACAATATCTGTCTGTAATTTCTCTTTCACTCTTATTACTTCTTGTGTTTCGCTTAGTAAGACACTCCAGCGTAGTTTTTACTTTCTTATACAGAGAAATTATTGTAATAGTGACCATTCTCGACCTTCATATTATGATGTTTTATGTTCCCTTGAACTCAAGAAACAATGTCTTACAATTATGTCTGTCCCATGTCTGTCTGTCTGTACCTAGAGCTGCAGCCGAAAAGGTTTGGTACTCTGCGCTAAAATTTGACATTTAGATGCTAAAGTCTCATTTCCATCAAAGTCCATTATTTGAAAACTGGAAATACGTGTTGCTACAATAGCGTGGATACAAAATTACAAATTATATTTAGATTATTTGTCAGTTTGATTAACAATGTAAAGATCAATTATTGTAATTTATAAGTAGGTATAAACGGAAGCTTTTGGTAACTTTTTAATCAATAAATCAAATAAAAAGTATTTCTAAAATGCTAAATTTTAGTGACTTTCAATCAATATTGGTAGTCGAAATTAGGTTTCCTTTAAAAATTAGTCTTTGTATGGTCCTACCTCGATGAAAAATCGTAATTTTTATTCTAATCTAAAAATTAATGACAAAGAACCAATATTTTTTAATTCGATTTGTTTTAAATAGCGTTAATATGTTGTTAAATATCTTTATTGGTGGAGTTTTGTATGATAAATTACAATGTTTATTCGCTTATATATATAAAAATTATTCGATGGTAGTTTCATTTGGCGAAGATTGTAGAAAGTGCCAACTCCCTCGGGTAAAGAGTGTAATATGGTCAGCCCAACGAACCCTCCAACCGTTAATCTTAGTTTTCTAGGCCGAAGCCGTTTATTTTTACATCCAAGTAGTTCATTTGTCTTCTATAGGCTGAGTTTACCCCGTTCCAGGCCCACTGATCTACAGGAAAATCTGGAAGCACCAGGGATCGAATCCAGGACTCTCTCGAGTTGTAGCCAGGAATTCTGACCAGTAGATCACAGAGGTTGATGGTAGACGATATGAGACATTATCCAGGATTGTATTATTCATTTTGTTAAACTGTTCACCTACTCCGGCTCTAGTTAATCTCACGGCACATCAACAATAGCAAAGTCAACCACACCGATGATCACGTGGACAAACGTGTCAGTCTCATTTTATCTGATTTGTTGATAACGTGGGATTTAGTGAGCCAATCTGAAACGTTATTTTCCTCAACGGTTTTCCACTCTCCTCCCACACAAAGACAGTCACATTTAATATTAAACTTTACTTTTCGCATTAACTACCCCAATAGTGTAAATACGCGGATAATTCGGATGGCAAGTAAGACGTGAAGCACCCCATAAAAAACACTAAGCCGTGAAAGTAGTAATATTATAATAAAATTAATTACTTAGCTAGAGGGTTGGAAAAATCTCAATGTTAAAACATTTAAAAACAGCGCTGTCAATAAGTTGTGAACTTCAACCGTTGAATGTGTATAATATTCAACGCGTCAACCTCCCCAGTCAAAAGTCACAATTCACAATTCGTGCCTTTTATTCCTGTGATCTTTCAATTTCCCTCTATCTTTCTGTCACTTCCATTTATCTAAAAAGCGAGCCCATATCGCCGTTCGCAGCATCGCGAATTAAACCTGTCACGTTTTTCTAATCTCCTAATCCCTCTATTCGGGTTTGTGTGCCCTGACGTTACTGATCTGGGCGTTGAGTCTTCGGGACGTGATCGAAAATTCGTGAGCGACCTGGATTTACGTTTAGAAAAAAAAAAGTAATTACTTTTCTTAGAGTGTTTTGAACTTAACAAGCTTCACAGTTTCCAAAGCCTTAAGACCTTTTTTTTATTTTTGAAAAGCACTTTCATGTTTTGTTAACATAAAGTTTTTTAATTAAAAGAAGTATTTGTAGCTTAGCTAAAAACTAGGGCAGTTAAGTTTACTGCTCTAAAGTATCTCTGGCGAGAGGTAAACATATTTTAAAAGATTTTCAAAAGACGATTTAATTTGATCAAGCAACCTCCACGGAGAAAATTAATTTAAATGTCCAACCATACTAATTTGTAATTTTCCTTTATTGTGTTTCCTTCTTGATTAATACGTTGTAGCCTTTAATTTAAATTGAGATGAAATTGAAACTTACAACATTAAACTTAATTGAATTAAAATGAATATTAATTCTTTACACTTAACCCTACCCATCTTTTTTTATCTCATGCTAAGATCACGTTATAACTTAACGTAACCTAAAGGTTCTCCTCGTGTTTTTAAATATAAGCCATCACGATACAGTTAACATAACGTAGACTTAACTTTTACCAGAGTTGTCACGTTGCGTTAACGTTAAGTGAAGGGTATAACGTGTTCTAGCTAGCTAATCATGTTGTGTGCAACGTCAACATGGATAGTTATTACTTCATTTATTTTTTTATAGAATGCAGACGACTTCTTCGGTATAGTTTGTTCACGTCTCATGAAATATAAAACGTCGTAGCCTCTTGTTATACTTTATTTTGTATAAATAGTAAAGCTTTTAAAAAGACATCCTAAATTTGTTAAAATCGTTTGAATGTTTTCATAATAACGATTTATATTTTATATCAAGAAAATCTAATATAAACAATGTTTAACTATTTTATTATAATTTTTTTGTGTAATTTTTTTTTTTTGTTCTTTTGAAAGTATCAAATAAGTTTTAAATAAGTACAAATAGATATTTGGTCAAATAACCAATTTCAAAATGTTTTACAAGAGAAGTTTCTTAAAGTGGAGAAAAACTGTTTTGTCACCTACATTTTTTAAATGTATTATTTCTCATTCAAAGAAGAAAATTATTACTATAAAGGGAAAAGGTTCTCTTTGAATCTTACTTGAAAAATGACTCATTCAAGCTTTCAAAAATTATTCCGGGTTCACAATAAACTTAAACTTTAAAAAAAAAACTACCACGATCTTCTAGTGGGTGTAAAAGATGCTGTGTTTTATCAAAATTCCCCTTGTCACATTTTTGAGGAGGGAGAAACATAAGAGTCACGTTCTTGTCCTAATATAAACTAACTGTTCAAGGGACCACTTGAGGTATTAGTTCAGAGATGTTAATGAAACAGAACATGAAACCGACGACAGCCAACTCCCAAGATGCGATGAAATACTTCATTATAATTTTTCCCAAGCTATCAAACTTGCATCGTCTAGCGCTCTTATTTTTCTAAACACGAGTTTAGAACCCTAATCGTGGTACAAAACATGTGTGAGTTAAGAGAAAAGGACAGAGTTTTTGTAGTTTTCATGTCAAACTTTTTTTTTTTGCCAAATAAAATAAAATATTGCTTCAGTAGAAACATAGAGCTTAATTTTCTTCACGTGGTTATATAAATTGTTCTTGAATATCTGTCATGCGCATAGTGGCATTAGATGGGGTACTTTTTAAATTAAAAGAAAAAGCTGCAATTAAATTCCAGGATACCCTTGATAAATTTTCAAGAAATCGTTAGATTACCATGTGAAGAAAATGAAATTCTATCTTTGTACTGGAGCAATATTTTATTTATTTAGCCAAAAATAAACTATTTTGCCATTAAAAATCTAAAAACACTGGTTTTTTTCTCGCGTCCTCTTCCATTCCATTTTAAGCGGAGTGTGGTTTAATGTCTGAATTTTTACCATTTTTCTAACAAAAAATATTTGGTTGAAATAAATTAAACATGGCTTCAATAGATAATTTTAGTTTAATTTGATACACATAGCTAGTAATTTGAATCCCGCTTTAATGGCCACATGCTTTCTCTCATAATAGGCTAGACTGCTGGTAACGGGGATATCGGAGTTCGATCCCGGTCGGGGGGACTTAACTCAAATGGTTTGTCACTCTCTATCCCCACGCAAATGCAGGTCTAAATTTAACCGTACTCATCCCTAACCCATTAGCGTAACTAGTACATAGGCGTATAACCTGAACGGATACTAATACACGGTCTAAAAATAATTTAATAAAAATATTGAATAAGTGAAAAAAAAATGTTTATTATATTTACGAAATCATTTTTGTATTATGTAATTTATTTTAAAATATATACTTATTTTAAGTACGCTTTAAAATTTAAAACATTTAAGTAACTAAGATAAAAACTCACCTATTACGTGTGTTTTGTGTTTTCGATGGTCCAAGATATACCCGGTCCTCTTCAACTCAAATTATCGAAACTTTTTTTCTTATCAACACGTTTTAATACCCGTTTGGGTTTCATGCCTATGTATTAATTACACTAATCCATGTGCTATGAAATAGCAAGGTGGTATTTAGAGAAGTGCACACGCATTTGCGCGTAAGGAGAGTGGAAAACCATCTTGGGGATAAAACTCAATAGATCCGAACGGGATCGAAGCCTGATCTCCCTGTCATTGCAAGAGTAACGCCTTAGACCATGTGGCCACCCAAGCGGTTACCAAAAGCCCATAGATATATTTACATAAGAGTTAATAGTTCGAGATTATATATATATATATATATATATATATATATATATATATATATATAATTATGTATTGATAAATTAAAATAGATTGCGATTCCAACATCATAGACTACGTGACCACTGGTATGGGCGTGATAGCTGCTGATGTTTTACAGGCAGTATTTTACAGTAATTTTAATTAGCCTACTTACCCGTCAATGCAGTTCCGATGTTTGTTTGTCACAAAACGTTATCGTGGTGGGGGGTCGTGGGGGGGTGGGGGTATGATAATCATACATAATGATCCATACTCAAATATGCACAAGAAGTGCCTAAACCTAGATGTTTAACTATCAGTAAAATGAAATGTTTAATTACACACGTTAATGGGAGTTTAAGGGTATGCTTGATGTAAGAGCGTAACAACTGAATAGAAGATGACATTGACCTAGAGGCCGTTTTATTTTCATAATCCAAATGTTAACAATATTGTGTTTTTAGATTGCGGGCTATGCTCAATAGCAACAATATACATAAAGAAGAGAATAAATGTATTTATGTACAAGAAATTAAGATAAATTTTCAAAACACCCAATCAAATATATATATATATTCATAATAATTTGACAGAACCAATTTATATACGCGCCTAAAGTTAAAATATGGCTAACAATAATGGAAAAGAAATTGAAGTTGGGAAACACGTATATTGGAAAGTTTATTTGTATCACATCTCCTATCTTATCCATATCACCTTGTAGGAATATACTCCTAACTATACACCTGGCTACATTAGAAATAAGTTAAGATATTACTATCATCCAACTACCCGTGAGGCGGGGCAACCTTCACAAAAAGGCTTAATATATCTCTTACAAACATTAATTGAAATTCTCCTTGCGTAACAATTGAAAGTAAGATAACAATACATATAAGTTTATATTAGAACGACTAGCGCAGTAAGGCAAGATCTCAATCATAACAGCGCAATATACCTTACAAAAATAAATAACAAAACTTGACGTGATTATACTACCATAGAATATAAAGTTAAAGAGATACGTCCAAACGTCTCAATTCATAACAAATCTAATTACCCAACAAAACTAAATTAGTAAAATTATTCATAAAAAGAATATGCTCAAGCAAATCCAAATCGGTCCCTACATAATTAAGTTATAATTTAACAGTTCCTCAGTTTACAAATTATATAATGTTTTTCCAATATAACGTAGACTTACATGTAAAAATATCCTACATCCTGAAAGCATTAAAGAGTGACTGCTCCTTGCAGGGCACATGCTTATATTCAGATTTGCACTGTGGGAAAAATAAAGGAGGGTGGATACACAAGTTCAATGATGTCACTATCAGCAAGTTAGCGTGAGTTTCCCTCATTGACGCCTGCGCACAACGTCAAGAGGGAGATAATACGGGTGGCGGGGGGGGGGGGGGGGAACCACATGCTCACCAAGAGCGCTTCTTTCTCCAAGTCTTAGCGCCTGCGCAGCGTCCGCTACTCGGGGAAAGTCAGCCAAACTATGCAACCTTCCGAGGAAACAGTCTTGTTTTTCTTGTTTAACGTGAGTGGAGTGTTGATGTGCGTGGAGGACCCATGAGTAGCGCTGGTTTCCCGGTTAAACGGGGTGAGTGTAGCTGTACTTTCATAGGTGGCGGAGGTTATGCGGCGAAAATGTTTGTAGCCATGGCGCAGGCTTGAAGGGCAATTGCCCCGCTATACAAATTGATTTGCTCTCTCGACTCTGACTTGAATAGTTCATGAAGTGGCTGCACTGACGCACGGTGGCTCCATCCTTTTTTCTCTCGCTCTCTCTTGTTTTTTATTCTGCCTTGCATTGCTAGTGCAATCTGAGAGCGCATGGCATAGGTACTTTGCGTGGACTAAGTTGGGAACTTTCATTAGGTCTATTCATGTATGCTTTTATTTTCTTAGCACCACGTCTTAATACCCCTCTGGGTTGTACACATTTTATATACTAATCATGCCAATGTGTTAGGGATGGAGAAGGTTGAATTTTGAGGAAGTTTACTTGTATTTGCGTGTAGTGAGGGAGTGGAAATGCATTTAGTAAAAACCACCTTTAGTACACCCGACCGTGATTTTAACCCCGATCTACCGTCTCCAGCGATATAGTATTTTATGAGAGTGACACCTTAAACCATTTGACCTACAACGCAGTTATCCTTGCGCACTGTCACGTCAGTTTTTTTTACACCCAAAATTACTATCCGTTCGAATTATACACTTAAATACTAATTACGCTAATGGTTTTAGGGATAAGGACGGTTATATTTAATGGAGGTGTACCCACATTTGCGTGTAGGGAGAGTGGAAGATCAACCTCGATCTCTCCGTCAGTGGCAGTCCAGTCTACTGCGAGAGTGACGCCTTATACAATACATCCATGTAAACGGATGCGCCAGGTATTCGTGGAGAAATTCACTGGAGGGGCTTAAGAACTTTCTTTTGTTGTCTTAAGCAGGGAATGAACTCTAAAAAAAGTAAGTCTCATTTTCGTATGAAGGGCTTTATCTAACAGCTATAAAAGCTACTAGATCTACTTTAATGTATTCATACGTCGTAATGTGGCCTGCTGCTGTAATTTTTGATAGATATTATCAATACTAATTAAATAACACTTTTAAGTTAGAAAATTTACATACATTTTGGCTGCAAATTAAAATATGTTCGTAGATTCAAATAGCCCTTTCTGTGAAAATTTGACAGTAGTTGATAATTATGGTGCGAATATTTTAATAAATATGTATATAGTTCAATTTTCATAGAAAGAGCCTTCCTTATCTGGCAACTTGAAAATATACCTTCATGTATTCATACACCATGTCATGTGGTATTATCAATACTAAACTAATGATAAAATCTTAAACTTTTATCAATGTCTTATCACAAAAAAGTTTTGTATTTCATAAAAATTTAATATAGATACGAGCATACTTAAGAACAATAATTGTAGCTGTTTATTTAGATCTGAATTATTAAAAAAATTAAATTTTTGTATAAAAAACCTTTTTTGGGGCTAAATAAATCACATATTGTTTCGGTTGATACCTCTCGTTTAGACTTCTAAACATAGTAAGCTCAACAGTTGTTGAATATTTATCATTGAAATATCATATATTTTACAAAACACTTTTGAGCGAAGAAAACAAATTCTGTACAAATGCTACTAGGCCCATGAAAAATGTTCTAGAAACATTAAGATAACTAAAAGAAGAAAAGAGTAAGCCTGTTTACTGATATTTTTTTTTTTGGCAAAAAAAAAAGTGCCTTTAATAAGGCTTAGCTGATATCCTGTGTAGTATTATGTCTACTATTGATATTATTATGAAGTATTATTACTTTGAAAATATGTGCGGCGATAGCTTTTGAAAGCGTTACTTCCTAGTAGGGCTAGGAGAAGGTTCCGCCTTACCTTGCTGTCACGGTTCAGACGATACAGGGTGTGGCAGAGATGTACGACACAAGCGTTGCACGGAGAAAGAACCGTAACTTAATGCGATAGATGAACAGACCAGTTTTCGTACACTCCGTACCAGCATATTATGGAATTTGGAAAGGTAAGATCTAGAAAAGTCAGTGAAAACATGAAAATGTCATGGAATTTGATGTGGGGAGATTAGCCAGTACTAATTTACCGTTGCCTAGGCTACACACGAATATACTAAATCGTAAATCCTTTTGGAGGGATTCTTTCTATGTCCCGATGGGATGAGACGATGGTAGTGAATATGACAGGGTGGAGCCAATTAAGATCTTAAACTGACTTAAGCCTAATTACTCAAACCCTATTGAGCATGGGAATTATTTCCCTTTCAAGAAATATCCCCCGGAACCTCTAGGTCAGCCGTGGGGGCGGAGGGGCTCTGACCACTACTATAGCACGAGGCTGGTCGGTATCACTGTACTATCTCAAGCAACAGGAGTACTACGCGGAACGGCTGAAACGATGCTTACAAGTCTCTGAAAGTGTTCGTCTTGGGCGCATACGCTTATGCCATGTTTATTTGAATCGTGCGTACCTTCCACGAGTCAGCAGTTATGTCGCACTTGTTTTCAGTGTCGTGCTCTGCAATTAAATTTTAAAAAAACTTCCTTCTGGTGGAGCTTGATTAAGTTGAGAGCTGAGGCAAGTAAAGCCAAGCTATGCCTGTTACCCCGTTTGGTTTGAGGTCTGTTAAACAAGATATGCCGCAGTTGGTGAAATTTTATATTAAAATATGTTACAACAGGCTCAAAGTTCTAAAAAAAATGTATTAAGAGGCAGCCATTGAATTATTTATGTAAAATGAAACTTGAACATAGGAAATGAAGGCGGTATTCTTGACTTGGTGTACCATGCTTTAAATCCGAGCTATCCAGGATTGACTTTTGCTCATAATAGGTAGGACCTCTACAAGATCAGTCAGACTGACTGTATGTATCAGTATTTACAACGAGACTGTACACGGTCAGATCTCACGTCCTTTTTATTAGTCTTAGCTCTTGCGTGCAACAACATGGTTGATAAGAAAAAAGTTTGTGCAGTCTATGTCTGCTGCTGAGACTGAAGAAAATACTGACGAGCGCGCACACATGGTCAGTATTATTGTCAGTCTCTCCCACCATTTGCAAGACTGATGGACTGACACTGATGTGATCAGATCATTCGGATCACATCAGTATTTTCGTATGCCCACCCATCAGTTCATCAGTACTGGCCGTACACGATCAGTCAAACTGTCTTACGAGTGGTGGGAGAGACTGACAGTACGACTGACCATGTGCGCGCGCTGGTCAGTATTTCCTTCAGTCTCAGCAGCAAACATAGACTGCACAAACTTTTTTCTTACCATCCATGTTGTTGCACGCAAGAGTTGAGACTGATAAAAATGACTTGAAAACTGACCTGTACGGTCTCATTGTAAATACTGATGCATGCTGACAGTTTGACTGATCTTGTAGGGGTCCTACAAGAGTGAAGAATGATCCTGAACATATAGTCCCGTAATTTGGTATTTTTACCTAGAAAGTTTTGGAGAAGTCCTGATTTTTGGTTACTTTATGTTTTTCGGGGTGCTGATTATGAATTTCCACTTTGCCACCTCAAAACTTTTCGGGAAACATGAAAAAAATGCAAAAAACAACCAAAAAACTTGACAATTTTTTGTTTTTTGCTTATAGCGTGAAAAATATGCACTCTTACAGAAAATGTACCGTATAAAAAATTAAACTAGAGAAAATTTCCCACTATCTAGTTTTGTAGATTTTTTTTTAAGACAAATAGTTTAGGCGTAAGTGCGCGCTGAAATAGTTTGTATATGTTTCCCTCGCCTCGTATCCTTCTCTCTGTCTCGCGATCTCTCTCTCTCTCTCTCTCTCTTTCTCCCGCTCCCCTCCCTATTATTTCTAATCTGGTCTCACCCGTGGCCGTGGGGTCAGTGAAGGTGTTTTGTCAAGATGGACACAAGGGATGGCATCACTTCAACATGTTTGTGATGAAATTGAAAATTTCTGTGGTGTAGAATTTACAAGTTCAGAACAACACGTGGACAATAGAGACTCGAGAATTTAGCGAGACAAAAATGATGCAAAGAAGATGTTGAATTGGTTTCACCAGCATCCTCCTTTCCCAGAAACCCCTGAGCTCATATCAATAAGTAGTGGTATAGTCGGAGATGATAGGGTCAACTGCCACATGTCCCACGAGGTGGGTACTAAGGGTCTTAACCGCATTGTAGGTGGTGATTTCCAATCGGTTAAATCCAAACGGAATGATCGAGTGCAGCCCCTTGCCATTATTAACAGTGCCATACAAACACAAAATAAAACGATTACCATCAATCCAACCACACTTTTTCAAAGAATTAGCATTGCAAAACAATCAGATGAAGAATTGGAGGAATTCTTAACCTATGAACTCTGTCCCAATCCACTATCTCTTTTTGATGAGAGTGGTATGAGAAAAGGTACAAAATCAAATTTGTACAAAGCTTTCAAGCCTGCCCAAGGAAAAGAATTGGACAGCAGTATATTAGTCATCGATGGCGGATATTTGTTGCATCGAGTTGTGTGACGCAGAGGGCAGTCATTTGCAGATATTTGTGACAGGTTGCATTTGTTCGATCAAGCTACAATTCAAGTCCGGTAGTCGTAGTAGCTTCAATAAATAAGTTGAGGTACAGACACTATGCAATGTCTGCATACAAGACCACAGCCAACATTGCCTCACTACCCCCTACTGAAGCTGCAGCACGACAGCATTCGCTACGGGTGTTCCATCAGGTTCAACAATGGCTTGGTCATGAAAAAAGACCCGAACAATGGGGGTGAAAAACATCTAAGAACGGCTTCATGCCAGTCACCATCCTGCAGCCCCTTGCCCCAGAAGCTATATTAAATCACATTCGTGCAAATTTAAGAAAGGCTGCCGAGGGAATTGTGGCTGTAGAAAGGCAGGCCTATATTGTTCGAAAATTTGTTTAAACTGTGAAGGAACCTGCGACAACTTGAAGAAAGCTGATATGGACGTGGATGAAGATGTGGACGATCCTGACGTCCAAGGAATTCAAGACCCGGGCCAAGAACTTGAAGCGGATCCATCATAAGTTATTTTGATTAATACATTTACGAACACAGCTATGCATTCTTTAATAACCCACTTTAGATGGTTTTACGCCTTAGTCATACCTTGATACACTCATGTTGAACTAACATAACAATTTTGTACTTCTTTACTTTACTTATTTTATAGATGAACGAAAGGCTCTGAAGGAAGAGGACAAGGACATTGGTCAGCCTGGACCTTCAGCAACAAAGTGGCCCAGACGATTTTGATATGATTGTTATTATTATTATCCCTACATATTTCCCTTGCATATTGTATTCCTACAGATTTTTTTATCACGACTGTTTCTAGTTTGTCACTGTAACAGTACCCATGTTAATAAAAACCACATGTATCAACATGAGTATACGTTATAGCCCTATACCTAAAAACACCAAGGTACTAGGTATAACAATGAATACTGTAAGATTTTCACATATTACTAGTTCTTAACATCATCAAAATAGAGCTTCATCACGAGAAAGAAGCAGGTTGCGCTTGAATGATGAACACTGAGCGTTGTCACTTATTCAAATAGTTTCAACGCGCGTTTGCGCCTTAACTATTCGTCTGACAAAATAAAACATGCAAAGTTAAATTGTAGGAAATTTTCTCTAGTTTATTTTTGTATATAGCAATTTTTCTCGAAAAGTGCATAGTTTTCATGTTATAAGAAAACAACCCAAATTAGTCAAGATTTTTTGTTGTTTTTTGCATTTTTTTAATATTTACCGAAAATTTTCGAGGTGGCAAAGTGGAAATTCTTAATTAGCACACCGAAAAATATAAATGAACCAAAAATCAGAACTTCTCCAAAACTTTCCAGGTAGAACCCATTTTGAGCACTGATTGACTGGACTAATAGGACTATTACCGGATAGCTCAATGGTAGAGCATTGGCCAAGCATCCCGGGTTCGATTCCAGTATCAAAGTGTTATTTTACAACTTGTGGAAAATGTGATATCAGCGATGACTGTATCCGGAACATTATATATTGATTAATGATTATGCTATTTATTTTATGTTAGATTAGCTTCAGTTCCTCGTTAAAGTGTACATAGGTGGTCACGCGGTCAAAGTTGTCACTCTTGCATCATACTATATTGCTGGTAATAGGGAGGTTGGGCTAGAACTTCGGTTGGGTGTACTGAGGGTGGTTTTTCCTAAACTATTTCTCCCCCTATACCGCCTTGAATATGGAAGTAGACCTATATTTACTCTAAATAGTGCCTTCCTTATTAGTGTAAGTATTTGGATACCCCGGGCGTGTTTTACTACAAAAGTGTAGGGGTTGCGAGAAAAGGTCTTTTTTTTTTTGCAGTTTCTGCCTTATAGCAAATATTTTTATTTATTTATTTTTCCAAAAAAATTAATTATCTTTTCAGTAGAAACAAAGAGTTAAATTTTCTACACCTAGTGATATCAACAATTGTATCTGTCATGAGCTTAGAGGAATTAGTTGAAAAACATTTTAAATAAAGAGAAAAAGTTGTCATTAAATTCCAAGACACCTTTTACAGATATTAAAGAACTGCCATAAAAAATGCAGCAACACTTACCTTTTCACACGTCCCTTTCCATCCCACCTTAAGATACGATTCACAAAAACAACATTTTACTCCAACAAACTATGCAACATACCTTAAAATTTAATTTAAAATTGTAATGTAAAAGGATAGCTAGACTTAGTTCCATATAATATCTAACTTAACCTGAGAACTGCGACAATTAGGGTAATTCGTTGTAAACAATCTTGTACATTTTAATATATGCCATTATAATTAGGGTAATTGATCGTTGTAAACAAGCTTGTTGTACATTTTAATACACGCCATTATAATTAGGGTAATTGATCGTTGTAAACAAGCTTCTTGTTGTACATTTTAATAAATGCCATTATAACTATGGTAATTGATCGTTGTAAACAAGCTTTTTGATGTACATTTTAATACATGCCTTTATAATTAGGGTAATTGATCGTTGTAAACAAGCTTGTTGTTGTACATTTTAATACATGCCATTATAATTAGGGTAATTTATCGTTGTAAACAAGCTTGTTGTTGTACATTTTAATACACGCCATTATTAATTGATGTAACTCAAAAGGTAAGGTTTTAATAGTACTAGAAGGCTATAAATATGTTTCACCTTCATTCATTTTGTCGCAAACAATATTTTGAAATGGCAAACCACCATTTAAATACAGTATCAAGTAACATATGAACGTTTGGAATCCTCTTTAGCGCTCAAGTTAACAGTTCTCTTAAAACACGCATAATCTAGTATAGATAAGCAACTGGTCGATCTAGAAGCAATTTTCAGTTGATCGTGTAAGAAAACTACATCGTCATTAAGAGCACATATTTTATTAATATAAACTCGGGAATATCTCAAGTACTTCTAAATAATATTTGAGTGTGACCAAAATTTTTGTTATTATTTATTTGAGATATTTAACATGCACTTTCTGAACTGACTGATTATATTACTACACAAGAATTTCTATGGACAAGAGTGAAAGGCCCTACCAAGTTTGCCGAGAAAGGTATTTTCACATATCTTTCAGGCATGCAACAATTGACTGGAATGCGACGGCTTTATTTCCCCTAAAAAGAAAGATTTTTATCGCTCAAGAAAAATCTATTGACCCCGGCTAGGTTTGAACCCACGAGCATCGGGTCCTGAGGTGAGCACTTTACCTCAAGATCCCCAAGGTCAGCTTGGCCCGAAAATAGACCTGATTGGTCATTATCGGTAATGTTACAAATAAATTAAATAGCTATATACTAAAATATACCTTTTATGTCTTATATTTATACATTATATTGTAAGACCGCCTCTGGAGTCCAGTGGTGAGAAACCCTGGCTACAGATCCAGACGTCTCGGGTTGATCCCCAGCGCTTGCAGTAGGCCTGAAATGGGTTCAGACTCATCCTCATGAAGACAATTATTGAGGAGGTACTTGACAAAAAAAAAAAGCAGTTTAGGTCCAGAAAACTTAGAATAACGGACGAAAGTTTAATTGTGCTGACCACATGACACCCTCTCTCTGTAAATTTTGGCACTATATTCGTAAATATGCAGCTACCACTCTATTGGTATTGCTCGCTTGCTCCCTTAACGCTATGGAGGTTTATTATTATTATTATTATTATTATTATTATTATTATTATTGTTAAAGGTGGGAACCTAAGTATTTTTAGGAAATATTGATTTTTTTAATTTTTTTTTTTTTGCAAATACAGGGTATAGAAACTATGGGTGATCGCGGGAACTTTGAAAAGTTTTTAAAGTCGATCGATGTCCAAAAATGGTTGCCAACCCCTGAAATAAATATATCGAAAGAAAATACACCTGATATGTGAAGAATCAGAACTTTAAAATATCTCATTCACTTTTAAGGTCATCCTTCCTGTGTTGCTTAAGAACTCTTAGTTTTCGCTGCAGGTGGAATCGGAGTCAGTAGGTTGAATCACCGTGGAACGACAGTTCCAGTTAGAAACACTTTCCACCGTACACGAACTGACCAGGTACCGTCTTTCATATCTATCTCTCTCCCTCTCTCTTTCTCTCCGTACTGCCAAACTTCATAAGCGTCCCAGTTAGTGACATATTTTCAAGTTTATTACGTTTACTTGAACATAGGTAATTAATATTTGTAATGGATGTGATCACACACATACGGGAGCGTGTCAGATATATGATCCTAAAATCAGCTCCGTTCATTACAATTTATATTCAAATATTTTGTTTATTTAAATTCAATTAGGTAAACTGATAAAAATCTGTAATTTCTAGATCATACCTTTAAAATACAGAACCTCTTCTAAAATGTTGAAAATAATTATTTTTATTTATTGATGTGAGTATTTTACGTTAACTTTGTGAACAAGCTCATTATATCATCACAAGACCTATAAACTGATTTAAATTTAGAAATATACACAGCATTCAGCCCCCAGCCGTTAATTCACCGTGAAAGGGGACACCCACATTTGACCAATGATACATTTTATGGCCATGCCGGGAATCGAACTTGGGATCCTTAACTCAGTAGAAAGACATGCTACCGAATAATCTACGGTGTCGAACGAAACTGATAATAATTACTGATTATTAATTTGGATATTTAAAGTGTTTTTCTTTCTATATATTTAAATGTAAAGCAATTCCTTTCAAGCCCACTTCAATGGCCAAATGGTCTAAGGCGTCACTCTCGTGTTGGACGAATCTGCGAAAGAAGGGGAGATTGGAATTCAAGTCCCTGTCGAATCTACAAGGGATGTTTTTTTCTCCCTAAATACTATGCAAATGCGGGTAGATTACCTCTAAAATGATTCCATCCTCATTCCTACCCCATTGAAATAGAGTAGTGGTGATAATTGTAGTTTGAGAGGAAGTGCACCCGCATTAACAATTCAACTCTCTTGTAAGCCTGACACTTTATATAAGATGACCACTATCATTGGTCTGTACCAAAAAGCACACACACACACACATACACACACACACACACATATATATATATATATATATATATATATATACTCAAAATAAACTAATAAGGCAAGATGAATTGGGTGAATAGTTTACAAAATTTACTAGTATAATTTTGAGGAGGGGGGATGATAAGACTAGAATCAAATAGCCAAAGCTATTATTTATGCTTTTAGTGAGGATTACTCCATCTATATATCATATTCTGACTATATCATAGGTGATAGCTAACAGGGAAAAATATTTCTCAGTCTCCACTGACTATTCGAACCCTGCTCTCTTGAATCAGAGGCAAGCACTCTCTCCCTGTTCACCTGATTATTTCGCTATGAGGTCTTCTCTTTTACAGGGATTAATTGCCATCCGAGAGAATGTGTTTTGTTTGTTATAGAATCAAGTTAGTGTGTGAATCGTGTGTTCATATAATCAGGAAGTTAGAGGTCTCCTATCTAGCCGAGATGCTAAGCAGATGTTTCGCTCAGGTTAACAGTACACGAGTTTGGTTTGAATGGTTACAAAACTATCTTGTCAGACTTTATACGTACATAAACTTTAAAACATTTTTGTTTATCACCACGTCTACTGCCCATTTGGGCTATACGCTCATGTACTAACTACGATAAAGGGTCAGGGATGAGCAAGGTTGTATTTTTAAGGAAGTGTACCCGCATTTGCGTGTAAAAAAGATAGTGGGGAAAACCACCCTCAGCACACCCGACTGGGATTGAACCACGATCTCCCCGTTATCGGCTGTCTAGTATATTGTGAGAGTAGCGCCTTAAACCATGCGGTCACCGAAACGGGTGTAAGCATAGTTAAAAAGTTGAAATCTTTCATTTTGAAAATCCACATAACTTATCTCTTTTGATCACTAGGACCTAAATTTCAGGGAAATGAAATATAACTGTTATAGGAGCGCAGAATGAATATTTGTGAATCAAACGAAGCAATTTAATAAGGGATTTACAACATAAATTATTGTATTGACATTTGTATTTTCCTCCTCCCCTGTTTGTTTTCCTACTGCCAGACAGCTCCACAGAGTAACGTTATAAACCCACTTGGTTACTGGAGTTTATGAATTTATAAACTACTTTATTTGAATAAAACCTTGTCGATACCATTTATGTTGTCAGTGATCACTTAAGATAGGCTGTGGCCGAGATTTTGGGCTAAGTGTGTACCAAGATATTTATAATGGTATAAAATATTCTGAAAAGCTGTATAGGCAATATATTGTGTTTTTTCACTTCACCATATTTTTTTAAAGATAATCTGTTATCTACTACAGCTTCACGTTAGTCTTTCATTCCCCTTAATTAAGACACAGTTTTATCTTTCATTCAAAATGTTGTCTGTTTATGGCCCTGGATGAGGTAGTTTTAAGATTTTAGCCTTCTACCAAAGGCGTAACATTCATCACATTTCTACTTTTATATTTATTTTATGAATTTTATCATCACGTTGAGGGTTCTTTGACTTAAACAATAAACATCAATCAAGTTAAGATAGATATTGTGTGTCCATCCTAATCCGTAAGCGCCCACTCTTAACGTAATCGAGTGATAGTGTAGCCGTGTCCACGAGCCCAAAACATAACCAAGGTCTAATAACTCGCGCAGGCCTGGTCATAGCAACCAAACAAAAACAACTTTCCCTTACCACTAGTTCGGTTGGTATCCAGTGGATAGATGTTGTTTATAGTACAGGTCGATCAACAGGTATATATACAATTACCATGATACCTTGCCCCACCCCTTTTCCCCCCCTCTTCGTCATTATGTAACTCTTTATTTAGCACTTGCTACTCTGCATACCTCTTACTCTGTTATGGTATGTTACCTTGACAGGAATCCATACGTTTGAGGATTGTAAAGTGGACAAACTAAACGCGTATCCCTCATGCCCGAGTGTTGAGGTTTATTATTGGTTACAAAGGGCCTTAAGGTGTGTAACCCTATGCTATGTTAAGAAGAAGAAGGTGCAGTGTTCTCTTAACTATACGTGTGTGGGCTGTGTGTTGGATTGATTAAAAGTGGTTTGCTGAAACCGCTTTGTAATTAAATATTGCGCGTCAAGTATATCAAATAACATTAATTTAATCATACAGCTTAAGGTGATGATGTAGGGTACGAAAGAAAAGGTAATATAAGTGTTTTTACAGTTGTTGTTTTTCAAAACGTTTTATTTATTTATTTTTGTCAAACTAGATCAAATATTGCTTCTGTACAACCATAGAGATTAATTTTTTTCACATAGTTTCCTCAACATTTCTTGAATATCTGTCAAAAGGGTCAAAAGCGGACAACTTCTCTCTTCATTTAAAATTATTATATTATTATTATTATTATTATTATAGCACCGCGTCTTACTACCCATTCGGGTTATACGCACTTACGCTAATGTGTAATGGTAGGGTGATTGTGAGATGAAATGAAGGACCTATAGTTTAACGTGGAATCCGAACCACGGTGGAGGCCTGGCATTCCCCACATTCACAAGATGTCTTGTCAGAGGTGAAGGAAGGGTTTGGTAATCAGATAAGTCTGTGCCGGGACGGAGAATTGAACCCCGGCCGCCAGCACCCCTAGACCAACAGGTTCATTTAAAAACCTTTTCATTTAATGCCGCTATGCTCATGACATATTTAACAACTGTTGATATCGTCGTATGAAGAAAATTAAACTATGGGCCTGTACTGAAACCTTATTTAATTAATTTTGGCCAAAAAAAAAAAGTCTTGCCATAAAAATTGCAAAAACATTGCCCTTTTCTCGCGTTCCCTACATCAATCACTATCCCTTAAGTGTTAAGTAAGCGGTGTATCAAATATTTACTTTTTTTGGTCATGTCTTGGTACTCGTTCGGATTATACGCAAATATTAATTACACCCCTGCTAAATTGGTCCACATTTTTGGCAGTTATTGCGGAGCAGAAATCGAAAAACCATGTAATTAAGTTGTTCGACAAAGAATGTCACTGGAAAATTTCATAAAATTGATCCACGAATTTGATATTTATTGTGGAATAAACATCTGGACAGACAGACAAACAGATGAAATGCCAAATGGTCAAGTTAAAACCGGACTTCGCTAATTTGGTCAATAAACAAGTAAACTCATATTCTTGACGGGATTTCATGGACTTTTATAAGCCTTTCTTGCCTTCTGTCAACAGCTTTGTTTATTTTATGTTTACAGCTTTATTAAAATTATTTGAACTACCGTTTGTATTCAACAAGATAGCAGATCTTGGTTTCCTTTTTAATTTTATTTGAAGCGTGGCCCCGAAAAGGGTACGCGACTGGCGAACGTTTGAGAAACACTGACCTACAGCGTTGAATTATCTACTCCTGTACGAGAACATACCTTAAACCACACGGTCTCAAACCAGTTTGGGATCAGAAGAGGAATAAATTATTCGCCCGATAATAATCGCGAACCATCGTCAGGCTATGTCCCTCCAAGACTCCTACAACCATTTATTTAATGGCTAATAATTATTATTTAAACCTCAACAACAGCAAAAACTGGAAATGTGGAAACCTCTCAGTGACGTTGCCTACTTGATGATTTCGCTGTTCTGCGAAGTGCGTTACGTCTCAGCTTGGCGAACCTAAGCATTCTGAACACTATCATGCTTGGACACCAATGTACGAAATATAAATAAAGGGAAGAAAATGGGCAGTTCATCCAGTGAAGTATCTAGTCGACCTTTTATTAGCATTGTCCCTCTTCCGCTTTCGAGTATAAACACTCATTATTATTTTTACACCTGGACAGCATTGATTTGCGTTTCAAAAGTATATTTTTCTTATTTCCTTTTCTAGATAGTCATAAGCTTCCATGGACTTTCTTAATCAATATCCTGACAGGAATAAACCAAATAACCAGAGCTGTAGACGATTTATAAACTATCTACCTTTACAAAAAAAAAACTTACGATCAAAATATTAATTTTGAGACAATTATCTAAGAATTTATGGTTTATATTTTAATGTAATACTTGTATCTTTAAAGCTTGTCGAACAGAACGTAAATACATTGACATGGGAAATCATCTCGACACTTGCCGTGACGTCACGGATAGGCACAGTCTTTTAGGTGATTGTGTAATGGACACGAAAAAGTTTACTACTTTTACAGTCTTTATATCAAAGCATTTTTTGGGGCTCAAAATAGATCAAATATTGATTCTGTGCAAACATATAGTTTAATTTCCTTCACAGGGTGGCCTCAACAGTTCTTGAATATCTGTCAAGAATGTCCTAGAATTTAATGACATTTTTCTTGATTTAAAAAGTTTTTTCATCTCATGACAATATTAAACAACTGTTGATATCACCATGTGAAGAAAATTGAACTCTTATGTTTGTAGTGAAGCAATATTTTATTTATTTTAGCAACAAAAAAAAAGTTTTGCTATTAAAAACTGCAAACACACTGACCTTTAATCGCGTCCCTTTTACTACCACCTTAGACATGAGAAAAAGTATATAAATGAAGTTTAAAATACGACATGGGCACCACCAGTCCTGTCGTTAAGGAATTGACCGCACTGGCGAGTAATGATCGTGGTCATCAACTACGCCAAGGAAAGCGAAAGTGGCCGGTTTCGGACCCGGGATGACCAAATTTAGACCTCGCCCGTGACCTGACAGATAAGACCTCCTCCACCAGCCCGTTAGGAGGGTCCACGCCTTGGGAGAAGACCATGGTTGCCAACTCTTCTCAAGTGATGGTAAATGAACATGAAAAGAGTTGGATTTTCCCCGGCACTCTACTTCAGTCCGATTCTAATAGCAAAGGGCTTTAGGGAAATACAAACATATTTTTTATGCATGGATTGTTATAAAAAATAAATATTTTTATTAGTGTTATTTTATTGGTATTGATATAATATCTAACAAAGGTTATTGCCACAGATCACATGGACTGACGTATGTATATGTGAAACTAAATTTTGCAACTTTTAGACCTGCTATGGTGGTCACATGGTCTAAGGCGTCACTCCCGCAATAGGCTAGGCTGCAGATGTCAGGGAAATTGAGGTTTGAATCCCAGTCATATATACTAAGCGTGTTTTTTTTCCTTCTAAATATCTTTCGACTCCCCCTCCATACAAAACACTTCACCTGAATTCAACCTTACTCATCCCTAATTCACTAGCGTAATTAGTAAATATACCTACAATCTGAACAGGTACAGTCAACTCTCGATTCTAAATCCCGGGAATAGCGTCCCTCTCGAAGTAACGACCCTTTTTTGGGGAACCCTGAAAAATGTGGGAAAAAAGGTTGAAAAGTTTAAGTAAATCGGCTGTAAAATGTGTTTGTTGCATTTATTAGATCGCTTCGTTGCAATTATCTTTGTGAGCGCTGTATTACTAGTAACTGGGGTGGGTCAGGTATAAAAATAGACACCACCTCATCAATGCCAGCCAATAGCACTTGACTGTCCACCCCCTCCCATAATCAAGACAATATTTCCCCGCGCGTGACTGCCGCTACATCACGCACCAGGCTTGCTTTTGCCATTGTTATTTCGATTCTCGATTTGGTTACTTATTTTGGTTTGATTTTGTGAACAATTTTTGATGACCCATGCTATTGTTTAACATTGTTATTTTGATTTGGTTACGTTTTTGGTTGGATTTTGTGAACGATTTTTGATGACCCACGCTATTTGTTGTCTAAAAAATGCAATTTTATCGTATGAAGGTCAGGGGTGGAACAAAATCTGTTAAAATTTCAATAACGACCCCTTCAAAATAACGACCCTTTTCCAGGGAACCGTGAAAGGTCGTAGAATTGAGAGTTGACTGTAGTAAGATGCGGTGCTAAAAAAAAAAAGCTTTTTTTAGTTATCTTATAAGGCCCTTGCCATAAAAATTGACTGTACTTTTGTTTCCAGGATAACAGTAGGCCTCTAAGAAAAGGATGAGTTTTGGCCAAACCTGACTAACAAATAGGCGATATCCACTTATGTATTTGAGGTATTTAACGTGCTCTTTCTGAACCGACTAATTATGTCAGCACACGAGAATTATATGATCGAGAGTGAAACGGCCTGCCAATTTTGCCGGGAAAGGTAGTTTCACTTATTTTCCAGTGTTATATTGTTTGATATCCACTTAATCACTGTTTAAAATAAAAACACTTATTTGGTTTATATATAAAGAAATACTTAGTATACAAATGGAGATACTAGCACGTAGGTCTGAAATAATTATAATATATTGAAAAATTATTCGCACCACATTAAAATTAATGTATACCCCCTGAGATCCAAACGAAATACTCCTGATCTTACAAGTACTATCCAGTGTACAAGTACTATTCATATCGTTCAAGAGATTTCAAAATCTAAAAGTTGGCAACGCTGACGAAGACTGCACGCAGCATGGAACTCCCCAAAGATAATTTATTGACGCCCACGTAACGTGTTGAGTGATAACAGGCGAGGCTAGAATAGTGACGTAAATCCCTCCCCTGTGGCCCTAGTGGGTAGGGAGGTCAACCACAAAGTTTGATTGGCCCTGGTTTGATTCCAGGTTGTGAAGGTATGGATTTAAATCCAATTCAGATGTATACTTGGTGGTGGGGAGTAATTTTCCACCTAGGCTTTTAACTCAGTAATTTCCATTCTTTCTCCACGCTAGTGTAGGTGGGGGTGGAGGGATTCTCTTCACATAACCCTCCTTATCGCTGCCACTTAGAGTAAGTCAATGTGGCAAAAACCCAAACAAGTCACAAACATTGACCGAATTTTAAATCTTCTCCATGCAAACAGGCCAATTTTTATAATAAAGCTTGAACAATATTTTAAATATTCTTTGAACAATATTTTAAATATTCTTTTTACAAATTATTTTAATGTATATTAACTAACCCAAAAATTTTTTTTTAGAACCTTTTACTCCAAATCATTTTCCAACACAACATAAAACCAATTTAGACTTTTACCAAACATAAATTTTTAAAATATAAAAACAAATACGTTCTTAGTGATACTCTATTAAATTATTCTAGATAAATTCTAAACATATATAATTATTTCAGTAGAATTTTTCCCTCTTTCATCAATTTTAGAAAATTTCTGAGTACCATTAAAATATAAATATTATGTTGAATATTCTATGTGCTCATATTTGTATTTAGACTTCACCTCTCTTGATGTAAATAGATGGCTCTTTTACAAAGGTGTGCTATTTTCGGGTGCTTCATGTCGCTATTAGCTCACACAAGCTATACCTATCTTTTCCTACAAATGGGCATATCTGACAGCTAGGAAAGTTTACTTTATCTACTTTCATGTTTTTTGTGAATGTGAGGAATGCTAGGCCTCCACCGCGGTTCGGATCCCACGTTAAACTGTAGGTCCTTCATTTCATCTCACAATCACCCTACCATTACACATTAGCGTAAGTGCGTGAAACCCGAACGGGTAGTAAGACGCGGTGCTAATAATAATAATAATAATTATAATAATAATAATAATAATAATAATAATAATAATAAATGTTTTCATACTTAAAGACACGAAATATATAGCGGTAGCTTTTGATGGATAATATCAATACCTAAAAAATAACACTAATAATATAGTAGAATATTATCAATATTGACCGAAAAGAAAAGTTTAACTATTTTTTTAAGGTTACGCTTACCAAAAAATCCTACCATAAAATCAATAGGTTCGTGGGACGAATCACAGAACAAAAGGTACTTAATTCCGTCCTTTGTCACTTTCAGTCAAACTGAGCTAAAGAAACAGGTGTAGTTGATAAAAATTATGCAGGTTGGGAAAGGGGGAAAGTCACATCACACTAATTTTCCGGGAAAACAACTATAATTCACAGTAGTTTTTTTTAATTAACTTAAATATGACAGGGACATCTTTAAAGAATAATCTAAAGTACTTTAAAAAGTTATCAGCTCAATGCTTGTTAAAATGGGAGCGTCCCCCCGTTATTTACCCCCCCCCCCCCTGTACTCTTCATATTATTTATACGGTTGTGTTGAAACGCTCCCATACCTTACACGACGATGTTGGAGAACTCCTGCGGACATAACATAGCATGTATTCCTCCATGTCAGTGCCTCTTGTACAATATTACGTACCTGAGTATCCCGGGCTCTCAGCTCTTAATGTAATTTGTCACCCTCGAACCCCTGACATTTTACACACCATCAGGGTACAGTCTGATGCAACACTATACTAGTGTCTTTTGAAAGCTACAGCCATTTATATACAATCCAATCTTCATAGAGAAAGTCCTTAAGAAAATTAAAACTTATTTTTTTGTGATCAAAATATATAACATTCTACTCTAATATTAATAACATTTTGAACGGCCTTTATTGTTTAGTGGTCATAGTACCTAGCTACATATCTAGAGGTCCCAGGTTCGATACCCGGCTAGTCCAGATTCTCTGTGAATCAATGGGTCAACTCAACCTCGTGAGTTCAAATGAGGAGCTACGTGAATAAAAAAAAAGTAGCAGTTTCACTCTAGAAATCTGAGATCAACGGTCAGAGGGTTCATTGTGCTGACCACATGTCAACCTCTACCCGCAGATAGACGGCGCGGCGGCCGCTTGGTCGGTATGGCTCTTGCGTATTGACGCTACTGAGTTTTTTAAGGGTTATTTTATTGATACTGACTCTAAATATTTATATATATTAAAAATATATCTGAAGGCCACATGACTTAACGTATGAATACATACAAGAAAATAAGTATGCTTAGATAACAATCATTCTGGTGTTGTCATAAAACTGTTGGGATGAGCTTTACTTTAGGTGGTAGCGTGGGCTAGGTCATCAATCCCATCTGGTCTGGTTTGCCAGTGACAAGAGAGGACGGGGTTTGAATCCGGACCGGGTAAGGTGAGAATGGTTTTACACTCTTTACTTTATACAAATGTGGGTCAATTACCTCTAGATTCTACTATTTAAACATGTGAATATCTCAGACGGCTAGTAAGATGTGATGCGCACAAACATAATGCTAGGGGTGGGGGTTTATGTCCAGTTAGGAATGTTTTTTTGTTTGTTTTTGCAAAGGTGGTCAATTAGGGCGCAAAGTTCCTATAAGCGCATTCAAACAAAACTTTTTTTTTGTGTGTGTTTAAAAAAGTAATTATTTAAATTAAATAAGCTATTAATTATTTCTAAATAATTTTTTTTAATATTTTGCCTGATAAATGTATATATAATATTATATAAACAACTTAATCTTTTTATGGTTTTATGACATTCAGGGTCACTTTGTTGATGAATTATTTTGATATTTAATTAGAAGCTTCCGAAAATATTAATATAAAAGGTGGGGAAAAGGTATACTTTTTGTGCACACATTTATTTGGGGTGAGGAGAGGGAGGCAAACCACTCATTATGTAATTTTTTATCTCGTTTTTGTTTGGTATTTTGACACCCTATTACTATTATTATTATTATTATTATTACTATTAGCACCGCGTCTTACTACCGTTCGGGTTATACGCACTTACGCTAATGTGTAATGGTAGGGTGATTGTGAGATGAAATGGAGGACCTACAGTTTAACGTGGGATCCGAACCACGTGGAGGCCTGGCCTTCCCACATTCACAAGATGTCTTGTCAGAGGTGAAGGAAGAGTTTGGTAATCAGATGAATTTGTGCTGGACCGAGGATTGAACCCCGGACCCCAGCACAGAAGTCCGACACCTTACCCTAGACCACCAGTTCACCATTATTATTATTATTATTATTATTATTATTATTATTATTTCACTTCAGGCCAAGGGTACGGTTTAATTATATTATAAAGAATACAATTGTGGTGCAAATCCTAAGTTTCACCTAGGAGCACATGAAACCATTAAGCCGGTCCTGGGTTCGATACCTCCTTAGAAAAATGTTGGCCATCTCTGTTCAAGCGAATATAAAATAATAAATTTTAAATGGCCAATATTGACAAACAATATCAGTGAAATCAAATTTCGTCTCTTGAAATGTAAACCAACTTCAAAAAGTGAGACATGCACTATATAGGTCTGGTTGCTTTTTTAACTTTCAGTAAAGATTTTTCAAATTTAGGATTGACTTTAAATCTTTCGCCAAATATATTCAAATAACATTACGTTTATAAAATAACAGGAGACAAATCAACCCGTAAATAATCACACTTATCTAAGTAGCAAGCTATTGCTATTGAGTTTACATAGAAAAATTCGAAAAGCATCTTGTTAAAATAGTTATTATGTATTTCCCCAAAAATCTGCTGTGTCATAAAAGTCAGTCAGTATATTTAGTTAACTGGTGGTGTAGAGAAAATAAACCCGGTAAAAAATATGCTACTAGTAGTAATATAATTATAAATGATAGGTTTTGTTATTAAATTAAGCTTACCTGCAAATAAAATGCATTTGTAATCATGAGGGGGCAGTCTTTGCTCAACTTTTATTTTTCCTCTCTAGAACTTTTCTTACACATCGTTAGGACTATCAGAGACCGAAATATAATGATGCCTACCTTCATTTTAGGTTCTTAATACTAAAATAATTGTTTATGATTAAAAAAAATGACGCCATTTATCCAAGATTCTATCGCCTGAATCGTATCATCCAAATGTTTAGTCTGTGGATCCGGGTGTTAAAAAAAAAAAGCCACCACAGCTTTGTGGAACAATCCATGAGTCGAGTAAAATAGTGCCTCCGACATACCTGAGGTTCCAATATAGCTTCCTCCAAAATTATCTGTAGGTGTGAGGAATGTAGATAAGCCATTCGAGTCTTCATATTATAAATGAACTTTTGACTGAGTGAAGGAAGGATGTGTGGGAGGGGATAAATAGGAAGGGGGAACTTATGAATGATTGGGGTTAGAACAAACGACGCTTCCTGCTGGGAGGATCGCAAGACGAACACGGCTCATCCATCTCTTGAAATTCTGCTGCTAACATGGACGACTAGCGATGGGAGAGTATGTGACAAACTTTTTACATTAGAAGTTGAAAAAAAGCTATTATTATGATTACTACTACGCTGTTATCTCGGAGTATTTAGTTTTTATTCTTAAAAATGTTTTTACTCATAATTGACCAAGCGTATCCAGGTTCTCTTTTAACTTTACATTTTGGCATTTCATCTGTTTGTCCGGATATCTGTTCCGTAATAAATTTCAAATGCATGGACCACTTTATACAAAATTTGGCAGGGACATTCTTTGAACCTAGGCCAAACAACTTATAAATAAGATTTAGTTTTTTAATACTATTATTAGTTTCAATATGGTGGACACTCAAAATGTGTTTTTTAGTAGCTCGTCTTAAGGAATTTAAATTTAAAATTCTAAGCAATCTATTTAATACCCTAGAACACGTGTCTTTACATCTTGGGGAGACTGACGTCTTAAAACCACACGTGAAATAGTTATTCTCTATGAGTATAATGTTGATTTGCTTTCTGTGTGATTTGATCACTAAGGAGAAAATTTACCATCAAATCCCAGGAAAAACTATTGAGATATTTCAACTCTAAATACAAAGAAAAATATTAAAACTCTAGTAACGATAAGAATACAGAGAGAGTGAGGTCTACTGTTCACAGAACTACTAGTAAGACTGTAGTAACGATAAGAACATGGAGAGAGCGAGGTCTACTGTTCACAGAACTACTAGTAAGACTGAAGTAACGATAAGAACATGGAGGGAGTGGGGTTTACTGTTCACAGAACTACTAGTAAGACTGAAGTAACGATAATAACATGGAGGGAGCGAGGTCTACTGTTCACAGAACTACTAGTAAGACTGAAGTAACGATAAGAACATGGAGGGAGTGGGGTTTACTGTTCACAGAACTACTAGTAAGACTGAAGTAACGATAATAACATGGAGGGAGCGAGGTCTACTGTTCACAGAACTACTAGTAAGACTGAAGTAACGATAAAACATGGAGGGAGTGGGGTTTACTGTTCACAGAACTACTAGTAAGACTGAAGTAACGATAATAACATGGAGGGAGCGAGGTCTACTGTTCACAGAACTACTAGTAAGACTGAAGTAACGATAAGAACATGGAGGGAGTGGGGTTTACTGTTCACAGAACTACTAGTAAGACTGAAGTAACGATAAGAACATGGAGTGAGTGGGGTTTACTGTTCACAGAACTACTAGTAAGACTGTAGTAACAATAATAACATGGAAAGAGCGAGGTCTACTGTTCACAGAACTACTAGTAAGACTGAAGTAACGATAAGAACATGGAGGGAGTGGGTTTACTGTTCACAGAACTACTAGTAAGACTGAAGTAACGATAATAACATGGAGGGAGCAACATGGAGGGAGCGAGGTCTACTGTTCACAGAACTACTAGTAAGACTGTAGTAACAATAAGAACATGGAGGGAGTGAGGTCTGCTGCTCACAGAACTACTAGTAAGACTGTAGTAACAATAATAACATGGAGGGAGCGAGCTCTACTGTTCACAGAACTACTAGTAAGACTGTAGTAACGATAATAACATGGAGAGAGCGAGGTCTACTGTTCACAGAACTACTAGTAAGACTGTAGTAACGATAATAACATCGAGAGAGCGAGGTCTACTGTTCACAGAACTACTAGTAAGACTGTAGTAACAATAAGAACATGGAGGGAGTGAGGTCTGCTGCTCACAGAACTACTAGTAAGACTGTAGTAACAATAATAACATGGAGGGAGCGAGCTCTACTGTTCACAGAACTACTAGTAAGACTGTAGTAACGATAATAACATGGAGAGAGCGAGGTCTACTGTTCACAGAACTACTAGTGAGGGTACGGCCAGACTGAGCGCGCGAGCGACTAAAATATAAAATAGAACACATTGGTTGTAATGGGGGTGGCCACACTGGAGCGAGCGAGCGCGCGAGCGACTGAGCGCGCGCGCTTGAAAGATAGAACTGGTTCTATTTTTCAAGCGCGCGCGCTCGACCCGGTACAGTCTAGTTTACAGGCGCTAGGCAATATTATTGTATGTTGGTTCATTGAGTGCTGGGGAAACTTCTCATTTTGACATGATATTTGACTTTTTTCTATCAGTGATAGGTTTAACACACTTGCTATTAATGGCCCGGTGACCTGGCGGTCTAGGGGTAAGGTGTCAGACTTCTGTGCTGGCGGCCGGGGTTCAAGCCTCGGTCCCGGCACAGATTTATCTGATTTACAAACCCTTCCTTCACCTCTGACAAGACGTGTATTAATCACATCTTGTGAATGTGGGGAAAGCCAGGCCTCCACCGTGGTTCGGATTCCACGTTATACTGTAGGTCCTTCATTTCATCTCACAATCACCCTACCATTACACATTAGCGTAAGTGCATATAACCCGAACGGGAAGTAAGATGCGGTGCTAATAATAATAATAATAATAATAATGGCCTAATTTAATTGGTAAGACCATAAATAATATAATGTATATATGTAAACCCGATATGTTAAAATACTTCAATATTATAATCAAAGTAGGCCTTTACAAATAAGAATCACCATTAGTTTGGAGAGAGTATGAAAAAACCACAACAATAAATAAGTTTTAAAAATCACCTTCAGTTCACTGAGCCAAGATTCGAACCTTTGCCTCCTAGTCAAAAGCTATCGAGTGCAACGCACCATTCCGCCACTGGTGTAGCTAATCTGATTTTAAAACACTTCAGTACAGTACCATACGCATTTCTCAATTTATTAATTGGATGCACTTCTACTTTTTTCTTTTTTATAAATACACAATATTTTCTGTAAGAATTTTCGAAGAGCAGAGATGTACTAAGTGTGTTTGACAGATACATCTTCTCTAACTAGGGGGGGGGGGGGGGGGGGGGGGGGGGTGACCTAGTGGTCTAGGGGTAAGGTGTCAGACTTCTGTGCTGGCAGCCGGGGTTCAATCCTCGGTCCCGGCACAGATTTATCTTATTTCCAAACCCTTCCTTCACCTCTGACAAGACATCTTGTGAATGTGGGGAATGCCAGGCCGCCACCGTGGTTCGGATTCCACGTTAAACTGTAGGTCCTTCATTTCATCTCACAATAACCCTACCATTACACATTAGCGTAAGTGCGTATAACCCGAACGGGTAGTAAGACGCGGTGCTAATAATAATCTAACTAGGGTCCACTAATTACGCGCTCGCTCGCACGCTTGGCAGTCTGGCCGAACCCTAAGACAGTAGTAACGATAAGAACATGGAGGGAGCGAGATCTACTGTTCACAGAACTACTAGTAAGACTGTAGTAACAATAAGAACATGGAGGGAGCGAGGTCTACTGTTCACAAGACTAGTTACAATATAATACATTTTGTATCATTAAAATAGGCTAATGTAGCAACACGACACTTTAAGGCACGGTTTAAAATCATGGTGGGACCTAAAGTGCAGGTCCAGGATTTAAGTTTATTCTCGTAATTTCTTTATTTAAGAATTAGCCACGTGCATTCTAAATTCGGTAACGTTTGTCTCCTCTTCTTGTTTATCAGAGTTCGCGCTTATGTCGAGCCTATTCCACTTTATGAAGAGCTGGTCTGGTTGATCTCCCTGCGTGGAATACTTGCTACACATTCGCAACAGCGCGGCTGTTCCTAGCGACAATAATGAGGATAAATAAACGGGTCGGCAGGAGAAGACACGGCGTTAGCAAATTATACAGCCGGTGGCGAGGTGAACGTGTGTTGGTACAGTCGGTGACGAAATTATGTCGCAGGTAGAAGGACCTCTGTGATGTTTGTTTTTTTTTAAATGTAAAGGTGGGATACAAAATCGACTCTTAATTGCGTTTTAATCTATATTGGTGGCCGAATGGCTTGAGGCGTCACTCTCGTTTTAGATTGGACTGATGATTACGAGAGATCGGAGTTAAAATTGTGGTTGAGCCTACTAATGATGTTCTTTCCTTTTTTTCCCCATTCTCCTTCTACGAAAACGTGGTTAGATTACTTCTAAAATCCTTATTTCTTCATCCCTACCCCAGTAGAGTAATAATTATAATATATATCATATAGGTGTATTTTACAAACAAACAAACAAAGATGATACAAAGTTAAGTGCCAACATTATCTTCTCATCCCGAACACTGTGTTGAAAAAAACAACCGTTTGAGAATTTATGCATTCAAAGAATATCGATAGTATCAAAAAATATACTTATTTAACATGAATACCTTAAAATTACTCAAAAGTTCTTAAAAATGATCTAAAATGACCCTTAAAGAATGAAAACAAAAATGTATTACCTAAAATTTCAAAACTACAAAAATATGATCTTGAAATATACATTTCTACAAAGAGAGGACAATAAACAGAATTCATATAGGTGTACTTATGATCATTTTCTATAATGTACCAATAAAAAGATGACATTTCTTCAAAATCCAGGCCCTCTTTATAATACTTGGAGGAAAATGCCGTGAGAAACTAGACAATACGTGTAAGATAACCTTCTTAATAGGAATATCTCAACAAAACGGAAATTCAAGACTGAACTGAGAAAGTTGAGCAATTTCAGATGGCGAAAAATACATCCAAGTGAAAAAAACAAAACCATCGGTTTTAAAAATATCTTAATAAAACATATATTATGTGTATGTTAACTAAAACATTTGTTTTGTATACACTTCGTCTACGCTGGATGGTAACATAACATTCTTACCTTTTTAGATAACACTATGACCCTACCTCAACCATCCCTTAAGGGAATAATATTAGTTAAGCTTACAAGGTTAATTAAGTGTATTTCTAAAATATCCATAAAGTACATTTTACTTAAATCATGTAGGGCTGTTAATTTTTCCCATATGCTAATGTAGTTCATAATAATTGGCATTTCCATGTGATAGAAACTGATACTTCCTTATCTAGGAGTCATTCAAATAACTTAACAATGCATAACTTATGTTATAGATATGAAATATAAATTAAAAACTGAGCACTAAATAATTAAGATTAAAAATAACATTTTAAATAAACAAACAAAATGCCCCCTAAACAAATATATAGCCTACCCCTGAGCTTCTGATGTTCGTTCATATTGCTACATTGGCAGAAATAAAAATATTACACTAGTGTTTACAATATTAGTCAGTTTAATAAGGTGAGATAAATGATTCAGTTGAGCATAAGGAAGCTTCTTGATAACTTTAGGTAAACTTTATACTTAATAAATAAATAAATAAAATAATTAATATTTATAGAATGCCAAATTTGAGTGATTTTCAATCAATGTTGATGTTCGGACGTGAGTTTCCTATAAAAATTGGAGTTTAAGATGGGCCTTTAGGAAACTGATCTAAGGGCAATATTTATGCAATTTTAATAGCTTTATTTTTTTACAAAATAAATAAAATACTGATTCAGTAGAAACATAAGAGTTTAATGGTCTTCAGATGATGATATCAACATTTGTTGAATATCTTGTCATGAACATAGCAACATTAGATGAAAAACTTTTTAAATGAAGACAAGTTGTCACTGAATTCCAAGACACCCATGACAGATATTCAAGGACTGTTGAGGTCACCGTGTGAAGAAAATTAAGCTCTAGCCTATGTTCTTATCGGATAATTATTTGATTTATTTTGATAAAAATATGCTATTTATATAAAAACTGCAAAAATACTACATTTAACTCCCATACACTTCTACTTTAAATATATCGTGACATTTGATATGATAGAGTTTTTTTTTTTTTTTACATTTCATGTTAATTAGTGAAAGTCGTTAAGGATGTATTTTGCGTGTGCGTCGATGGCCACACTGTAAGTGGTCAAAAATTCCACGGAGTAGTTGTTCCAGATAGATAACGGAGCGTTACAAGTATTTGGTGAAAGTTCTTCATTGAGGATTTAGAGTTGAAGTTGCATAATATGTAATTACTTGAAGCATGTGGGTCTACATGTGGGGAACTTTTTAGTAACATAGATACGAACACTAATTATTAAAACATCGAGGATGAACTTATGAAAATACGTCTTTTAAGAAGATCAGGCCTGTATAATTTTACTGTTTTTTGAGGTTTATAAGACACAATATGTACAGAGGTAAGAACATTATTAGACTATACCACGATTTTTCTCAATTATACATTAATATAGGTCTGCACAATCACATTTTTTCTTTAAGTAGAAAATTATAATGTTGAATTATTATTAATATCATTAAATATATTTTAATATATTTCAACCTTTGTTATCTTAACCTGGCAAAATTAACATGAATCATCTGTTTAAATTTGGTTAAACCAAAAACTACTATTCAAGTGTTCATATCGTCATGCAATCTCTGTGATAAAACTTTTTGTTAAATAAGATTATCATTGTTCCTTCCTTGTCACTCTGGATATGAACCGAATTGTAAATCTGTTAGCTATCGTTAAAAAAAAAAGAATTTGTCAATTTTATGATTCAAAATAAGCAGCCTATACATTGTTCCTTTAAAAGATGCCTTATTGCCATTTCGGTGGTCACATGTTCTAAGGTTTCACTCTCACAATCAGACTATACTGCCAATGACAGGGGGATAGAGGTTCGAGTACCAGTCGGGTGTACTGAGGGCGTTTTTTCCCCTGAATAGCTTTCCACTCTCTCTCAACGCCAATGCGGGTACATTTCCTTTAAATTCAAATATACCCATCCATAACACATTAGTGTAATTAGTAGAAATGCGTATAGCCTGAACACTTAACGAGATGCAGCGCTAAAATATATAAAAAGCTTAAAAATAATTTCATGCTGATGACATCAGCGCTGCATCTTCATAAAGCCCTAGTAGAAAAGTCTGGTAACTTCCAAAGAAATTCCTGTTGGCAAAGATTTATTACTCATAGGAATATTTCACTCTCCAGTTCAAGATGCCGGTCATTTTATCGAGCGCAGTATTATAATTTTGGCCGAGTTTCCCGGAGCAAATATGCAAACGTGCGCGGAGCTTAGTGGTTTCACCGGCTGACCCACCCACAATTTAAATTGACCACTTCTTATGAAGAGTATTCTTCTTTGAGGACAGGAGTGCAAGAAGGGGACAAGTCTATATTCATACCTTGACACCAGCTTCAGTGGTCGAATATTCAAGGGCAGTGGTTTTCAAACCGTGGGTCACGAATATATATATATATATATATATATATGTGTATATATATATGTATATATATATATATGTATATATATATATTTTGTGGGTCACGAATATTCTTTGAAACGGTAAAGTTTTGTAATTATTTGAAAATATAAAAATCATAAAAAAAAAGAAAACGTCTGAAAGATGAAAAATTCTATTCAGTAATATTAAATTCAATAATAAATTAAAACAACAAAAGTTAAAGAACTGTGTCACAGTTCTAAAATGTTTAGGAAGCACTGGTTTAAGTCTTCACTCTTGCAATCTGACTAAACTGCTGCTGCTGACGTTGAGAACGGGGTTCAGATCCCGGTCTTATCTACTCAAGGTGTTTCTTTTCGTAAATTGTTTTTCGATTCTCCCTCCACGTAAATGTGGATATACTTCCTCATCCCTAACACAGTAGCATTATTATTAGTCTACATGACACGCTAAAAATATATATATATATATATACATAAAATTCATCTGGACATTCGATTAAAGTAAATAGTCACATAGATGACCTATTTAAATTACCAGCATTGTGGTTTTCAGGTTCTAAGCACCATTGGGTTATTAGCCCCTTGTACCTTCTGGTTGAAATAAACCTATGCCCTTATTTTGGTAGGAAGAATAGTTTAGAAAATACCGACATGTTTTTGGTGGTTCAAAATTGTTAACATTATAATACTATAAAGCCATATGGCTGACTCACTCACTCACTCACTGACATTAATGTTTACCCACTTCCAGATGAGCTATAAACTTGAAATTTGGCAAACTTATAGCTTCTAGCCTGTAACCGACCGGAAATAAAAAATAATAATTTTAAATTAACCCCTGAAAAAAATCCAAAATGTTGGGGCACGTGATGGTTGTAGATAATATGACTTGACAAATAAATATATTAAAATAGATTTTAGTAATTTTATAGCTGTCACATAGTGTTCTTCCTACCAGAGTCATACTACGTGGTATAAACAAAACAAGCAGGGCAGTTTCTGACAGTTACATAAATTATAAAACTGATTTCATATTGTAACAAGATTAGTGTTTAACAGTGGGACCAGCGTGGTCTCATTGTTTACCCTAGCTGCGCTCCTTGTTCTCTCTGTCTCCCTCCTTGTCTAGCAGGTAGGCAGCGACATTCTCACTTGGCTGGGGGATTAGAGGGGCCGAGGGGGTGCGGGGAGGAGGGCGGAGACAAGTCTGGAAGGGTCGGGACCCATTTTATTCTGGACTCTTAACTTTAGAAATGGAGGATTCCAGACCCTTCGCTGTCACCACCCCTATATAAACAAGCTCAGCGATAGCCGTGCAGATTCAGTTCTTGGTTCTCGACTGATGAGTCCGGGAGTCGCCAGTGCGAGTGTGTGGACCAGTGTGGACACTGTGTGAGCCGGGAGTGGACCAGCGAGTACAGTATTTGTGTGGCGCGTGCCAGAGTAGTGTGTATGGCACTGGGACCTGTGGCGGGGTGCCGTGAGTGTAATTAGCATTGAAAGTAAAATTACAGTGAACGAACGTTTTTAGAAACTGATATTTGGATATTTAACTAGTTATTCAGTATTTTTTTAACAAGCTGTTTACTTGACTTGATGTAATCCTATTTAATGGTTTTTTTATTTGTGTATTGATCTACAAACAATTGCCAATATTACCTTAGTCAGTGAACTGTTTAGTTATAGTTAATCCAGTGTAATTTTATTTTATGTGTTTTCATTTGTTTATTAATTTAAAGACGATTATTAGTATTACTTAACTAAGTGAACTACTCAGTTATAATTTATTCAGATTATTCTATTTATTATGTCCTTATTGGTTTATTGATTTAGATAATTAATTTGACTACCTAATTTGTTAAATTGTTTAGCTGTATTTTTAATTCTGTTAATGTTTTTAAGTGATGTTTTTAATAATCAAAACCTTGAATATTCCGTGGGCATTTTTTATTCGTGTTTGTTTGGCAACCTACCCCAATATCTCTAAAAGAACTCGTGGTTCACACTTTCACGTGTGAACGGCCTGTGACCCTCCCAGGTCACGTGCGCCCCACGTTACATTGGTGCCAGAAGTGGGATATTGGTGGTGTGTCTGCTTGATGACAACGAGAAAAATGGCTGCGGATATCCAGGGTTTAACGGCTCTTATTCAAGCCATGGGAGAACAGAACAATGACAGGCTGGACCAAATAGCATCGCATACTGCGTCGTTGAACAACAAGATGGCGGAACATATGACATCGTTGAACGCAATGAAAGAAGAATTAAAAACAGAGATTTCAACTATAGAGGGTAAATTTACGTCATTGCAGAGAGAGATGGACACCGTCAAGAACGAAATGGAAACTAGAATTGGACGACTACGAGAAGAAATGAATCAACGTTTAAGCAGCTTGTCAACTACAAGTGAGGGTAATGTCACTCAACTTCCACGCAGTTTCGAGATCAGTGCCTTAGAAGGATCTCGTACCGTAGTTAAACCATCTCCATATGATGGACAAGGTACCTGGCGTGAGTATCAAACACAATTTGAAATTGTGGCCAAAATCAATGGCTGGAAGATGATGCAAAAAGCCCAGTATTTGGCAGCAATGCTCCGGGGGCCTGCTTTGGCGGTGTTACAGAACCTCTCGGAGCCCACCCGACTGGACTACGATGCCTTGACGTCAGCACTGGAGCTACGATTTGGTGACAAACACCTTCGGCATCTTTACCATGCCCAGTTGAAAAACAGAGTTCAAAGACCCAACGAGTCCCTGGCGGAACTGGCAGCTGATGTTGAAAGATTGTCACAGCTGGCCCTTGAAGGTTGTCCTGCTGATACACGTGATGTAATCGCCGTTGGTGCGTTCCTGGACGCCATTTCAGACAGTGAAGTTCAACAGACGGTCAGAGTTGCAGGTCTTCGAACTATGCGAGAGGCCTTGGCCAGAGCGTTGGAAGTGGAGTCGGCCAAAGTTGCTGCAAGGGCCACGCGACGTGTGGTACGGAACACACGTTTGGAAGAAGGAGATGTGGGAGCTGGTGTAAGTCTGGATCAGAAAATCTTCCTGTATGAACTCAGAAGTTTAGTGAAAGAAGTTAAATCGATTTATAAGGTTCAGAACGCCACGCGGCCCCAATTTTAATAAGACGACCCGACTTGAATGTTGGAACTGTAATAAAGTTGGACATCTCCGCTCGCAGTGTAGGAAAAAGTGGATTAGTGAGCAAAGTGACTACTGGAACAAGAATCAACCGGGAAAACTACTGAAAGCTAGTCTTAAGGAGCGAAGACCAGCTGACTCCACGCAAAATGCTCCCACGGTTATCTTCAATGTGCGATCGCTTGAAAGTGAAGACAACGCTCTATTGGTGGAAGGAATGTTGGAGGGAAAAGCATGCCGGATGGTTGTGGACACGGGTGCCGACGCCACATTGGTCCGACCCGATTTCACAGAGTTAGTTCATCGGAAACCTGAAGGACAGATGGCACGGTGGATACAAAAACTCCAGAAGTACGACTTCGTAGTCCAACATCGGGCTGAACATAGTCATGGAAATGCCGATGTCTTATCCAGAAGATCATGCGAGGAACATGGCCGCCAGCATTGCCAGCGACGAGAAAGAAACGAATTAGAAGAAGGACAGCCAATGATAAGACGTACTCGTTTGCAAGAGGACGTCGCAGACACTGGACGAAAATTCTGGGGCGATGAATGTCTAAGAGAAGATCAGATGAAAGATGACTCCATATGTCCATTAATAGAATGGAAAGAAGGTGGATTGAAACCAGGCTGGCAGGACGTGTCAGGCCTGAGTCCAATAGTGAAGAGTTATTGGGCTCAGTGGGACTCCCTCGTAATGAAAAATGGCGTCCTTTATCGAACGTGGGAAAGTGCAGATGGTCTGCGCAAGAAACATCAGTTGGTATTGCCAAAGAATCGAGTCAAAACTGTGCTGGAAGACCTTCACAACTCACCAGCTGGAGGGCATTATGGCGTAAACAAAACACTTGAGAAAGTAAGAGACCGATTCTACTGGTTGCACTGCAGGGACGACGTTGAGAGCTGGTGCCGGAAATGTGACGTCTGCTCTTCAAGGAAAGGACCTAGGACTAGAGGAAGGAGCCGAATGCACCAATACAATGTAGGTGCTCCCTTCGAGAGAATAGCTGTGGATGTGATGGGCCCGCTTCCAGCGACAGAGAAAGGAAATCGATATCTACTAGTTGTGATGGACTATTTCACAAAGTGGCCAGAGGTAATACCCATTAAAAATCAGGAGGCAATTACAGTAGCAGAAGCCTTGATCGAGAATGTATTTAGCAGATTCGGAGTTCCCCTGGAGCTACACTCCGATCAAGGACGTAATTTTGAGTCTTCTGTATTCCGGGAAATGGCCAATCTTCTAGGAATAAAAAAAACAAGGACCACTCCTCTTCACCCCCAATCGGATGGGATGGTTGAAAGACTGAACAGAACCCTGGAGCAATACCTGTCCATGTTCGTCTCAGAAAATCAAAATAATTGGGATAGTAGAGTTCCTTTGTTTTTGTTGTCCTATAGATCAGCTGTCCATGAGACAACCGGAGTGACCCCTGCAAAGATGCTCTTTGGTCGAGAGCTTCGGCTACCTTGTGACCTTTTATATGGCCGTCCTGAGAACCTTGTTGAGATAACTGAACAAGAACACACCGAACAGCTTCGCGATACTCTGGCAGAAGTACACCAATTTGCAAGGACACGAATCAAGATTAACAGCGACCGGATGAAAACACGATACGACCTCCGAGCAAACGATAGGAGCTTTTCAGCTGGAGATCTAGTATGGCTATACAACCCACAGAAGAAAAGGGCATATCACCAAAGTTACAGAGAAAATGGGAGGGCCCATATGAAGTAATTAACCAGATAAACGACGTGGTCATCCGTATTCGACGAGGAGCAAGAGGGAAAATGAAGGTCGTGCACATCGATCGCCTTGCTGCATATCGGGGAGAAGAGTCCAGACTTTGAGATATCTGTTCGGGACGAACAGACTTAAGGAGGGGGTGGTGTAACAAGATTAGTGTTTAACAGTGGGACCAGCGTGGTCTCATTGTTTACCCTAGCTGCGCTCCTTGTTCTCTCTGTCTCCCTCCTTGTCTAGCAGGTAGGCAGCGACATTCTCACTTGGCTGGGGGATTAGAGGGGCCGAGGGGGTGCGGGGAGGAGGGCGGAGACAAGTCTGGAAGGGTCGGGACCCATTTTATTCTGGACTCTTAACTTTAGAAATGGAGGATTCCAGACCCTTCGCTGTCACCACCCCTATATAAACAAGCTCAGCGATAGCCGTGCAGATTCAGTTCTTGGTTCTCGACTGATGAGTCCGGGAGTCGCCAGTGCGAGTGTGTGGACCAGTGTGGACACTGTGTGAGCCGGGAGTGGACCAGCGAGTACAGTATTTGTGTGGCGCGTGCCAGAGTAGTGTGTATGGCACTGGGACCTGTGGCGGGGTGCCGTGAGTGTAATTAGCATTGAAAGTAAAATTACAGTGAACGAACGTTTTTAGAAACTGATATTTGGATATTTAACTAGTTATTCAGTATTTTTTTAACAAGCTGTTTACTTGACTTGATGTAATCCTATTTAATGGTTTTTTTATTTGTGTATTGATCTACAAACAATTGCCAATATTACCTTAGTCAGTGAACTGTTTAGTTATAGTTAATCCAGTGTAATTTTATTTTATGTGTTTTCATTTGTTTATTAATTTAAAGACGATTATTAGTATTACTTAACTAAGTGAACTACTCAGTTATAATTTATTCAGATTATTCTATTTATTATGTCCTTATTGGTTTATTGATTTAGATAATTAATTTGACTACCTAATTTGTTAAATTGTTTAGCTGTATTTTTAATTCTGTTAATGTTTTTAAGTGATGTTTTTAATAATCAAAACCTTGAATATTCCGTGGGCATTTTTTATTCGTGTTTGTTTGGCAACCTACCCCAATATCTCTAAAAGAACTCGTGGTTCACACTTTCACGTGTGAACGGCCTGTGACCCTCCCAGGTCACGTGCGCCCCACGTTACATTGGTGCCAGAAGTGGGATATTGGTGGTGTGTCTGCTTGATGACAACGAGAAAAATGGCTGCGGATATCCAGGGTTTAACGGCTCTTATTCAAGCCATGGGAGAACAGAACAATGACAGGCTGGACCAAATAGCATCGCATACTACGTCGTTGAACAACAAGATGGCGGAACATATGACATCGTTGAACGCAATGAAAGAAGAATTAAAAACAGAGATTTCAACTATAGAGGGTAAATTTACGTCATTGCAGAGAGAGATGGACACCGTCAAGAACGAAATGGAAACTAGAATTGGACGACTACGAGAAGAAATGAATCAACGTTTAAGCAGCTTGTCAACTACAAGTGAGGGTAATGTCACTCAACTTCCACGCAGTTTCGAGATCAGTGCCTTAGAAGGATCTCGTACCGTAGTTAAACCATCTCCATATGATGGACAAGGTACCTGGCGTGAGTATCAAACACAATTTGAAATTGTGGCCAAAATCAATGGCTGGAAGATGATGCAAAAAGCCCAGTATTTGGCAGCAATGCTCCGGGGGCCTGCTTTGGCGGTGTTACAGAACCTCTCGGAGCCCACCCGACTGGACTACGATGCCTTGACGTCAGCACTGGAGCTACGATTTGGTGACAAACACCTTCGGCATCTTTACCATGCCCAGTTGAAAAACAGAGTTCAAAGACCCAACGAGTCCCTGGCGGAACTGGCAGCTGATGTTGAAAGATTGTCACAGCTGGCCCTTGAAGGTTGTCCTGCTGATACACGTGATGTAATCGCCGTTGGTGCGTTCCTGGACGCCATTTCAGACAGTGAAGTTCAACAGACGGTCAGAGTTGCAGGTCTTCGAACTATGCGAGAGGCCTTGGCCAGAGCGTTGGAAGTGGAGTCGGCCAAAGTTGCTGCAAGGGCCACGCGACGTGTGGTACGGAACACACGTTTGGAAGAAGGAGATGTGGGAGCTGGTGTAAGTCTGGATCAGAAAATCTTCCTGTATGAACTCAGAAGTTTAGTGAAAGAAGTTAAATCGATTTATAAGGTTCAGAACGCCACGCGGCCCCAATTTTAATAAGACGACCCGACTTGAATGTTGGAACTGTAATAAAGTTGGACATCTCCGCTCGCAGTGTAGGAAAAAGTGGATTAGTGAGCAAAGTGACTACTGGAACAAGAATCAACCGGGAAAACTACTGAAAGCTAGTCTTAAGGAGCGAAGACCAGCTGACTCCACGCAAAATGCTCCCACGGTTATCTTCAATGTGCGATCGCTTGAAAGTGAAGACAACGCTCTATTGGTGGAAGGAATGTTGGAGGGAAAAGCATGCCGGATGGTTGTGGACACGGGTGCCGACGCCACATTGGTCCGACCCGATTTCACAGAGTTAGTTCATCGGAAACCTGAAGGACAGATGGCACGGTGGATACAAAAACTCCAGAAGTACGACTTCGTAGTCCAACATCGGGCTGAACATAGTCATGGAAATGCCGATGTCTTATCCAGAAGATCATGCGAGGAACATGGCCGCCAGCATTGCCAGCGACGAGAAAGAAACGAATTAGAAGAAGGACAGCCAATGATAAGACGTACTCGTTTGCAAGAGGACGTCGCAGACACTGGACGAAAATTCTGGGGCGATGAATGTCTAAGAGAAGATCAGATGAAAGATGACTCCATATGTCCATTAATAGAATGGAAAGAAGGTGGATTGAAACCAGGCTGGCAGGACGTGTCAGGCCTGAGTCCAATAGTGAAGAGTTATTGGGCTCAGTGGGACTCCCTCGTAATGAAAAATGGCGTCCTTTATCGAACGTGGGAAAGTGCAGATGGTCTGCGCAAGAAACATCAGTTGGTATTGCCAAAGAATCGAGTCAAAACTGTGCTGGAAGACCTTCACAACTCACCAGCTGGAGGGCATTATGGCGTAAACAAAAACTTGAGAAAGTAAGAGACCGATTCTACTGGTTGCACTGCAGGGACGACGTTGAGAGCTGGTGCCGGAAATGTGACGTCTGCTCTTCAAGGAAAGGACCTAGGACTAGAGGAAGGAGCCGAATGCACCAATACAATGTAGGTGCTCCCTTCGAGAGAATAGCTGTGGATGTGATGGGCCCGCTTCCAGCGACAGAGAAAGGAAATCGATATCTACTAGTTGTGATGGACTATTTCACAAAGTGGCCAGAGGTAATACCCATTAAAAATCAGGAGGCAATTACAGTAGCAGAAGCCTTGATCGAGAATGTATTTAGCAGATTCGGAGTTCCCCTGGAGCTACACTCCGATCAAGGACGTAATTTTGAGTCTTCTGTATTCCGGGAAATGGCCAATCTTCTAGGAATAAAAAAAACAAGGACCACTCCTCTTCACCCCCAATCGGATGGGATGGTTGAAAGACTGAACAGAACCCTGGAGCAATACCTGTCCATGTTCGTCTCAGAAAATCAAAATAATTGGGATAGTAGAGTTCCTTTGTTTTTGTTGTCCTATAGATCAGCTGTCCATGAGACAACCGGAGTGACCCCTGCAAAGATGCTCTTTGGTCGAGAGCTTCGGCTACCTTGTGACCTTTTATATGGCCGTCCTGAGAACCTTGTTGAGATAACTGAACAAGAACACACCGAACAGCTTCGCGATACTCTGGCAGAAGTACACCAATTTGCAAGGACACGAATCAAGATTAACAGCGACCGGATGAAAACACGATACGACCTCCGAGCAAACGATAGGAGCTTTTCAGCTGGAGATCTAGTATGGCTATACAACCCACAGAAGAAAAAGGGCATATCACCAAAGTTACAGAGAAAATGGGAGGGCCCATATGAAGTAATTAACCAGATAAACGACGTGGTCATCCGTATTCGACGAGGAGCAAGAGGGAAAATGAAGGTCGTGCACATCGATCGCCTTGCTGCATATCGGGGAGAAGAGTCCAGACTTTGAGATATCTGTTCGGGACGAACAGACTTAAGGAGGGGGTGGTGTAACAAGATTAGTGTTTAACAGTGGGACCAGCGTGGTCTCATTGTTTACCCTAGCTGCGCTCCTTGTTCTCTCTGTCTCCCTCCTTGTCTAGCAGGTAGGCAGCGACATTCTCACTTGGCTGGGGGATTAGAGGGGCCGAGGGGGTGCGGGGAGGAGGGCGGAGACAAGTCTGGAAGGGTCGGGACCCATTTTATTCTGGACTCTTAACTTTAGAAATGGAGGATTCCAGACCCTTCGCTGTCACCACCCCTATATAAACAAGCTCAGCGATAGCCGTGCAGATTCAGTTCTTGGTTCTCGACTGATGAGTCCGGGAGTCGCCAGTGCGAGTGTGTGGACCAGTGTGGACACTGTGTGAGCCGGGAGTGGACCAGCGAGTACAGTATTTGTGTGGCGCGTGCCAGAGTAGTGTGTATGGCACTGGGACCTGTGGCGGGGTGCCGTGAGTGTAATTAGCATTGAAAGTAAAATTACAGTGAACGAACGTTTTTAGAAACTGATATTTGGATATTTAACTAGTTATTCAGTATTTTTTTAACAAGCTGTTTACTTGACTTGATGTAATCCTATTTAATGGTTTTTTTATTTGTGTATTGATCTACAAACAATTGCCAATATTACCTTAGTCAGTGAACTGTTTAGTTATAGTTAATCCAGTGTAATTTTATTTTATGTGTTTTCATTTGTTTATTAATTTAAAGACGATTATTAGTATTACTTAACTAAGTGAACTACTCAGTTATAGTTTATTCAGATTATTCTATTTATTATGTCCTTATTGGTTTATTGATTTAGATAATTAATTTGACTACCTAATTTGTTAAATTGTTTAGCTGTATTTTTAATTCTGTTAATGTTTTTAAGTGATGTTTTTAATAATCAAAACCTTGAATATTCCGTGGGCATTTTTTATTCGTGTTTGTTTGGCAACCTACCCCAATATCTCTAAAAGAACTCGTGGTTCACACTTTCACGTGTGAACGGCCTGTGACCCTCCCAGGTCACGTGCGCCCCACGTTACAATATATTTATACGTCAAGTCATGTGATCTGCAGATGTCACTTTTGAAAGGAAGTAATTCTAAAGGGTTAACATTAGATAATACTTAGGATATGCTGTAAACCTACACCAGTGGGTACGTGGTCTAAATGCCAGGTTCACTTGGTCTAGTTTGCTTGTGATGGAGAGGTAGGGGTTAGAATTTCAGTTTTATGTGCTGAGATTGTTTTTCCTAAGTGGTTTCTCACTCTTCCAGGATGATTCGGGTACATTTCTTCTAAATTATATTTATCACGTTCTTCCCCCTACTTGCATAGTTAATTTATGTATGAATAACCCAAACGGGTAATGAGTCACTGTGGGGAAAAATATGATCTAAGGGTGGTGCTTATTTTGTCCCTGTCATTGTGTTCCTATCCATAAGAAACAATAATCACTTTTTTATATATAATTTTTAGAACAGTCCACGCCTTTCAATTTGACTCTTTTTAAAGGCATTAGTTGTTACTCTCGTACACAAAAAATAATTAATTATTTTTATTTATTTTTTATTAATCAACATATCGTCACCCTAATCCGTAAAACCTGCAACTCTAGAAATGGAAACTTTACAGGATAAACAAAAGACTAACTATAGATAATTTTATTTGGTGAAATGCCATAAAGGAATCACGAATATATATATATATATTTTTGTAAACTGTTCTTTCTGCCTGGTACCTGTTAGATATTCAATTTAAAGAAACCTCTTCCACAATCCTTTGTAACTTTAATACATGTCTTTAGAAACATTAAACAGTTAATTCAATCATGTTTAACTGATCTAAGAGAACTGGATTCGATAACCGATAGGGATAGACACTTTGATATATTGACTATTTTGGGTCTGGGGTTGATCACGTTGCCAACACGCTGTTCCTAATTTATTTTTTTAAAAGCGCTTTTAAGTTTGCATTCTTATTATTGTTTGCGTGCTTACTTTATTTTTTGTCTTCATAATGCGATATATTTATATCTGCCATTCTTCTCAAGTTGATATATTGACTCGAGTGAAATATCACATGCAGAAATAATAAAGAAGTAAAATAATTCGATATAGTTTGTGACACGATCAACATTTGTTGGTATCGTGTCGGGACGGCTGTACATTCAAAGTGGTTACTGATATAAAACAAGTAGCTATAAATTCTTTCAAACCAACATGACAATAAAAAAAAGATAAAATAAGTAAATTTAAATTAAAAAAAAAATCATCATATAAAAACAAAACTAGAAATACACTATGCTTGTGTTAGATGTACTTAATTTATTATAAATCTTTTCTTTAGATTGGATGATGGGGTAGGAAAATGGGAAGGGATAATGGGTAATGGAGGGGAAGTGTGGGATTAGGAGGGGAGAGAGTAGTAGTAGATTTATAAGCGTGGCTGGCCACTCGATTGGGCTGGGTAGAGTAGAATTTTGATTTGGAAAAACAGAACCTGTAAGCTATAATATTTACTAAAGCAATAATTCTAATATGATCTAGTCAAGTGATTTTAAGCTGTCACGTTTGATGTATATCGTATCAATGCCCGTAAAAGTATTAAAAATTAAGTAAAATGTTATCAATGCTGTTCTTTTTATCTTAAATGTGACTGAGCGCTTAAAATAATTTAAATTGAGAAATTTATATTTTAAAATATGGTTTACGCCAAAACAAAGGTGAAGAGTACATTTCCCTATACGATTACAAACCTAACATTTTAAGTGTTATAATTTTTTTATGTAGCATTATCTCATTTTAAACGACGTTTCATATGAAATATCTTAGTTCTGATTTCAAAGAAAATTGTTGGGAAATACTTTAAAGCAGAGTTTAGCAAAAGTTTAATCGTGGCCGACCGGTCGATCTCACAGCATTTTTCAGTCGATTGCGTAGGAAAACTATATCGTCACGAAAAGGCAAGCTTGCCTTGCATTATTCAACTATGGTACAGTTTATAAGATAGGGTCATAGTGTAATCAGTCAAGGTAAGACTGTTACCTTTCAGGGTAAGCGGAGTGTACATTTTATTTATTTTATGTATTTTCTATAAAGGCGGGGACATAAATGTTGGAGGAAATATTGAATTTAAGGAATAAATACAAGATGTATATAAAATAAATAGAATTAAAAGTAGAATGAAGGAACGAAGGGTGATTTCTGGACCTCTGATAAATCTAAAAGTTGATCGGGGCCCCAAAAAGGGTTGCCGACCCCTGCTTTAAAGTGTCACACGACACGCTAAGATAAACGAGAAATGTTGTAACGGTTCTGAACCTTGGAAACTGCTTTTCCCAAAAGAAACAGCAAATTGTAAGGATATTTCTCATCGATAAGACGGTGCCTGTCCCACCACTATTCACTAAACATTAAAAGGTAATACAGCTATAAAAAGTCATCGCATCGTGGTGCGAATTTTATTTAGAGGAAGTATACCAACTTTTGCTAGGCGGTCGAGTGGAAAACCATTTAGGAAAAATTCACCCTAAGTAAGTTCATTGAGATTTGAACTCTGATCCCCCTGTCATCGACAGTCCTGTTTATTGAAGGAATATGCCGTAATGTGGATTCACACGTTTGACGAAAAATAAGCGCAAAACAGATGATGGGATGAGCTTGTGATGAGCTCTAAGCCAATCACAAGATTTTAAGCCAATCACAAGATTTTCGCCTCATTGACCCAAGCTGTTCTGCTGAAGTTTAACTCATCTCTACTTCGTCCGCTCTGCCCAAGATGTTCGGTACGGACCAATCAAATCTCAAAACCAACCATTTCAAGTCAGTGCGTGTGTGTGTTGACAGCACAAGCGCTTTGCAGCCAGAAGCAAGCAGATAGCTTCGTTGTCCTTTGTGAGGAGATTTGAAATCACAAATTAATATAAAGCGTATGTATCGATTTATTGGATTGTGCCACGACACAGCGTTATAATTTGAAAATATTCATCGGGAGAATGATTTATTACTATTATTAGCACCACGTCTTACTACCCGTTCGGTTTGTACGCACTTACGCTAATGTGTAATAATAGGGTGATTGTGAGATGAAATGGAGGACCTACAGTTTAACGTGGAATCCGAACCACGGTGGAGGCCTGGCATTCCCCACATTCACAAGATGTCTTGTCAGAGGTGAAGGAAGGGTTTGGAAATCAGATAAATCTGTGCCGGGACAGAGGATTGAACCCCGGACCCCCAACACAGAAGTCCGACACCTTACTCCTAGACCACCAGGTCACCCGAGAATGATTTAAAATATATGTTTATCCGTTGGAAAATAAAATATGTTGATAATCAGCTGTTTAAAGTTAGCGTTGTAATGCATCATAGTGTGTAAATTGCTGCGCTACTTAAGCAGATTCTGTTGTGTTTTTTTCGGTGAACGTGTGAATCAAGCTTAAGAGCATTTGGCCACAGAGGTGAGTTTTCTTCAATTTGAGAGGCAAAAGGTATGAGATGAGATACTCTGGGTAAATAAATGAGGGGATGGGGACCATCGTTAAAATATGGCCTTTTTTTTATTAGCGTAGTCCTTGAGCCTCGGCCTTGCCTGTCCATTTATTGCTCTCCTCTTTACCACCTCCCACAGCATCCTACCCAGTGGCCCAAGGGATTCTCGGAAAATGGTCGACCTTGCATCCGTAAGGTGGTAATCAGAATTTTTCTCTTTTTATTTCGATTTTTTTTAGGCCAGTCACAAACACTGGGCTGTGGACATTCCTGTGGTCCTCACAGGTATTTCCTTCTGCCGCAGGGGGTAGGGGTAATCGTCGACCTCCTACCGGACACGATGGTGATGGTGGCGCCTCACGTGGGTTTGCGAATCACAAATGTGGGGTCAACTCTTGCGAAATAAGAAAAGTAAAGAGATAATACCAAGAATTTGAGAGGTATATTTTGTCGGTAATGTTTAAATAGTTGGGAACCAACAGTTAATTTGTTCCCTTTCCCTACTAGGGAGAAGGATCATTATGCTGACTACACAGAGTAGCTTGCCTAAAAGAAATGAAGGAGAAACAAAGAAGCTTCTGGTATCTTCTTCACAATTTTAATTCTAGGGTGCAAAATGTAGGCATTCCGTTTTAAGAAGTAAGGCACGTCAATTCAAATGTAGTGTCATTCAGTGTCCAATTTTAGTAGGATTATGTTTTTGTGGGATGTAATAAGATGATTAATTAAAAAGTGACACATAATAATATTAACCAGTAAATAAAATTAAATCAACGCAATGAAATTTTCAATAAAGAGTAAACCATACTAGATCATTATTTCAACGACAAGTTATAGTAATAAAAAATCAGCTATATCGGTTGAGGTTCGAATCTTGGCTGAATGGAATAGGATAGTGTTTCTCCAACTCTGGTACACTTACCCCCAGAGGTACGCAACGTACCACGGAGTTTTATTAGTCATAAAATTTATGTTGATAATAGCAAGTCTAATAAACAAATTAAACGAAGATTTAAACTTAATTAAATTGACTTTTTAAACTTTTCTCTCTCTCCGTCACGGCTTAGTTTAGCTTAGTCATATTTGTTTCTATTTTAAATAAAACAAGCTGGAAGGGCTGTGTTGGTTCGGCCACAGCCCCAGAAGGGTAAGTTACTGGTGAAGTATTGGGAAACACTGGATTAGGGATGGAAAGCGATTTTCTAAATGTTGCTATCACTAGTATTTTTCCATCCCCTTTACTCTCTTGTAGGGGTAAATTCCGTTTACTACCCCCGTCCTTTATTGAATACTCTAAAGGTTTATCCGTTTAAAGTGGGAATTCAGGGAACGCAGGAAAAAGGTAGTGTTTTTGCACTTTTTTAAATATGAAAACATTTTTTCAGCCAAAATAAATCAAATGTTGCTCCATAGTTTAATTTTATTCACATGGTGACCTCAACAGTTGTTGCACATCTGTCATGAACAAGCATTAGAACTTTTTAAATGAAGAGAAAAGGTTGGTATTAAATTCCGAGACACCCTCTACAGATATTCAAAAACTGTTGATAACACCATCTGACGAAAATTAAACTATTTGTTTCTATTGAAGCAAAATTTTATTTCTTTTGACATACCAATTTGCCATAAAAACTGCAAAAATACTTCCTTAACTTGCTTCCCCTTCACTCCCATCTTAAATAAACCTTATGTGAAAAAATACAAATTCAAAAATAAAACTAGTTTGGTATTGCACACGTAATAAAAGTTCCAACACAGTCGATTGCAATGTTTATTTATTATTTTAATCATTGAAAAAATCAAAGGCCAACTGTTCCATCCGTGAAATACTTGCTTTGACATGGGATGGAATGGAGTGGTAAGGTAAAACTCTTTATAGTGTCCCAAGGTCATTTGTTACATGACAGTCATTTATACCGAACTTGTAGTAATAACAAGAGGTAGTAGAATTATGTTTTACGAGCTTCTGTAACGCGATAAATTATTGCTTCGCTCACTTGATTCAATCCTCTCATGAATTTGTTGCATTCAATAATTATATCTACTTTTAATGTGGAAAAAAAAAATAACCTCTTACAGTGAGTTATGTTTCCTGCGAATCCGGTCATCCTCCATGACATACTTTAAACATGAAAAGTTACGATTCAATTTTCAGAGGAAGATTATCTGCCAGCTAGAAAAGTTACTACAAGCTGTTCCAATTTTAAATAGTACTCCACTTCTTAAACAATTACCTAGCTCACCCATTCCTCATTATATTGATTTTAATATAATAAGTCTTTAAAACCGTATATTAATGTTCTATTACTTTTTTTTGCACCACGTCTTACTATCAATTTGGGTTATATACTTATGCACTTATTACGCTAATGGTTTCAGGGATTATGAAGGTTATATTTAGAGTAGTTGTACTCGAATTTAAGGGAGGGTTGAGAACCATTTTGTAAAAACCACCCGAGAACACCCAATCGAGAATCAAACCTCAAACTCCCCGTCATCGGCAATCTAGTTTACTGCAAGATTTAAGTAAGTAAAATTAATTCAAGCTATTGCCTACTAATTACTGGTTATATCTAATATGCACTTTTTGAACATACCAATTATATCAACACACGACTTACAAACTAACCTAATACTAAGAAAAACACACAACTCTGTCTCAAATCTGACAATTTAAATAAATCTTCGACCATGCCACCCTCAAAGATATCAAGCTCACCTTGCATTGTTTCACTATGAGATATCTTGTGAGATAGGTTCATAGTGTAGTCCGTCAAGGTAAGCCTGATACCTCTCAGGGTAAACGAAGTGTACATACGTTGTTCGACCTAGGCTCAAAGGATGTCACTGCCAAATCTCGTTAAAATTGGTCCACATATTTGACAATTATCTCGTGACAAAGATTCAGACAGACCAAATGACAACTAATCAAGTTTAAACAGTATCTCCATTTGCAAAGTCAAATATAGCTTTTATTATTAATTATATAAACAAAATCGAGTTAATTTTGAAAGCATATATCACCAAGGAAATATTTTGTCCTGTGACTGTCTACGTAAATGTCAAAAATAAACGTATTAAATTGCACTGTAACATAATACGTAGTTTTATCATAAATCAATTTCAAACTATAGATTGCCAAGTCTTGTTTGGAAACATATTTAATGGTAAAAGAACTTCTCGTTTTTTCAGGATCAATAAAACAATAGGAACGTCAAGCATTTGCTAAATGTAAAGACTTTATTTAAATTTAGAGATTTTGAAAACAAAGAACTCGTGTTTCGCCCAGAGTGTTATTTCAATGTGGGTGGATCTCTAAGAAACGTGGTGTTTCCTCAATGTCGTATACGAGCAGGATTTTTCAAGGCCAGCAATATTCGTTTGCTCAAGGCATTTTAATGGTAAGTTTTTTTTTCTCTTACAGGTGTAAAAATTCATAATCTTCTCATGATGACTGAAAAGTAAGTCTGTAATGGGACGTTATTGCGGTCTGCGCATGACAAAACAATTTATAACGTGTAGATGACGTGTCCAGAGAAGACAAGAAATATAAAGATTAAAAAAATAGTTATAATAAAGTTTTAGTGCTAAAAGTAAGAATGTTTTTATAACACTTGTTAAGGATTTTTATGTTGAGAAGCGCCTTCCTAAAGGTCATCTATTGAACTGATAAAAAAAAATCGAATGACATTAATATTTCCATATTTCACAAATAAATGTCATGATTTGTTATTGAAACATACAGGTCTTAAATAAAATGTATTTGTATGAAAACATACGTGTATAGATATTGTTCATGAGCCAAGACATGATATCTATAAAGTATAAGCGCCTTTTTAAAAGATACAAAAAATTGTTTAAAAGTTGAATACATTTTACCATATTATAAGTATTAGTTATAGGTATTAGTGATTATATAGAAGTGTGCGAGTTCTCAAAAATTTGAGTTTGAGTCTAGTATTAGTAGCTGCTCGAACTCGATTTAAAGATTTTTACACAACTCTAAAAATTTGAGTACTCAGAATTTTCGATCTTTTTATCGAAAACTCCTAGTTTAGTTAATTTTATTCGGTTCTTAAGATATAATTTCATAGCAAATAAACTTCTCAATATTTCCTTTTGTATAGTTAAAAAATTCAATTAAATTAAACTAATTTAAATATTTTAAGTTATGTGATTAATAGTTTATTCAAAAAGTAATTAAAAACTTTTACTTATTTATGGTTTGTGCACTATTCTATTAATTAAAAAATCTAAATTAGAATATTTACTGTGCAAATAATCTCTACACTACTCGAACTTGAAAATAACTCGTTTTCATTCAAACTCGATTCGAAGTAAAAAAAAAAAAGCCTACTCGCAGAGCCCTAAATTTATATATATCAAAAGTTACAGCTGATTTAACGTATCAATACATGAATGTAGATTTAGTAAACTTTCTAGCTGTCGGATAAGGCCCTTACTGTGAAAATTGGACTATAGAGTTATGTTAACACGTTATTTTATTCGTACAGTAACACAAACGTACAAACTCAATTCTAACTTTTCTATTTTAATGAAAATCTTTGAAATTTATTTTTAATTAGTACGTTTGACACCATGATTATTAATCATTTAATCTAAGGAGTTGGGAATAAAAAGAATGGTTTAAGACTAAAATCAACTACCTTAACATTTTTTTTAAACAGTGATAAATAACAAATTAAATCCTCCCATACCCTTATATATCAAATCGAGATTCGAACTTTGACCTTCCAGTCGCCAGCAATCCAGTCCCTTGAAAATTGTACTCCTTTGACTGTGGGACTAACGATGCTGGTATGTCCACCTTACATTTTAGTATATTAAAAAATGTGTTTGAATGTTATATGTCAAATATAAAACAACCTGAATATTTCTTCTTTTTGACCTTTAAGATAATATATGTGTGATTATTCAAATATTATTAAGCCTTCAGTAAAATAGCTTTAGTATAACTTTTTATTCATACGCTCATCTTTCTTATCAATAAAATGAAACTATATTTTTTTAATTCATAAAAAAGTATTAAGCTATTATAGTATTATAATATCTAGTGGCGCACTAAGAAATTTACTTACGGGGTGGTATAAAATCCAAGCTCTAGCCATAGTGAAATTTCGGAGGTTTCGGGAGGCAAAGACAATCTATGAATATTAAATGTCTCAAGAAACTATTTGCAGTTTTTTTTTGGTAATTAAGGTAAATAATTTAAAGGATGTAAGTGTTGTAAGCTCGTGTTTTGTTTTTGTTTTTTAGCTTTTTTGGTTCATGATAAAGGCTGAATACAATTTAATAAAATGTGTAAAATAATTTATATTTCAAAGTTTAGAGCTATTTTGACAATCTTTTATATTTGCAAATCAGCTAATTACAGTTTTAAGTTGAACAGAAATTAAAGTTCATAGGATATGTTTTACTCTATTACTAGACAAAAATGATAATTTGTTTGAAATATATATTTACTTCATCGTCGACTTAATGACATGATCAAGACCACTTAGTCATTACTATGTTTCAATACATTGACCAACTAGCTCCGGTAACTTTGCGAGTTCATATCCCAGTCAGATTGAAGTTAATTTAGTTTTAGCACGATGTTAAATCAGGTTTAGTTCGAGGGTTTCTGAAGTTTTTATGTGTGTAGTATCCAGTGGCCTAGTTAGCTAGCCCACTAGTTTCGTGCCTAGCTAGACTAATGAGTACGAGGTGGTCGAGGTTCGATTCTCGTTGGGTGAACTTAAGGGGTTTTGCTTAAATTGTTTTCCACTCAACCTCCACACAAATGTGGGTTCACTTCCTCTAAATTCAACCTTCCCAATTTCTAACCCATTAGCGTAACTATAAGGCATATAGCCCGAATGGGTAGTAAGACGTGGTGCTATAATAATAATATATGTGTAGTCCTAGTAAAATTTTGTTTTAAAAGCCTCAAAGAACATTATTTACTTAACAATCAAATTGGTGGCTACTGTACAATACAGTATAACATATATTTCTTATAGTTTTATAGAATGGCGTTTCGTTAAATACCAGGACATATCAAAATCTCATTTTAACTATAAATAATAAACTTCATAACCTTTAGTTTTGTATTTTTTGCAAGATATATATATGAATTTTTATCTTTAATCACATGCAGTGGTGCACCTATAAATTTATTTTGTGGGTGCACACAAATTAACAAAACTATTATTTCTGTGTTTTTTTTATGAATTGTAATTTTAGAGGCCATTTTTATTATATGTAATGGTAGACCTTTTAATGTAATGTCGTAAGCCTGGTCTTATAATTTAAATTTTGGTTTTCAATATTATTGTTATATTAAATGTTTTAAACCTCTTCGGTAGTCGAATGGTCTGAAAAATCAATCTCGCAATATATTGAACTGACGGTGATGCTAAGATTGTGGTTCGAGTCACAATTGGGTGTACTGAGATTAATTTTGTCTATATACTATTTCCTCCACACAAATGAGGGTGCGCTTCCTTTAAATTCAGCCTTCCTAATTTGTAACACATTTCAGTAATTAATACATAGGCATGTAGTCTGGTTGGGTAGTAAGACATTGTGCCAACCAATTTAAAAAATGTACACACTAATGTGACCCAAACGGTAGAAGAAGTGGTGCTAATTTTTGTTTTAAATATTTGATGTTTACGGCTTTTATTAACTTTATTTATGGTATTGGTGGTTGGGGGTGGGGGTGGTAGTAGGGGCCAAGTAACCCATTCTTCTGGGTACGCCACTGACCATGTAACATACTGAACTAACGCTGATGTTGGGAACACTCCGGCTGCATATTTATCGCGCTATGATCTCAGAAAATATCCATCGAGAAAGAGAGTTTGTGTGATTCCCCCCCAATATGTTGGAGGTTAACGGAGCTAAGTTAACAAGGTTCTTTTTAAGTTATGATGATTCAATCACATATGTTTAACACCTGTCGGAAATTTGGTTTGGGGCATGACATAGATGCTAGCACCATATAAATCAAACCGGCCCCCCTCGAGCTGGTATCCGTTGCGATCAAATCCGGCCCATTTGACATGATAGACCACTGCTTTTGTGGCCTCCTGGTCTAAGGCGTCACTCTCGCCAAAGACTAGACTGCCGTTGACAGAAGATCGAGGTTCAAATCTCGATGGGTGTACTGAGGGTATTTTTTCCTAACTGATCTTCCCCTCTCCCTCCACATAATTGCTGACACTTCTGTTGGTATTAAGCCATGCTCGTTATGTCCTGGCTCAAGCCAAGGTCAAGTACATGCATGCAATAGATAACAGAGTCCTTGATTTTAGTCAGACAATTCCCCCCCCCCCCTCCCCCCTGTTCGCGTTGTGGTTCTAGCGAGAAAATGATTCTACTGTAACTCCCGCGAACCACGTGAGAAGTGTTTTGTACCGGACGCGTCTCGTCTAGTAGCGCATTGTGGTATCGGGACAGCGCATGCGTGTGACGGGAAACGTTTCCTTGGTGGTAAACTTGTCGTCGCCACGTGATTGTACCGTCAAAGATCACATGCACACGAGGGTAAAGGGCCGTCATTAAATTACGTAGAGCTTTTTTTTTTCTCATTAGTTTAAAACCCTTGTTCCCCTCAAGTAAGGAACCGTAAGATTTTCTCCGTCCCCCTTACCTATCAAAGGTGATTTTTAAGATTTTGTAAATAACTAGATAACTTAAATCGATTAGTTATTTAGATATAAGGATTGGTAGTAAAGTGAGTGATATAAAAAATATTAAAAAACTTATACTGCAGTTAGTAAATGAAATATAAAGAAATTTCATGATAAATATATTTATTTTTTGACAAAATATTTTTTTTTAACAATGATAAAAAAAACTTTACGTAAGCTGGATTCTGACCCTCCACCCTCCCCGTAAGGAAATGTAAGAAAATACTGAACTGAATGAAACCTCCCCTCCCCTCTCCCTAAAAAAAACTCTTACGTAATTTAAGGATGACCCTAAAGGGTAATGAGCGTGTAATTTACGTGCACTTACTAACGCCTTAACCAAATTTACTCATAGAGAACTAAACAAATTTAATAGGCTAAACAATGTAAACCAAAAAGTGTTTTACGTTCATATATTTATCATGTCAATTTTACACCATGTCAGAGTCGGATGTGAGTTAGCGTTCTTGACTTTAAAGTGGGACTATATAATAGTTCCAGAGTCAAAAGTCTTCACTTAAGTTTCAGAATATTCTCTAAATACTCTATCAGGAGGAAAGATCTCCCTCCCAATGCTAAGCCCTTGGATTAAAAGTCGGTGACAATACTTGCACTAGAGCTTACGAACCACCTACGAAGGTCGTCGATTTGAAGTGGATCACGTGTACAAAAAATGTAACCATCCCTAAATTTCTGCGTCTACTTTATGTTTGGCCTTATGTGCTCTTTGTGAACACGTATGCTTACAGTACAATTTTCAGAGGATGGCTAAAAATGCTACTAGACATATTTACACTTATTTATACGTCAAGTCATGTGAGCTAAAGCTGTCACTTTAATAGACATCAATAGTCTAATTATAAAATAACACTAATAATTTAGTAAACTGTTTTCATGTTGACCGCAAAAAAAAAGTTTATACATATTTTTAATGTTTTTCCAACCGAAATCCTACTTTAATAAGCATTTTTCGTTAACACCACGCGAAATTGAACCAAGGCAAATTATTCTTGCGGTGTTCGAATGGTATAAGCTCTAAGGCGTCACTTTCCCAAAAGGCTGGGCTTACGATGACAGGAAGATCGGGGTTTGAATCCTGTTCGGATATATTAAGAGTAGTTTATTCACCCAATTGGTTCATAACCCTCCCTCCAAAGTAAATGCGAGTATAATACTTTCAATTCTAACTCTCTCATTTCCAGGGGGGACCTGAGGTAGATTTTGCACCCTGGCGAGATTACTTTTTGGCACCTCCGTATACAACCAGTGAATAAATGGAAAATATGAAAATAATCCTCAAACTTAGTAGCTGCAAACCTAATATAGACTAAACATGATAGGAAAATAATCCTCAACCCCAGTAACTCCAAACATGACGTAACCTAGGGTGATGTGAAAATAATTTGAAAGGGGAACCCTACAAATGGTAAAGTTATCACTTATCTCAATTCCGAATGTTTCACTGCGAGATTGTAAGAAAACAGTTTGAACTACAAAGAAAGCTATAAGAACAGGTTTTCTAGACAAATTACTATCTATGTTTAATTGAATAATACACTTTTATTTATTGAACGGTTTAGAAGATAATTGCAAAAAATTGTTTAAGAATGCCATTTTTTAAGGTGACGGTGTAAAATTATTATTATTGTTATTACCACGTCTTACTACCCGTTAGGGCTATACGCACTTACGCTGATGTGTAATGGTAAGATTATTGTGAGATGAAATGGAGGACCTACAGTTTAACGTGGAATCTGAACCACGGTGGAGGCCTGGCACTCCACGCATTCACAAGTTGTGTTTAATACACCTCTTGTCAGAGGTGAAGGAAGGGTTTGGCAATCAGATAAATCTATGCCGGGACCGAGGATTGAATCCTGGACCCCAGCACAGAAGTCCGACACCTTACCCTAGACCGCCAGGTCATCATGATGTAAAATAACTTTTTAAGAATATCACTACTATCCTAGTTTATTCCTCATGTAAAACCATCCAATGTCACATTTATATTTAGTATCAAAAAGTGCACAAGTGTTACAAGTGTTATGGCTAGCAACTCCATTATTACGCCCTTGTTATGTTAGGTTAGGTTGGTACTCTGTTTGACGCCTAACACCCCCCCCACCCCCCTTCCAACCCTTCCTTGAGCTGGCGCCCCGGGCAGCTTCCCGGCCTTTAAGCCTCCCCAGCCCATTTCTACCCTATTAAAGTAAATATTCAGGTAACCCAAACGGGTATCAAGAGCCGGTGCATAGATAAACACAAACAATAAGACTCGTGATTAAACACACTAACCACATAACCAAGGGGACGGGCGCACATTTGATTGAATTAGTAAGCGAGTACAATCTACCATAGCACACAGGAAGAGTTGAAGGAAAAGGGGAGAGGGGCATAGATCGGTGCCTGTTGGAATGTGATTCATAGGCTAGACACGGGATCCAGCCTTTATAACCCCCCCCCCCCCCCCTCATCACTCCTGTCGACGATTGTAATATCCTCATTCATAAACAAGCAGTCACGTTATTACATTCTGATACATCGTGTTCTTCCCCCCTCGGCTTTCGCGAACGTGACAACATCTGGCAGAGCTCAGATTGGGGCTCTTCTGTCACAGGCTGTTGGAGAGGAGTGTTCTCAAACAAACCGACTTACAAGCTTGCTTGGATTTCAAGATAGTTCTAAGGTGCAAATCCAGCGGTTGTTCTTTAGGTAAGATTATTATTTTACTCGAAGTTTTTATAAAATTGTAAGTTGTTTTTGGAAATATTTTAGGGCATTACAAAGTATTTTTTTAAATACAGTAAAAGTCCGATAATCTGGTGCACTCGGCAATGCCGGATCACCAAATATGTCTGAATATCGGACTATATCTGTTAAATGCGATAAAAACTAGGAAAATAACTTTGAAAACAGTAATGATTAATATGTAATGTAATGATATATGTATTGACAAAAACAATAATATGCTAACAACTTCGGTGGCTGTATGGCTTAAGACGTATCTCTTGCAATAGACTAGATTTCTGATGGCGGGTGGATTGGGATTTAATCCCGGCCGGGTGGTCTGAGGGTGTTTTTTTCTTAATTTGTTTTCCATTTTCACTCCTAGCAAATACGGGTACACTTACTCTAAATCCAACTTTTCTAATCTATAACACAATAGAGTAGTTAGTACATAGACCTATATCCCGAATGGGTAGCAAGACGCGGTTCTAAAAATAATATATTGTGCTGTCCGTAATGTATATGTAATACAGATTGAAACCTAATCTCACAAAATTTAACAAAGACTGACTAACAGATGAATGGCGCTGATGCGAAGCCAAATGACGATGGGTAGGGGGAGGGCGGGGTTGTTACGGGTGCCGAATATTGGACTTCTACTATATGAAACCAAAATATGTATTTATAAAGAGATGGATAGATAGATGTACAGAAGTTATGGGTGTAGACACACAAAAATTACACAACTCATAAACTTAGAAAATATATGTTTATTTAAAAGGGTTTCAAAATAAGTGGTCAGGTGGCAAAAGCGTCAGTTGTCTGGTTTTCCAGGGACACCAAGTTCAAGGTAATAATCCTGGACCGTTATACTCAGATGGTTTTTTTTATCCCTTATATATGGTTTCTCACTCTCTCCTTCCTAAATATGTGGGTACACTTCCATGAATTCTACCTTCCTCGTCCTTACCCCATTAGTGTAAACATTCTGATAGTCAGTACGGATAGAGTAATACGTGGTTCATGTGAATAGATAATCAGGTAATAATAATAATATAGTTTCAGCTTCAAGAGATCTAAACGAGAAATGATAGCTTAGTTACATTAAGAGACACGGCACTCTATTTTGTAGATTAATTAAAGATAGTAGTTGTTGTTGACATCGCACTGAATTCGGGTGGCAAGCGACTGCTGTACAGTGAGTCCGCTTTCAAAAGACACTGTTGCCAGTTCTTTCTAGAGTTATCTTATGTTTGCAGTTACCTGGTTTGTAAATAGCGAGATATAGCAGCTGAATTTCATTTTGCGTTCTGAAATAAACCCGTGAGAGCAAGGTATAATGCGTGAGAGTGTAGGGGACGCGAGAAAAGGTTTTTTATGTGGGTTTTTTTAAAACATTTTGTTTATTTTTTATCAAAATAAATCAAATATTGCTCCAGTAGAAAAAAAAACTCGGGTTTTATTTTCTTTCTTGACATGGAGATATAAACAATTGTTGAACATCTGTCAAGGGTGTCCTAGAATTTCATGACAACTTTTTATCTCCATTAAAATGTTTTGCATCTAATGCCGCTACGATCATGGCAGATATTCAACAACTTTTGATATCAACATGTGAAGAAAATTAAACTATATTGTTCTACTTGTACAAAGTTGGATTTATTTTAATCAAAATGTTTTGATATAAAAACTGCAAGATCATTTACCTTTTATCACGTTCCCTACATTCCCACCTTAAGAATAAGATGCGAGAGAGGGGTCTTAAGGCGGGGTGCTAGTGAGCGAGAGTTTAGTGCATTAATTTTGAAGTTTTTATAGCACAAAAATTTTTTGGCCAAAATAAATCAAATACTTCTTCTATAGAATCATTTGGTGACAAACTTTTCTCTTTATTTAAAAAGTTTGTCACCAGATGCCACCATGTTCTGATATATATTCAACAACTGTTGAGATTAGCATGTGCGTAAAACTAAACTTTATGTTTCTATAGAAGAAATATTAGATTTATTTTAGCCAAAAAATGTTTGTGCTATAAAAACTGCAAAATTAATGCACTAAACTCGCGCTCGCTAGCACCCCGCCTTAAGAGTAGGTCTTATCCCAGAGATCACAACAAGCTTACAATCCAATTTTCTTAAGATGATCCTTATCTAAAGCTTGAAATATTACTATAAATAGAAATAGAGGGGGAGTAAAAGGAAGTGTAAAAGGGATATAAAGAGAAAGATGAATCTGGAAAGAGATAGAGAGTGAGAAAGAGCTAGAGGAGGTGCTTGAAGACTAAAGTATGTCCCAATGGGAACGCAACTCTTGTGGTTTGCGAGCGTCAGGTGGTTCATCGGTGACATCGGAGAGGATTACGGGGTCAAGGGGGTTGAGGGGACGATGTTAACGTTTAAGGTTACCGCATGCATGTGGCGCTGACAAGATGCTGCGTCCTCCCTGGAGTAGAAACAGGACACTAGAGGTTAACATTTGGCAGGGCCTGTGACGGCGGAAGTAGTGTGAGAGGGGACGGGGTGACGTATAAACTGCTCAAAGAGCCAGTACAGGCTATCAGACATAGTCCACTTTCATAGGAAGGGCCTTTTAGAAAATACAAATATATATTTTGAAGAGAACATTGATAAAATCTTATGATTATTTTATAGGTAAGTTTTTTAATAAAAATATATTGAAAGGGTCATCTTCAGATCATGTGACTTGACATATGATTATTTATTATGTCTGATGTAATATAACTTTTATTCGAACTGCCTAGGTAGCTGAAATAATGCCAATCAGGGGTTGCTCAAGTAGGTTCAATATGAGTATATAAAATACCTTTAACAATAATTAACATTACAAGAATTAGGTGTTTATTTGAATAAACACAAAACTATTCTCTATAACTCTATTTAGACTTAGCTTAAAACTTTATATTTTCCACTATTAATAATCCAAATATTCACATATTTTGACCTAAATGTCCGGGAAACAAAAGGTAGCTGGTATAAGAGCATATAATAGATCTTTGTGAATATAATGATGTAATTTTATTAAGGGGGACTACAACACGGATTGTATTGTCACAAACTTTTCCTCATTCCCTGTTTGTTCTACTATTGCCGACAGATTTCCCCAGTAACATTGTAAGCCCATTTGTTTCTTTTGTTTTAACAGTTTCTGCTCGAATAATAATATAGCATCTCGAGGTGGAAGTGTAGGGGACGCGAGAAAAGCTCAGTGTTTTTGTAGTTTTTATAACAAAACATTTTTTGGCCGGAATAGATCAAATAATATTCCAGTAGAAACAGAGTTTAATTTTCTTCACATGGTGATATGAACAGTTGTTGAATATCTGTCAAGGGTGTCTTGGAATTTAATGACAACTTTTTATCTCCATTTAAAAAGTTTATTATCTAATACCGCTATGCTCAGGACAGGTATTCAACAACTGTTGATATCACCATGTGAAGAAAATTAAACTGTATGTATCTACTGGAGCAATATTTGATTTATTTTAACCAAAAAAGTGTTTTGTGATAAAAACTGCAAAAAAAAACCTTGACTTTTGTTCCCTACGTCCCTTAAATCAATAACCCCAAAGTTGCCTTGATGTGTTTTCTATCCTTCCAGCGCTTAGCATGCACTCATCCCTTTGGCTTGTTATTGCTGCCCGCACCATCTGGTAGAAATCCTATGTACTAGAGAAGTTCAGGAAGGGTGATGGTTCCTGTTACTTACACGCTGAATTTATACGAGTGAGCGTGAAAGGGCCTACCAATTTTGCCAGGAAACTATTTTCACATAACTTCAAGGGTTCTTTTACGTGCCACGATCGACGTGGGACTGATGGCTTTACTTCCCCTCCGAAGGAAGTTGTACTAAGGATTTTTATCGCTCAAAGAAAATCCATCAACTGGAGTTTGAACGTACGCACATCGGGTCCTGTGAAGAGTACTTCACCCCAAAACCACTAGTCAACCATTTTCACATAACACACCACAACCATATATATATATTAAACACACACACATAAAGTTCTTTCCCTTTTTATGCCGTGATAAGTTCATAATATCTGGACCTCCTTCAATAGTTTTTCTTATGTTTACAAACCTATAAATTTCTTTTCTAGCTCTGTTTGTCTTTGTCATGTTGTCTTATTAATATTTTTCCCTTCTTCTTGGCTGTTGTCTCTGTATTTTTTTCTTTATTTATCTTTGTTTCTTTTAATCATATAAGCGATTAGAGTCGTCCTTCAAAAGTATTTGACCAAAGAAAAAAATATTATTCATGTCGGTTTTATTCTTTCCAGTCAAATTGGATATTTTTATATGGTTTCATTTTAAAAATATAATTTATGTAAATATTTATACTATTTTAATGTCATTTATTCCCGTTTTATTTTATTTTCTCACTGCTATTAAACGTGACGTGTACTTCTACCTATTCATGCGAATATTTAATTGCAAATAAAGAATGCTTAGAAAAACTGTAAATGTCAGAAATCAAATTCAAAACCATGATCATCCCCAGCTAATTATTCGTCACAACGTCCGTTTTTTTTAAACTATATGTGTACATCAACCACACTGATGTAAGAATCACCGTTTACATTTGTTTTAACTTAGGATAGGTCCGGACAAATTTTATGTGGACATAAATTAAAACCTCCGAAACATTTATATAACTTATTATTTTTCTTTAAGAAAAAAAACCCCAGACTAGTTCCTTTTAAGGCATGATTTCCGTAAATGGCCAAATGTTCTGGTCAAATAGTGCCCAGGACAAAGGCTCTTTAAATTTACTTAAACATCTCAAGGTTGAAGCCACCAAAAACAGTGTGTGTGCTTTTGTTAGTAATAATATAAAGGTTTTTATTCGCTAAATATACATAGAAAGGCAAATATATTGTCTTATTAGTATCCACATTCCTGTTTAGAAAAAATATATTCATTCGGAAGAAAAAGAATACTCTCTGCAAAGTAGCCACCATCATCATTTGGGAAAATAAGGGCGTTGAGATGGGGAAAGGGAATCACAGAATGGACCCACAGAATTAAACGATTTGTTTTCGAAACAAAAGGCAGGTTGGTAGCCATGACTTTTGAAATAAAAATAAAAGTTTTAGATATAAATACGTGTTTTCACTTAATTCACTTGGTGTGAGAGGGGTAAATTAGGGGGAGAGGGTGTTAAAAGAACAACCCTTTTAGTTTAACAGATCCTGTGGACTTTGAAATATATTCACCATTCTTAAAAAATTTCAGGACATTTGTTTTTGGTCCAGGGTGGGATTAAAGTAAGAAATAAGATGAACAAAACACAATTAATTTTGTTGATAAATTTGATACCACTTTCTCGGACGCTTTGACAAAGTTATTTCTCTTGAAGCAAATTAGGTTGTTTGAACACAGTTTTCGAGCGGTCATATTTTGTCAGCACAACATCATCAATAAAGTGACCACATAAAGCATTCGGATTTCTAATGATTTGGACCTTTTTTACTGTAAGTTAAGGTGGGAATGTGGGTACGCGAGAAAGGACCAGTGTTTTTAAAGTAAAATATTTTGTTGGACAAAATCAATAAAATATTGCTTCTGTACAACCATAGTTTAATTTTATTAGGACGGTGATATCAAACAATTTTGAATATCTATGATTAGCATAATGGCAATAGATTAGAAACTTTTGTAAAGGAATAGAAAATGTTGGGATTAAATTCCAGGAAACCTTTGACAGATATTCAAGAATTATTGATACCACCATGTGAAGAAAATTAAGCTCTGTGTTTATACTGATTTGAATTATTTGATTTATCTTAGCCCAAAAAAGTGTTTCTATAAAAACTGCAAAAATCTTGCGTTTATCGCGTCCCCTACAACTCCTTTTTAACTTAAAAGCGTGTATTGCCACACATTGGTCAAGTTAGGATGGTAATTTATCCCCAACCAAGCGTCACACTGTATTGCAATGTTCTTAATCATCCTTTGGAAGAAACAGACATTGGTATGACTGAAACTGAATTTAATTTTAAATGTATAGGCATATAAAAATGTATTTAAGAAATCAACATTCCCACACCCCCTAATGCTTGTCAAATATTTTCCCTGGTATATTAGAGATAATAAAAATATAACCTTGAGGAAGTGTGCCCACATTTTTTTGAAAGAAAATTGATAAACTTACTATACCCGTCCAAGATTTGATTCCCAACCTTTAAGTTAGGAGGCTGAATGCAGTTCACAGGAACTGGGTTTAAATTTAAGATGGCTCATTAAGAAATTTAAAGTGTATCGCCCGAATGGGTTGTAAGACGGGGTGCTTAAATAAAAATTAATACATTTAATAAAGGTTCATTACTACTAGTCTGATCTTACCCCCACCAATGGTCATACGGTCCAAGGCATCAAGCTCAAAATAAACTTGATTGCCGATGACGAGGAGGTCAAGTTTTGAATCTAGGCCGAGTGTAACGTGGGTGTTTTTCCCTAAATGGTTTTCCACACTCCGCGCAAATGCGTGTACATTTTTTTATAAATTCTGCCTTCCAAGGTCTGACTACATTGCTGTTCTAGCCCAAATGGCTATCGAGAAATGTTGGAAAAAGATATATATATCATTAATACGTTTCCCATCATCTGTCCAAGCTAATGTGTTTGCAATTTATTTTAAGGTACCATCTCCACCCCTACTCATTAGGTTAAGCCACTAATAACCTGTGAAATGAAAGTTTAAAAAAATTATAACCGTTCCCTATATATATTCTTACAAGAGTTCATACTAAGTATAAAATCGTTATATCTTAATGATACATACATATAATTGTATTAATACGATATAATTGATTAAGTTGAGTTGACGTTCAAATCTTATTCATTACATCTTAAAAATATTTTAATTAATAAAATCGAAGATGGGAAAAGTTGCTTCTTAATCGGCTGCATTAACTAAGGCGCTACTATTGCAAGAGACCAGACTGCCGATTACGGGGAGATCGTGGTTCAAAGCTTAGTCGAGTGTACTGAAGATGTATTTTCCTAAATAATTTTGTATTCTACTTTCACACCAATGTTGGTATACTTCTTTAAATAAAACCTTCCTCGCCCTTAAAACATTAGTTCAATAATTACATATACCTAATCCCAAACGGGTAGTAACACGCGGGGCTAAAAAAAAAATTATTTAATAAAATAAAAACAAAGATGGGATCAGTCAGTGACTCCTATTTTCTCTGAGCTATTGCCAGATGAAATTTAAGTACCCCAAGTTGAAGAAAGGGAAGGAATAAAATCTCAACATTTCAATGGTAGGTGGCCCGCCTGAACATATGTTGCTAATTGGTGCCAATGACCTTCCTCTTCTTATTCTTTTTCCATCATTAAATGTTCCTCGCAAAGTTGGTGACGAACAGAATGAACTAAAGAACAGCAAGTGACTAAGAGATTGTCTGGGGGGGGCCATTCGTTCCTGTGTGTGATATATGTCCTGTTTGTTTTCAAAATTGGAGGTTGTTATGAAACCCTGAGTTTCATTTGTGGTTGAGTTTCTTTCCCCATTGACCGATATTTTATATTATTTCTAGTTGTTAACGTGCATTTTCTGGACCTTTTAGTTATATCAAAACACGACTCATAAATTTACTTAAATCTAGAACAGACACAACCTCTAGCCCCCACTCCCGCCTTTAATTCATCATTGCAAAAGGAGAAGCTCCCATTTCATAAATAATAACATTTTTCAAGCTGTGACGATAATCCAAATAAAGACCCTTTGCTCAGTTAAAGACAGACGCCCTGCGTCCGAGACTAAAGTGGCAAGGAACTCAACAAATAGAGCAAGATTTTGGAATGAAGAAACATTTTTCTAATGCAAAACATTATTTTGCACAAATTAATAACATTTTACTTTATTATTAGTGTTTTATAGGTATTGGCATTATAATTATATCAAGAGTGACAGTTGCATATCACAATGACTTGACTTATGAATACATTAAATTAGATCTAGTAGTTATTATAGCTGTCACAAAAGGTTCTTCCTATGAAAATGGGATCGCAGATCCTGCCGCGCTGATCACGTGACTAATAAAATCTTAAGGCAGTATTGCGTGAACCATTGCGAGAGAAGGCCACATTCGTATCAGTCAGAAAACCGTCCGAGGGGAACCAAAAACTCCTCTTCGCGGTTAATTGGAACAAAACGAACACCACCCATCCCCTCTCCCTCACCTATAAGAAAAAGCCGATTAAAATCACGAGATCACGCTCTAATAGACACGCACCAGATAATCTTTCGTGCGACCCGCCACATCTGGTGAGCTCATTCTTCATAGGAAGGCCCTTTTAGAAAACACAGACATATACTTTTTTTTGTCACCAATGATAACATTTTACTATATTATTTGGACCGTATGCAAGAACTTGACTAAGTGGATACTAAGTGAACACTAGCGTGGGTTTACTTGCGTCATCATAGGTTAAAAGATGGAGCGATAGTATGATCTGGACACACTATTGATCCACTAAGCGTTCACTTACATTCTTGCTTCCGCCCTTAGTGTTGTTAAAAACACTTGGAATGATTTCAAATTTGGTGCTGAAGGGACTTGAAAAGGTCAGGTGGGCAAACAGGGTGACAAATGAAGAGGTACTAAGAAGAGTAGGTGATAAAATAACTATTTTGGGCGTTATTCTTCAGTACAAAGCTTCCTTTGCAGGAACTTTCTTCTGCACGACGTCATAGAAGGCAAGGTTGAGGGAAAGAGGATTCAAGTATTGTATGACTTGAAGGAAAGAATAAAATTCTTTAGTTCTAGGAGAAGGCACAGAGTACAGGGTGCATTGGCGGTCTAAGTTCATTGACAAAGGGAATTGAACTGTCTTAAGACAAAACACCTAATAAATAGAAATAGTGTTGTTGTGTAAGTATTGATAATATCTATCAAAAGTGACAGTTTCAGATCACATGTCTTGACTTAAGAATACGAAAACAAAGACACTTTTTTCAGCCTTCAGATAGGCCCTTCCTATTAAAATTGTACTGTAGGTCCTAGCTCTTTTGATTCTTATTTTTGTCTGACTAAGCACCAACATTCCAGTTTTTTTATTATTCTTATTGCGTCCTCCGTGACAGTGGACTGTGAGAACAATTGGACGTACGAATTTCGCCACTATCGCTTCAGATTAATTATCGATAGGGGATGCCACAAATAGTTTTTTTTGTTTTTTTATTTGTTTAAATAAAACTTGTCTAATGAGAACCATCTGCATTGTTGCGTCCTATGTCATAAATATGTTAGTTATCGTCGCTAGGGAATGTGGCGGCACAATGAAAGACCAAAAGAGCAGCGAACCGGACTGATCATCATTCAGTGTGAGGGTTGAGTGTAGAGTCAATTATATATATAAATATTTGTTTGATAAGCTCATTTACAGTAATTGAAATTGCGAGAAAATGGATGGACCTATTTTCATAAACGAGTACTCATTTTAAAGGTTGGGGGTCTAAAATCAGCGAAAATAGTAGCTTCCAACGAATAGTAGACCAAACCGATTTTTCAAGCGAATTTTCAGCTTTTCAGCTGTGTGCGTATGTCTCATCTATACAATCATTATTTGCTTACATCACCATGGAAACCATTATATGTGTATGATTGTGTATCGGTAAATAAAATGTTCCTCTTTGGTTAAAAATAATAGCTTAATTCTTATTTAAGGGGTATGATTCAACAAATAGATAGAGAGCCGGCAGAGGGGTCGTTTTAAAATTCTCATCGAGGTGTAAAGGGTTGGAACTAAACATCGGGCTCTAGAAATATAAGAAAATTTATAACCTTTAAAGAGTAAACCTTTTAACAAAAAAATAGAATGAAACCTATATAAATAACTTTCTCCAGTAAAAAGATTTATTACATTTAAACGCGTAAATCTTCAGCTATCGCTGCAAAGATACATTGGTATATTTGTGCTATTATATAGGCCTACTACTCGCCAAGGCTAAGCACAATCAAGGCACTAAAATGGTCGAGCATAAACTCGTAAATTCCAGAAACCAATGAGTCTATAACGTCCCTGGGCAAGACTTGTTAAGAGAAAAAACAGGGAAGATGAAAACACAAATGACAATACAATTTGTGTTATGACTCTAGATTAAATTACGTCATTCGATTCACAAAACTACCATTCTACGCTCCTAGAACACCTTTCGTTTTACAGGCATTAAGTCTTTATGATTAACCAAAATATGTGGATCTTGGAGACCTTTTGGAGTGGGAAGTTTCAGATTTGTAACTATGTTTAAAATGATATAATATATAGTCTTATAAAATAGTTTTGTATTAATTCCAGTAAATATCAAACTCATATACTGTTACGGTGGGATGTAGGGGGCGCGAGCTAAGGGGAGTATTTTTTACAGTTTTTAGTTTAAAATAAATAAAATATTATTTTAGTAGCAACCTGGAGTTTAATTTTCTTCACAACAGTTGTTTAATATCGGTCAAGGGTGTCCTGGAATTTCATGGAAACGTTTTCTCTTCATTTAAAAGTGTCTCAACTAATGCCACTAAGCTCACAACAGAAATTCAACAACTGTTGATATCTTCATGTGGGGAAAATTAAGCTCTATGTTTCTACTATAGATATATTTTTTTATTTTAGCGAAAAAAAAAATTCTATTAAAAAAAACCCAGCAAAAATACTGCCCCTAACTCACGTTCACTACACTCCCATCTTAAAGAGAAAACATTTTGAGAAAAGCGTTTTCAAGTCCTGGCAACCTCCATGAAGCACCATTCTCCTCATAATTTGTAAAGTTTTTGGGCGTAGCTCCAAGTGTGTCATATCGGATGCGCCTGTCTGTACCCGCAGGTTGAATGGAAGGGTGGACCTAGTAATAATCTCTGTACCGCACTCCTAACAACTTCGATACAGCCCGAGGACCTATAATTCCCCCCTTCCTTTACCGAGTGTTTTTTTCCTTACTCTCTCGTAGCTCACTTTCATTCACCGAAACGCGGCCAATCCTAACAGGTTTTTTTTTTACTGTGGGAGGGGATGAGAAGGGAATAAGAAGCTGTATAAGACCTTCAGGTTAGCTCCAATGCACTCAAACTTAGATTACAAGCTGTGGTACTTAATGTAAGGAACGTGATAGAAGAACATTGTTTTTGTAGTTTTTATATCAAATTTTTTTTTGTCAAAATAAATCAAATATTAATCCAGTAGACATATAGAGTTTAATTTTCTTCATATGGTGATATCAACAGTTGTATAATATATGTCAAGGTTGTCCTGAATCCACTAAAAATTTATCATCTAATGTCGATATACTCATGACAGATATTAACAACTGTTGACATCACCATGTGAAGAAAATTAAACTCTGTGTTTCTAATTGAGAAATGTTTCATCAATTTTGACCAAAGGACTGATTTGATATAAAAACTGCAAACACACTGGCCTCTTTACGCGCCCCCTTCATCCCCACTTTAAGTCTCAAACTAACCGCTTAGGTGGCCGCGTGGTCTAACGCGCTAATCTGGTGTTGCACTAGACTACCGATGACGGGGAGATCGAGGTTTGATCTCAGTTGGGTGCACTAAGAGTGTTTTTCCTAAATGGGTTTCCACGCTTCTCCCACGGAAATTCGGGTGAGTTTCCCCTAAATTAAACCTTCCTAATCCCTAACCCATTAGTGTAATTAGTACATAGGTGTATAATATGAACAGGTAGTAAGATGTGGTGCTAAAATAAAAGACTCAAACTGGTATTTAGAATACACCCTTCTTGAAGGATTTTGGTGGGAAGGGAGTGGGAGGGTGGCTAATTCTCCACCAAGGTCGGGGGACCAAAGTAACGTGAAACGTATTCTCTCGCTCGAAGAGAGAATTAGTTCGATTTCACCCCATCCCCCGCTCCCTTCTTACTTCTTCCCGCCCCTGAGCTTCAAATTTAGGTTAACCACAGGAAATATCCCATGTACACTCTAATTTTCAAAAGAAAAGGCCTTGTCCAACAGCTAGAAAAGCTACTAGATCTAGAGTAGCCCCGTGGCTTCTTTGGTGCTGACTGACAGCTCAAAGCTGACTTCTGGCAGTCAACATTTAGGTATATACCTAAATTTTGACCATCAGATGTGACAGCTGCTAAACACATGTTTTTGCGGATCATATGGTTCGGCGTAGGGATACAAAATTTGGTCTGGTAACTTTTCAAAGCTTTCAGCTATCAGCTGTGAGCTGTCAGTCAGCACCAAAGAAGCCCACGGGGCTAGTGTATTTTCATATATTCATACATCAAGTCATGTGATCTGCTGTCACTCTTTTGTAAATAATATCAATCTATATAAAATAACACTAATAATATAGTAGAATGTTATTATTATTGGCCGCAAAAAAAGTTTGTGTTTCCAAAAAAGACCCTACCTATGAACATTGGAATGTAGATTATTTAACTAAATAAAAAACATTACTGACCAATTCGATCAAATGTAAATGGCGGTGACATCTTGGATGAAGGGAAAAGTTGGACCTGTATCACGTAGATCTGTGGTTTCCTCGGTCTTGTTGTTTTGCTCTCTCTCTCTCGTGGGCTGGTACAGTCAATGATCCCAGGCAAACAGGGGACCACAGGCCGTGTAAGCCCGCACTCACGTGAGGAGATACTTGCGGTCACCTGAAAGGGATCGTTGTAACGTCAGGCAATGTGGTTCAAACCACTGAAATCTAGATTGATGAACGACTCGAGGTTATATTTCACTTCGAATAGACTTTCAAATACGTGTGTCGAGGATGCATCTAAATATGTATTCCTCTGTCGAGAATACATTAAAATTTGTAGTCTTAGGTCGAGGATACACCAAAACGTGTATTTTTATGTAAATGATGCATCAAAATACATATATCTGTATCTAGGATACATAAAAATACGTCTGTTAATGTCAAGGGTACATCAAAATACATATGTTTATGTCGAGGGTACATCGAAATACGTTCGTTAATCTTAATGGTACATCAAAATACATGTGTTTATGTCGAGGGTACATCAAAATACGTCTGTTAATGTCGAGGGTACATCAAAATACATGTGTTTATGTCGAGGTTACATCAAAATACGTTTGTTAATGTCGAGGGTACATCGAAATACGTTTGTTAATGTCGAGGGTACATCAAAATACATGTGTTTATGTCGAGTGTACATCAAAATACGTTTGTTAATGTCGAGGGTACATCGAAATACGTTTGTTAATGTCGAGGGTACATCGAAATACGTTTGTTAATGTCGAGGATAAATCAAAATAAATATGTATATGTCAAAGAATCCTTTTTTAACCTGACGTAAATATTTCTCGTTTATTTAGATTTTATTTTTAAATCTACAATCCCACTTATACACACCGTTGGGCACCCACATTGACAAGGAGAGAGGAGAGGAAAACACAGTTGTATACTACCCTCATTACAGATTAGCACCTTGACGTATTTAGCTGTTCTGTTTATTGAAGCCTGACACCTCAAACCACGTGGTCACCTGTGCGGGTAATTGGGTTGTATCACCTACAGCCAGCATCGAGCACATTAGATGAGGTGCCAGTGGCCTCTTGTCTTGTTCAACGTGTACAAGGAGTTCAGGTTTTAGAATATTTACTGGTGTGCTAAATTGTTTCCTCTCTCCTTCAACGCAAATGCAGTTATATTTCATCTAAGTTTTATCTTCCTCGTATATACCACGTTAGGTAATGAGCACGGAAAAATAAAAGTTCAATTCCGTCCTTTACAAAACGAATAATTTCTTATATTAGAGAATATATTATAATATTCACTCTCAAACATAAATATCAACGTCACACTTTTTAGTCAGGAATATTTATAAAGGTATTTTTGGTTCCACATTAAGATGATCTCATTATTAGCTACGCGTAGTGTTTTACGCGCTTTTGAAGGGGGTAAACCTCAAAACATACCCTTTTTTCCCTAACGTTTACAGTTGTGGGAAATAATGATTGTCATTAAAAACTATTCATATTTTATTATTAAAAAATTCCTCAAAAGCTATTAATTAAAATGTTATGATCAAATTTGTGTTTAAATATTAAACTTATTTCAAGATTATAATCGTGATATTTGTATACTTATATTTATTCAATTAGGAACACTACAAAATATAGATACAGATTGAAAAATCAAGTTTCCAATAATAAAAAGCCTTTTATTTATGTTTGTTTATTTGAGGTATTTTACGTGCACTTTCTGAACCAACTGATTATGTCAGCACATGAAAATTTCTATGAGGGAGAGTGAAATAGTTTAATAATTTTACCGAGAAAAGCACTTTCGCATACCTTATAGGGTGTTTTTACTGCCAGAATTGACATTGGACAGACGGCTTTACTTCCCCATCCGAAGGTAGTTGTGCTACGGATTTTTTTCGCTCAAGAAAAATCCATCGACACCGATTGGGTTTGTATAAAGCCTATAAAATACAAATAATGCAGCACAGAAAGCCTCTGTTGACAGCTGTCACTTTAAATAACTTATTCTCATAGTGTCCTTGTCATTTATTTTAAAAACAGTAAACTCAGCTCCATTTGCCCACGTGCCTACTACTCCCTCCCAAAACAGATCCAGTTGGCGATGACCTTGAACTTGGCACGCAACTCTTGCATTCCTTGATCCGGTTATTAATCATACAGGGGCTGCAATGTCTCCTTGATTTAAAAACAAACACGAGATGATATTCCTTTTTTAGGCGATTATCTCGCCAAACCGATCGGTTCATTGGACGAATACTGTCCTTAAGGTGGGATAGTAGCGATTGCAAGTCAAGGACAGTATTTTTGAAATTTTTATAGCAAACCAAAAATTGACGGTTAAAATCAAATATATCTCCGGTAGAAACATAAGATTCTAGTTTTCTTCACATGGTGACTTCAAAAGTTCTTGAATATCTGTTCATGGTGTTCTAGATAGTTGCAGTCTGAAGTTAACTTTTTCTCATCAAATGATAATATGCTCATGATATATTCAAGAACTGTTGTGTAGAAAATTAAACTCTTATGTTTCTACTGTAGAAATATTCTATTCATTTTGGCTAAAAGCATTGATTGCTATGAAAAATGCAAATACATGAGCTTTTTCTCGCATCCCCTTCCATCTCACCTTAATGCGCAATGATAGTCTAGTAGAAATTCATAAACGTCCAATAACCAAGTGGATTTATAGCTTTACTGGGTGGAACTGTTCAGCAGTATGATAAACCGGGGAGGGGAAAAATACGGTTCATGCCCATCTCGTGCACTAGGAAAGTTCTACCTGAATTTGTCCCATCTCTTGTACTGAACAAGAAAGAAAGACTAGCTCATGACTTTGAATCACCAGCGACTTTTCCACTCCCTCTTCTAAAGTGAAGCGTTCATCTCTCTTGCTCTAGGGTAAGTCCACGTAACTGTGTCATCTTCAATCCATCTTTCCCTCCTTTAATCAAGTCCACACCTAACCTAACTTAATCTAGTTAATTAGCTAGGTAATTTGAAAGTATACGTTATTATGGTTGTTCCCACATCAAAAATGGTTGAAGAAACGCTATTAGAAAAGTCGTTAGCGATTCAAAATCGTGAGCTATTCTTTATTTTTTTGTTCAGTACACGAGATGGGGAAAACATAAATAATGTCTACTTAATTGTAACACCTGAATATTTGAGTGCATGAGATGGTACAAATTCACGTAGAAATTTCCAAGTGCACGAAATGGGAGTTCACCAAAAATACAAATGACAATACAATTTGTGTTGTGACCATTCATCTTAAGTTACATCATTCAATTCACAAATACACGTTCTACGCTCCTGGACCAGTTACCTTTCATTCCCCGGGCATTTTAGGTCTTGATCACATAATAAATCTGGATTTTCTTGTCTTTTCAATGTGGAAAATGTCATATTTTAAAGTAGGATGGAAGGGCACGCAAGAAAAGGCCAGTTTTTTTTTTGTAGTTTTTACGGCAAAACATTTTATTGGCTAAAATAAATAAAATATTGCTCCAATACAAACATAGAGTTTTATTTTCTTCACATGTTGATATTAACAGTTCCTGGATATCTGTCATGAGCATGGTGGCGTTAGATGAGAAACTTTTTAAATGAAGAGAGACATTTGTCATTAAATTCCAGGACAACCCTCGACAGATATTAAAGAATAATAATAATATTTAGCACCGCGTCTTACTATCCGTTCGGGTTATACGCTTTAAGTACTAATTACGCTAATGGATTAGGAATTGGGAAAGTTGAATTAGAGGAAGTGAACCCGCATTTGCGTGGAGGGAGAGTGGAAAACCAATTAGGAAAACCACCCCCAGTTCACCCGACCGAGATTGGAACCTAAATCTCCCCGTCCTCATCAATCGCGCTCAACACGACAAGCGCGTTAGCCAACTATGCCACCGAGGTGGGTGATATTAAAGAAACATTGGGGTTACCATGGGAAGAAAATTAAACTCTATGTTTGTATTGGAGTCATATTTGATTTATTTGGGCAAAGAAAAGTTGTCATAAATCTGCAAAAACACTAGCTTTTCCTTGTATCCCCTTCCAGTCCACCTTAAACTATGTTTACAAGTCTATATAATATGTATAGGGTCATAGAAAGTAGTTTTGAGTTCATCTCAGTGAACACCAACGATGTGTATTGATGTTTTATTAATATTTAACCTAAATGCAACTTATGATTGGCAATATCTCCTCTACCTAGCCAGTCCCCTTAAGAGTCGGCCATCTCACCCGCATAGTTCTGTTCTTTATTTTCAAAGCTTTCACCTGGGAGTGAAAACGTGATCGGTGATTTCAAAGTCACTTAAAACTCGATTCGAGGTGAACGTTCTATCGAGAGTAACCCGTTGATTGTAACGTCACGTCCGTGTTAGTGAAACTGAAAATGAATTGATTTCGTATTGTTTTGTTTCTTTCCCGTGCGCTTTGATTTAGCTAATTTACTGTATATTAAAACGGAAATATTTAAAGTCCATTTTCGAAATCGATTGATTATATTAGCACACGACTTGTAGACTAACGTAAATCTAGAACGGACACAACTTGACCCACTTGGTGGTTAATTCATTGCTGTGGAAGGGTAAACCCACATCCCGCCAATCATAAATTTTTCGACCATGCCAGATATCGAACTGGGGCTCTTAGCTCAGAAGACAAGCACACTACCGAATGAACTAAGGTGTCGGACTTACGGTCACTCCGTATCTTGTACAGTTTTATAATAAAAAATAATAATTTTGCCAAAATAAATTAAGTGTTGTTTCAGTAGATTTGTTTAGTTTAATATTCAACTTACAGACTCACTTTGTGGCCACATGGCCTGAGGCTTCACTTTAGCAATAGACTGGCCTGCCAATGATGGGAAGATTGGGGTTCGAATCCCAGTTGGGTGTACTGGGTGTGGTTTCCCTACATAGGTTTCCACTCTTCCTCCACGCAAACGTGGGTACATTTCATCTAAATGCAACCTTTTTCATCCCTAACACATTTGCGTGATTAGTATATAAGCGTATAACCTGAACAGGTAGTAAGACGCAGGGTTAAAAAAATAAACTACGTCACCTAGATTGTTTCTGACACATGCGCTCGTGCGGTTTACTAATGAACAAGCGGTATTTGAAACTGACAGTAGTTGAATGCCATCGGTTAATGTATCCCTCTTGAATTTTAACCAGTTATGAGTGCAAACCTAGGTACTGTAGACTTGCAACTGATAAAGGTCGCGTTTGGGAACTTTAGTTGTCAACACCTCGGGGCGAATTTGTGATGGAAATGGTCTCCATTAATCTTTCAAGGTGAAAGCGAGGGACAAACATGAACAGGTAGATTAATATAGAGAACTTTTTGGAATGATTTAAAGTTCATCCTAGTCCGACACCTTAGCTCAGTCAGTATCGTGCCTGAATAATGAGCTAAGGGTTCCGCGTTCAATTTCTGGCATGACCGCAAAAAATATTATTAATGAAATGGGGGTTTCCTCTTCCACAGTAATGAATTAACGGCCGAAGGGGGCTAGTTGTGTCTGTTCTAGATTTATAAGTCGAGTGCTGATATAATCAGTCAGCTCAGAAGGTGCACGTTAAATACCTCAAATAAATTTTTTTAAATATGAAAGAAATATATATTTTTACGGACTTTAACTAAGTCACAAGTCCAGGAAAAATTGTGCTCGATCCTTGATGAAAATGTTTAATACGGTGTCCTTCTTTGCAATTGGTCATTATCTAGGGGGTATGGGCCTGGGGTTCAAGCTTCAGGTGTACTGTCATAATGTAGGTAAGTCTGTAAGTTACGTGCTTATTATAAAGTTTATACAAAACACAAAAATAACTTACAAAATAACTTAACCTATACCCACATAGTTGGGCACGCGCCCTCAACCACAATTCCATCTAATTTGGTTGTGCTGATGACGGGTAGATCAGGGTTTGGATCACAGCTTAATGTACAGAGAATTTTTTTTTTTTTACTAAACGATTAACCACTCTTCTTCCACGTAAATTATTATACATTTCCGCTAAACTATACCTTCATCACTATTACCACATTAGAGTATTAAAAAAAGTCGATAGCCCCGACGGGTGCGTGTGTGCTAGCGTAGATTTAGATTAAGATTAAGCTAACTTTTTTTTTTATCACCGCGTCTTACTACCTGTTTAGGTTATACACATAAATGATAATTACTCTAAAGATTTGTTGTTGGTGACCTGCTGGTCTAGGGGTAAGGTGTCAGACTTCTGTGTTGGAGTTCTGGGGTTCAATCCTCGGTTCCGGCACAAATTTATCCGATTGCCAAACCCTTCCTTCCCCTCTGACAAGACGTGTATTAATCACAACTTGTGAATGTGTGGAATGACAGGCCTCCACCGTGGTTCGGATCCCACGTTAAACTGTAGGTCTTCCATTTCACCTCACAATCACCCTGCCATTACACATTAGCTTAGGTGCGTATAACCCGAACGGGTAGTAAGACGTGGTGCTAGTAATAATAATAATAATAATAATAATAATAATAATAATAATTTGCTGTTGAGGAAGGAAGCAATTTAGAAAGCTTCATAGTAACTGATTGGGTCTTACTGAGGTAAAATGTAAACATACCAAGTGAGTTTTAGGCACTTACTACTAAGTCCCAAGGGTTGCACAAACTATAGGGGTTGGTTACACTGTCCACGAAACCTTTAGGTTGTGCTATGTGAAACTATAAATGATGTAATTACTTTTAGTGATATATTTCCTCGTGTTGGCAGTGTAATGTATGTTGTAATCAGTGTCAACATGGAATTTAATACAATGAAGAGTCAAAAGGGGAAATACTTGATAGCTATTAATTGATACAAATATAACTACCGTAAAGAGGTAAACCTATGGAATTGAAAGTTGGAAATGTGTCAAAATTAACTGTGAGGTTTTTTTGTAAGTTAAGGATAAAAAATTGTTGAAAGTGTGATTGATCATGACATTGAACCAGAATCAGAAAGTGTACTAAATGTACAGAAATCAAACAATATATTGTTATGCAAAGCAGCTGAAAATCCAATTTAAAAGGCCTTCTAAACTTTTACACCGTGAACTCCAAAGAAATCATACAAATGGAGCATTGAAGAGTTATGATCTCAGTTGATTAGTAAAAATATTCATCGAACTAGGTATTTTATCACGCCAACCAGCCCCATGGTGTAGTGGTCAGTGTACCTGGCTACAAGCTTAGGTGTCTCGGGCTCGATTCCTGGCTGGTACCTTGGGTATTTACCCTTATGGGGAATAGGCCCAACGGTCACCAGGGTTTGGTAAATTAGGCTTTAGTTAGATTAAGACTCACCCCGGCTCCACAACTCCATAATATTCATCATCTCATCATCTCATCGCGGGTACGACATATAGACAACCTCCTATGGTACCCTGGACAATGCTCTTTGCTGACAGAGTGGCTAATAGTCTACACATAAGACGACTGAACCTGGACATCAAAGTTCCTACCGGTTAAATGTACCATACGATAAAAAAGAAAATATTTACCATGCCTAAATTACCCCAAGATCATAACACAACTACACGAAAGTTTAGAAAACCTAGTTGTATAAACAAATAAAGAATAAACGTGTTTGCTAGTTAAAGAGTGTGAAAATAATATTGTTGTTATATTCTCCTGTTTTTATCACAATTTCAGAATTTGTTTGTTCATGAGACCTTTAAGTGTGCGCCTAAATTGTTCCAACAAATGTTTATAATTCATGGAATGATTAAGGGTGATTATATTCCGTGTTGTTTTTGTTTATTGCATGACAAGTCTATCGTATGTTACTCTAGAGCACCCAAGGCTGTGATATTTGAATATAGTAAACTGGGAGTGGCGTTGTGTCATCTCAGAGTTTCTGCAGATTTAGAAAAAAACTATTCATATTGAAATTTTGCAAGTTTGGAAAATTTAAATTTAAATTGTTTCAGAACTCACTTAGCTCAAAATTGGTTTAAGAAATCACGAGTATTAGGGTTATGTATAGAGTACAGGAAAACTAATATTGAGATTAGCAACTTTTTGAAGTTGTTTTTTTTGTTTTCCATTTCTTGAACCCAGCCATACTGACGATTATTTCACGGATGTTTTAGTGTCCATTCAACCCCAGAAACCTCAAGTCCAAACTTTCACATATTACGCTTCCGATTGTGATTTCCCCCCTCTCTTTTGGTTAGAGTTTTCTTAATTTGCAATAAGAACAACAAATAGCTGCGAGGTTTTTCAATCGAAGTTAAACTCAAAGTTTTATCATTACCATCCCAATATATTTTTAGTAATAATTGCACTGAAAGAAATACAAAGTGAAGTATATGTCACCGTTAATAGTGCTGATAAAATCTATCATAGAAGAAAATTCGTTCGAAGGAAAGAACAATATGTGGAAGAAAAATACAACACTTAATGACAGAAAGCATATCTGGACTAGATTTCATGAAATCTGTGTCATACAGTTTCAGCCTGTTCAATTTTAATATTGTAATGCTCCTAATTTGTTTTAATACTTTCAATTTACTTAAATGCGTGTTAAATTTTATTTAGGCTTGTATGTGTATTAATATTCAATTAAATTAAGTATTAATGCTGTTCAATTTTAGTATTTTAGTGCTCTTAATAGGTTTGATCACATTTTTATTTGGATCTACTAGTATCATTGTTTATTTGACATCCCTGAATTTATTGCTTAGAACCCAGATAGTACAATTGCTGCCTGATACCCATTTGGGATAGGCACAAAATTCACCGGAACCTAGTTTGTATGCACTGTTTTAGAGGTAATCTACCTTCATTTGCGTGGAAGGAGAGGGGGAAACCATTTAGAGAAAACCACCCTCAATAGACCCAATAGGTATTCGAGCCGGATGACAGGCAGTGAACCTAATTTCACAAAACCTAAAGTTTAGGAGCTATGACTTTAGGTCTTATAAAATTAGGTCCAGTGAAGTTAGGTCTTATAAAGTTTAGGTCTAGTGCCTTTAGGTCCCCTGCCTGTTTGAACAGTTAAGGATATTTTAAAGTAATCTATGAAAAATTAATTTTAGGTCCAGTGCTTTTAGGTCTAAAGAAGTTAGGAACTATAAAATTAGGTGCAGGTAGATTAGGTCCTATAAAGTTAGGTGTTATGAAGCTAAGAAATTTAGTTTAGGAATTGTGTGTGACTTTAGGTCTTATAATTTTAGTTCCACTGCCATATACACATTCAAACTCCGATCTCCTCGTCATCAGCAGGCCAGCCAGCAACTGACGCATTGACAATATTTTTTACTGTGTTTTTTGTTACGTAATATATTTGTAAGCTGGCTCTAATATATCTTATTTGTGTTTTTTTTATGTGTATCATTTATTTAGCTTTTGATTTAATAATAATATTTGGTTAAGCATAAGGGAAGGCTGTATCTTAAACTTCAGCATTAAAGTCTATATCATGTTATTATTATTTATATTATTATTACCGAGCTTTGTTATAAAAAGCAACAATTAACTTAGAACAGTAGGGCCTATACTTAACGCAAAATACCCCATTTTAATATAGGTATCAGTAACAGAACTAACACTGGAGCCTCACAAAATAAATAAATAGTAAAAAAAATTAATAAAAATATATATATTATTTTATTAAGAATGGTTTAATTTTGTTCTACCTCCACACTTTGACTTGAAAATAACTGATAAAACTCACATGAGCGGTCTTGAAATTTTCATAGGAAAACCCTGGTCTGTCTGCTAAAATAGAATACCTATAAAATAGTAAATCGTTATCAAATATTTTGGCCGCAAAAAATAAATTTGTATTTTCTAAAAGTCCCTTTCTATTAAAATTAGACTGTAATTTTAATAATAAGTGCATACATCGAGATCAGTCCTCAAAAATACTTACATCATGAATTACTAAGTTATAATAGACAGAGATTTAAATCGGAAAAAGGGCTATGAGACAAATGGACCGCTTTCATACACCACTCAGCCACTAAAGTGGTCATTTCTTACCCTATAGAAAATATAATAATTGCAGTTGTTAAATACTACGAGTATCGTCGATACAATTTTCTTTTTGTTACTAGCCCCGTTCTATGAGTCAGTAATTAGGACAAGCAATCAGACAAACTTTCCCCCGCCCCTATCACTGTGTGGGTACCAGCAGGTTCAGGTGGGTTGGATGAAGTTGTGGCGGTACCCCTGATAACAGGTTGAGAAATGTTATTACTGGAGAAGTTACATGAGAGAGTAATGTGAATCATTGCACACTCTTTAGAAATCTAAGTTATTATACTACTAGGTGACCTGGTGGTCTAGGGGTAAGGTATCAGACTTCTGTGCTGGCGGGCGGGGTTCAATCCTCGGTCCCGGCACAGATTTATCTGATTACCAAACCCTTCCTCCACCTCTGACAAGACATCTTGTTAATGTGGGGAATGCCAGGCCTCCACCGTGGTTTGGATTCCATGATAAACTGTAGGTCCTTCATTTCATCGCACAATCACCCTACCATTACACATTAGCGTAAGTGCGTATAACCCGAATGGGTATTAAGACGCGGTGATAATAATAATAATAATAATAATATTATTATACTACTATAAAGTTGCATGGCTGACTCACTAACATTAATGTTTGCCCACATCCAGATGAGATAGAAATTTGAAATTGGGCAAACATAAAGCTTTTAGCCTGTGGCCGACGTAAAATCCCAAAAAAGTAAAAAATTTCATTTTTAACTCCCGAAAATTTTCAATATGGCGGAGTAACGTTAAAGTCGGCTCTGGAATTAAATTAGTTTACATCCACTTGCAAAGAAAACTCACCGGGCGTTTGGTGATGGAGCCCACAACGAGCAAAGCGAGTTATTTATTAAGTTATTTGATATTTTTTATATATAGTTTTCACAAAAATGTAGATGAAAATTCTGACTAGATAAAAGTTTAAATTTTAAATGTAAAGGGTTTTGAATAAAGTGTCATATCTTACATAAGAACCTATACAACAATCCCAAATCATCTTGATAGAATGTTTTGTTGTGACCTTTTAACTTTGGTTTTGACAAAAAATAAATAAAATATTGCTACAATAAAAGATATATTTTAGTTTTCTTCGCATGTTAAAATCAATAGTACTTGAATATCTGTCATGATCATAGTGGAATAAGATGAAAAATTGTTTAAATGAAGGGGAAAAGTTGTCATTAATTTCCAGGACACCCTTGACATATATCCAAGAACTCTGGATATCACCCTGTGAATAAAATAAAAATCTTGGTTTTTACTGAAGAAATATTTGATTTCTTTAGACCAAAAATAAGTGTTGCTATAAAAACTGCAAAAACACTTCCCTTTTCTCGCGTCCCCAACATTCCCATCTTAATCTCAGAAATATACGTAAAGCACCGTTAGTTTTTTTTTTAACTTTTAAACTCAAAATTTAAGCTTTTTAACTGGCCAGAAACCTGCTGATAATTTTCTCCTACTTTTTTTTTAAAAACTATATTAAAAATTATCAAATCACTTCATAAATAATGCGGGATTTCTAAAAGTCTGCAACACTTCTTAGTGCTCTCTCATGTAGCACTCTTAAAGCACATCTGATCCAGTGCGGCCGTCATAAAATAAAAGTGCCCCCTTCAATAAAAATTACTCCCAACGTGATATTGAAGGGCACGAGAATACGAGATAAGTTTTTTTTTGCAGTTAGTATAACAAAAAACTTTTTGTCCAAAATAAATAAAATATTTCTCTAGTAGATATATTTAGCTTAATTCTCTACACATAATAATATCAAAAGTTCTTGAATATTTTTCGCGATCACAATGGCACTTTAAAAGATTTTTTTTTTAATAAAAAGCAAAAATTCTTGCCAAATTCCTCGATTTTTATGACATATTATATTCAAGAACTGTTGAGCTTAGGTGTAGAAAATCAAACGAAACGTATCTACTGTAGCAATATTTGATTTATTTTGACCAAAAAAAATGTCTTTGAAGACTAAAAAGATACTGATTATAGCTCGGGCACCTTTATATCCTAAAGAAAGAGTCTTGTAATTTTTTATTTGGATTTATTACAACAATTATTATGAATGTTGGCCCTTTTTGAGTTTTTTTTAGTCTTAAAGTACAACGGGAAAAATAAAAACTATTTTCTTAGTTCGAATGTTCCAACACAAGTGCTAATTAATGGTTTAATCTTTGGGATAGGGATGTGGAAGATAAATGTAGGGAATGCACTTGTAAGCTATTTCCATAAAGAGAATGGAAAATTCACAGTGAAACTCCTATGATTAAAACCACCCGGTCAGTATTTAAACCCTGATCCCTCGGATGATGATAGCCAAGTTAAATACCAGTCCAACACCCTAGACCACCTGGTCACTGCTACGCGGGGATTTGTATAGTTTTGGCATCTGAATCAAAAAGTCCTTGGTTCACTGGGCTAGGTGACTAGATGATATTTCAGAAGCTATTTCAATAAAATATTACAAATAAATGTGCTATTTTTTTATTATTATTATTATTATTATTATTATTATTATTAGCACCGCGTCTTACTACCCGTTCAGGTTATACGCACTTACGCTAATGTGTAATGGTAGGGTGATTGTGAGATGAAATGAAGGACCTACAGTTTAACGTGGAATCCGAACCACGGTGGAGACCTGGCATTCCACACATTCACAAGATGTCTTGTCAGAAGTGTAGGAAGGGTTTGGTAATCAGATAAATCTGTGACGGGAGCGAGGATTGAACCCCGGCCGCCAGCATAGAAGTCTGACACCTTACCCCTAGACCACCAGGTCACCCACAATTTTTTAATAAACCAGGACAGAGGTTCGAGTTCATCTCGAAAATCTCACTTAGGTTTGCAAAAGTTTTTATTTTATTTATATACACAAATAAATATACACACATTGGTGATCAACTGGTATAAGGCGTCACTCTCGCAATAGACTGAACTGTCAATGACAGGCAGATCGGAGTTCAAATCACAGTCATACGTATCAAGGGGGGTTTATCATAAATAGTTTTCCACTCTCCCCACATGCTAATGCGTCTACACTTACACTAAACCTAACCTTTCACATCCCTAACACATTAGCGTATTAAGTACATTATGAGCTATGCTTTTAAAAAAGTACAAAAATGTTCCTGCTAATAATACCCCTTTTACATATATATAATTTATCCCAATCAAACGTTTAACTCATTGGTTTGTGTGCACTGCTTTAGTAAACAGAACGGCATACAGATCTCTTACAAATAAATTAACCCAAGGAAAGGTCTAGGGTCAAACTGGTGGCCCACAATACAAACACGTGCACTTGTCGCACATAAAACACTCACTTAAATAACAAGCACAATAGCTAACTCTTGTACAGCACTATTCATAAATCGATGCAGCTTTAATTTTACATTAGTATCGTCATGGTAAAACTAACCATGCTCATATTCTCTAAGATGTTTTATTTTCTGGACTTAAAATCCGATGGTTATTTGAATATGTTTGTGTTGAATAAGTTGACAGCCCATTTAAACTAGCATTTTAAACAGAACCCTTTAATTAGAGGGTAGAAATTTAAGATTAATTTTACAACATGCGGCTGAATATTAATATTTTTAAATGTATTTAATTTTGTTAATGTTTTGGTTAGTTAACTTGCTCAGATTTTGTTGATGACAATCCAAGACGTAGCCACTTATCTAAAGGGAACAGTTGGAGGGAGGAAAATTTGTAAAATATTCTCAGGAGACGCCTGGAGAGAGGATGAGTAAAAACCTCATGAGAGAGAGTGCATCTGGTTGAGTTCAAGGCCTCGCCTTTCAAATCAAAGTAAAAGAGTTTTAATTGATCATCCCAGAACACTCGTGTACACCTATTTTTTTACTATCATAAGGTGCAACAATAATAAGAAATATTAATTTTTTTAAATATTTATATAAATATATATTTAAAATTACCGGTTGTTTTTCTACCTTTATTGCAGTACTGCAGTACTGTCTCTTTCTTACTCTTTAGACCACGGATATATTCTCCACTATTGCTTAAAGATGTTTTTACCTACATAACATTTAATTGATTATTCCTACCTGTTAAATTCTGGTACATCTGAATGTTATGACCCATTTCAATGCCCGCATGGTCCAAGGCGTCAGACTGAACTGCCGATGACAAAGAGGTTGGGGCTAAAATCCCGATCGGGTGTACCGAGGGTGGTTTTTTCCCCCTAAATGGATTCCTACTCTCCTTTCAAGCAAATGCTAGTACACTTCTTATAAAGTCAACCTTACTCGTCCCTATCACATTTGCGTAATTATCACAACGCCATCGCGGGTGCACTTCCTCTCAATTAAACCCTACTAATCCTTAACCCATTAGTGTAATTAGTACATAGGCGTCTAAACCAAACGGGTAGTAAGACACGGTAATAAAAAATGTATCTACATTATGAAATTGAAAATATATCTGGTAATGTTTTAGTAAATGTCAGTTAAGATCCTTCCTAGCAAAATGCTAGTGTAACTGAGTGCCGACGATATTTTTTGTGTCTTTTACACGTGCTTGTAGACAGCGAACAGTTTATTAGCAAAGTTAACTGGTAAAGTTATAATTTTTTGTCCGTATTGACAGTTAATATTGCGTGTTTGTCAACTTAAAGGTGATGTACGGCACTTTGATTGACATGTGTGTGTATATATATATATATATATATATATATAGGGGTGTGTGTCGTGTGCGTGTGCGTGTGTACGCTCACGCGCTCACACTTACTCTCACGTTTATAGCTCTTCAACTGTTCATCTGGGGCCTAAGTCTATTATTTACTGATGAAAGTGTTTATTAATACTGGAACACTACCCCACTTCATTGTCCGAATGGTCTAAGGTGTCATTCTCATGTTAGCCTGCCCTGCCGATGATGGGGAGCTCGGGGTTCTAATCCAGGTCGGGTTTACATAGGGTGTTTTTTCTTGAATGTTTTCCCACTCTTATTCCAGGAAAATGTGGGTAGAATACCTCTAAAATACTTCTTTCCTCATCCCTACCCCATTTGAGTATGCACTATATATGTGTATAATCTGAACATGTAGTAAGAAAGGCTGGTTAAAAAACAAATAGAATGTACAAGCATTTCAGTTTCGAATCATTTTATTGTCAAATTAATGCCGACAAATCCTTTCGAAATATGTATTTCAATTTCAATTTCAATTTTGTTTTATAGATTAACAAAAATGCAGGCACATTTTCCACTGAATTTTACTTTATTCATCCTTTCCCCATTAGCGTAATTAAAATGCGTATGGTTTGGATGGGTAGTAAGACATGATGAGAAATAGACATATTTATCAAATCAATAGCGGGCGGGTCTTAAAGAAGATGGATCACGCCTCAAGGTGAGGATGTAGGGAAAGGTCAGTGTTTTTGCAGTTTTTATAGTAAACATTATTTTGGCCAAAATAAATAAAATAATGTTCCAGTAGAAATATAGAGATTAAATTTATTCACATGATGATAACAGTTATTGTTGAATATCAGTCAAAGGTATCCTGGATTTTAATAACAAATATTTCTCTATTTTTAGATTTTGATTAATCCTAAATTAATGATTGTCATAAATAACTGTGGGCTTGAGGGTTAAGTTATAGAAATTACATCAACATGCAAATAAGTTAATATAGCATATTATTTATCCTAGTGGTAGCGATATTAGAGTGTAAATTAGGAAAATAAAACAGAAGGAAATAAATGCCACTATACAGTTAGTAAGTTGTTAATATCTCACCTATTTTAAAATCGTATAAATTCAGAATATAAAAAAACTTTAATTTCACCAGTTGTTCTCTATGGGTGTGAAATACGATCTTTACCTTACAAGACGAGATAAAAGCTATAATATTCTAAAAAAACTGCCTAAGAAAATGATTGGTCTAAAAAGTGATTAAGGTAATGGAAAGTGGAGGAGGTAACATAAAGATGAGAGTTACTAGATAAAGATAGGTATAGAGTGTATAAGTATACTGGCTCAACATAAGGTGTAATGAGCTGGACAGGATAGAACTAGCTCAAGATAGGGATAGGGTGTAATAAGGTTGATTGGGTAGAACTAAATCAAGATAGGGATATGGTGTAATGGAGTGGACTGGATATAAATATCTCTATATAGGGATAGGATGCAATTGTGCGATGGATAGAACTAGCTCAAAATAGGGATAAAGTGTAATGAGGTGGACTGGATAGAACTAGCTCAAGATAGGGATAAAGTGTAATAAGGTGGACTGGATAGAACTAGCTCAAAATAGGAATAGGTGGATTTCTTTTGTAAGTGAGGCAATGAACTCGCGAGTTCCTAATGCTATAGAGTAAGTAAGTAATATTATTGAAGTGTGTATTTAAGATAGTATATTATGGAAGTTTAATCGATAGGTGACAACTTGTTAATGAATTAATAATTTTAATATTTTTTCCTCCTGCTATATAAAAAAAGTTTACTAAAGTTGGTTTCACGGCTTTTTGTTTGTTTTTTGTTTTGTGTGGGCATTAACATTTTAATCGTCTTTTGTTTTTTTTAATGTCAATCAAAGTCACTCAAAAATCTCTATCTCAATCTTGGTTTTAGTTAAAGAGTGATCATCCAGAAAAGTCGATTTACCGGATCGATGAATCTTTGAAAGGTAAAGTCACGATTCAACTCTTTCATGGTTTTAGTTTTTTAACAAAACTCTTGACAGATTTGTACAGTCTAGTTTTCAAAGGAAGATACTTTTAGAACCAAAAGGTTTTTTTTTTCTGTAACATCACCCGAACAGGTAAACATGGTGATAAATATATAATTAGTAATCCTTCTTGTTGTGGACATTTGTAATATATAAGTTGCCTAAGATGGTAAATCTATAGTAAGATTCCAGTTAAGTAGGGCCATATTGGACAGTTATGAAAGTTAATAAACAACTTTAACGTATTCCAAATTCTACTTATGCGATCTGCAACTGTCAGTATTGATGTATAATTTTATATATATATAATTTTATATATAGGGGGTCTATATATATAACCTATTAACGTAACAGTTATCTAAGTTGACCGAAAGAAAATATTTTTGTAATTTATAAAAAAAATGTCCTCGCTAACTTAATCCTACTATAGATTTCATCACGTTATCTATTTGTAATCAATTTTCAACCTCACTTTTTTAAATTACAATAATTAATCTCAAACTCTTAGATAAAGCTTACAGTTAAAACTGTACATGGTTAAAATGGTTGAGTATTAGGTTGAAGACAATGATCAACCACCTGTTAAATATTTCGGTTCGAATACCGGGAAGAAAGGATATAATATTTCATTTTAACGTGTAGCGATTGCAAGGTACAGTTCCGGTAATCTTTGGTTATTTATAAATGTAATCTATCACCGCAGCGGTGTTAACATGGTATACATCGTCAGTCTTACAATATAATAGGTTTCTAGTGCAGGTTAGTTCAAGGTAAAGTTCTTGGATCTTGGGATTTTCCAACACCCCCAACATTAATTTTCATACATTTCTTTAAATAATCCTCCTCAATCCTAACACGTTAGACACATTTTTTTCGCCACGTATCACTATCTTACCGGTTTGTACCCATATTATGTTAATGTTATAGAGATGTCTGAGGCATCTTTTTGAAGAGCTGATCAGCATTTTCTTGTAGGAAGAATCGGAAACAATTTTTAAGGAAAACCACCTACAATACACCCGCCTGGGATTCGAATTCTAATCTCCAGCCATCCACTCTATTCAGAGAGTGACCTCTTAGAGTAGACTGACCATGCGACCACCGAAACGGGTAGCTCAGTAAATAAAAACACTTGTGTTTGAAAATTAATGTAAAAAAATATGTCTGTAAAAGAAATAGATCCTTTGTTTTGTTTGTTTGTGTAAGGCCTCCCCTTCCTTCCCCCCAACACACTCTTGAATGCTCCTTTGTACTTTACGCGTGGGTGGTGTTGCAGATTAACGCGGTGTGGTGTCTGCTGGGATGTCGTCGTCGCCCCGGGTTCCTTCCGGTGGTAGCACCGCCCCCCGCCCCCATCCCGCCCCACCGAGAACTATCGGCATGCGTCTCTTCAGGAGCCGGCGCCACTCGGAGCCACCCCCTAACCCCCAAGCCTCCACACCACCCCCTACCCTGAGGAGAGGGACGGCGGGAGTGTGTACGGAGTACCAGACCGTCAAGGCGGTGCCCGCCCTCGTTCTCGAAGATGCCAACCCGCGAGAGGTCAAGAAGAGTGAGTACAGGCATTTATTTTGTGTTTGTGTTTCTTCTAGATGTTAACACATGAGAGTGCTTAATACCTCCTTATCATAGTGAGCTGTGCCCTCCTAAAACTTCATGATTATATTTAACGCTAAAACTCATACCTAGGCTATCCCTGAAACATCTTGATTACATTATACTCCGATACAATAAGCTAGGCTATCCCCCTGATACCTATTGATTACATTAAACTTAGATACAATAAGCTGGGCCATCCCCCTAATACCTCTTGATTACATTATACTCCGGTTCAATAAGCTAGGCTATCCCCCTAATACATCTTGATTACATTAAACTTAGGTACAATAAGCTAGGCTATCCCCCTAATACCTCTTGATTACATTAAACTTAGGTACAATACCTCTTAATTATATTAAACTCAGATACAATAAGTTAGGTTATCCCTGATACATCTTGATTATATTCAAAACAGGTGCAATCGTCTATTCTAGGCTATCCAACCTGATCATAGGCGTTGATTCTAGGGGGCCCGAGGCTTTTGGGGCACCCCAATAACTGTAATGAGAGGTTTGGGCCCCCCTAATAATTAAATAGTCAAATTGATATTTTAATCCTTTGCGTACCTAGTTTAAATCTACTACGATATGAAGCCATCATTATTTTACCGAATAGATTCCTACTAAAAATATATCCCGTTCAGGTGATATGAATAAAGCCATGTGATGCTTGTCAGGGTGGAAGTACTATAGTTTATAAGCCACTCCCGGTGAGAAGGGGTTTCTTGGGTGGTATTCTTGTCGCGCCACACGTTAGGTTACTTCACATTCTGGTTATTGTGAGCTGTGTAACATTAGTGTATGCTATGAGCTCCTGATACCTCATGATTATATTAAATTTGTTAATAAAGGTTTAATAGGGCCTACACCTTTGTTATATCGAATCCTAAAACATTCATTCGTCTTATTACTATAGTGAACTCCAAAATACTATAACCACGATTATTTGATAACATCAAAACAGTAACCTAGGTTATAATCGCCTGAAACCTCCTAATTTTACTGAACGCCAAAAACATATTAGAGGCTACGAGAACCCGATACCTCCTCATTAAAGTGAACTCCTAATATATTATCTGACCCATTTTCTATCGCGCATTGGCATATCCGGTAAAAGCGAATAGAAAACTACAATAATAAAGTAAGCAACATCAGTTCAACCAGTTATAAATGAACCCCAGCCTTTTGAGTTAAAGTGTGGATGATCTTACGGTTTGAGGCGAACAAATTGAGGATCGACTTAAACGGAATATGATAAGACATAAGCCTAATAAAGAGAAACATTAAGAGTTTTAAGAATATAAGAGCATGTATTATATTACTTAGTGTATGGGTGTTGTTAAAGTGAAGTGAGTATGCAAGGAGAAAGTGAGCGAGTTTGGATTGTGTACGGAGTTGTTTTTTGTCTACCCCTTAATGTAACAGCGTGATTAGGTTTGTATGTATGTATGTATGTATGTATGTATGTAGGGTAAATTTTATTCACGTTTTGAACTATTGCCTATTATTGTTTCACGGTCATAAATAATTATTTCTAGCCTTTTATTAATACAGAAATTATAGTAAATAGACTAATCCCATGGGATATATGTTGGTTGTATCTTCGTTAGAGCTTTTGAACTGCCAACGAAAATTAGTATACTTTTGATTGATTTGTTTGATTTTTTATTCCCATCTTTGACATTATTTCAGGGCCTAAGCCAGGGCACTTTAGAAGGGGGCGAGGGAATGACGTGGTTTGCCATAGGCCCCTTCTCCCTGGATCAAGCCCCCTCTTCCCACAGGAGAAAAGTTATTAGATCTACTTTCACGTATTCATACGTCAAGTTCTGTGATCTGCAGCTGTCACTTTTAATATTTTGTTCAATACCTATAAAATAATAGTAATAAAATAGTAATGTTTACAACAAATATACATATCTATGTCATGCCCCCAAACGCTGCCCTACACCCTCTGTGAGGTTTTATCAATTCGAATCCCGATGGGGTCCAAGCATCCTAGTCTACACGCGATAAAGAAATTACGAGGGGTTTTGAGTTCAATATAATTGCGGGCTCAAGGCGTTTATTAATCCAAAGCAATCGCCTTGAAAAAAAAAAGTTGGTCTGGTTGGCTTGTTTGGTTGTTTTTTTTAATAAAATTATAAACACACATCGAAATAAAAATAGCTCGCGTTCTTCCGGTCTGAGACTTGGGAATTGAACGCTGGAAACCCGCATCCTAATTACACTCGTAACATAAGTTCTTGTGGTAACATCGCCTGGTATTCCCAAGCGCCTAATCAAGATTCCGACCTCCTTGATGTTCCTGTTCTCCTAGCTTCAGTATTCATGTGAAAAACTCCCCTATACAAACTGCTTCAGGTAATGATCCTATCTGTCATTCGTGACATGGTAGGGGAGGTGGTGGGAGGCACGTCTCCCTGTTTACTCGGTGTGTTGTGAAAGACTTGGGCGATGGTTCCTTGCGGATAATGGTCCATTTCCCGAAGCGAAGACAGGTGGGTACAGAACTGGGAAGAGTTATGCAAGTTAGACGTTTACATCGCCTTTGCACAAATAACATGTAGGCCTACAGTTACATAGATATGTTTATTTTAAAACACTTAAACAAGGAAATGATATTATTACAATTATTTAATATATATATTATTATTAGCATCGCATCTTACTACCCGTTCGGGTTGTACGCACATAAGCTAATGTGTAATGGTAGGGTGATTGTGAGATGAAATGGAGGACCTACAGTTTAACGTGGAATCCGAACCACGATGGAGGCCAGGCATTCCCCACATTCACAAGTTGTAATTAATAAACGTCTTGCCAGAGGTGAAGGAAGGGTTTGATATTCAGATAAATCTTTGCCGGGACCAAGGATTGAACCCCGGACCCCAGCATAGAAGTCTGACACCTTAACCCTAGACCACCAGGTCACCCTTTATATATATATAATATATATATATAATATTTATTATTTATATATATTTATAGCTAATATATATATATATATATATATATTAATTAATAATTAAAGCCTATACAAATATAGGTTATTCTAATATTAATTAGGAGACATGGGGTTTAGAGGTAAGGTGTCGGACTTATATGCTGGGGTCCAGGGTTCAATCCTTGGTCCCGGCACAGATTTGTTTGATTGCCAAACCTTCCTTCACCTCTGACAAGACGTGTATTAATCAAACTTGTGAATGTGGGGAATGCTAGACCTCCACCATCGTTCGGATTCCGCGTTAAACTATAGGTCCTTCATTTCATCTCACAATCACCCTACCATTACACATTAGCGTAAGTGCGTATAACCCGAACGGGTAGTAAGACGTGGTGATGATATTATTTATTTTTGAAATAGCTGCGACTTAAATTAATTCAATCCTAATTGGACCGTGTAAGCTTTGGGTGTTTTTTTTACTGTTTATAGCTACATTAATCAATTATTTTGTGATTGAAAATACTTATTTTGTACTAGGTTATATTTTATGAAAGCCCATTTTTTGTTTTAATTGGCTAGCCTTTGCCCCCCCTCCCGTACATTTTGTGGTTCACTATCAAGGTAATGCTTGAGAAGTTCCTTAAAATTCACCCTTGACCAACCTGCTTTCTTATACTAGATCACTGATCGCACGGCCAAACGCGTCATTCTCGTTTCAGACTAGATTGCAGGTGACTGTTATATCGGGGCTCGAATCTCGGTCGGGTGTATTGACGGAAGATTTTTTCAATTGTTTCCCTCCCTCCCTTTCCATCGAAAATTCAGACACATATCCTTTAAATTCTACCTTCTCCCTCCCTGCCTCAATAGTGTTTTTTAATGTGGCTAAACCAATACGGCTTGTAAGATGAGGTGGGGGGAGAAAAATGAGGCAAGAATAAAGTCTCATTTTCACACGAAGGGCTTTAATTTACGTCTAGAAAGGTTATTATTATCTACTGTCGTATTTATACGTCAAGTCATGTGATCTATAGTTGTCATTTTTTCTATATATTATTGTTACCTAAAGAGTAATAACACTAACAAAATAGAAAAAATGTTATCCATTTTTACCGCAAATAAATGAAAGTATTTTCTAAAAGTTGGACTTACAACAAAGCCAGCTTGCAGCGTCATTTCTTATGGCTCGAACTTTACCGCTTGGCAAAGTGAGAAAATCTAATTTTATCTTGCACTTTTTTTTTTCTTTTTTTTTTTGCGTGTTTGAGTGCTGAGACTTCCTCTGTTCACTCCAATAAAACATACCTACTCTTTTAAAGACGAACTTAATCAATTATGAAAGGTGCCATATTTAGTTTTACGTAGCTCATTTAATAGAAATGATGTTATTAAAACTTGGACAGGCATTACAAATTAACGTCTTAATATATAAATAAAATACAATTTAAAGACGTCAGAGTGATTATAGTCAATTTAAATATTCTCGCCTTTTGAAAAGATATAATTATTAAGTGTTAATTTAAGATGATATATTACAGAAATATTTATATAATAAGCGTTTATTTAAAGTTGTATTTTATCGAAGAGTTTATTAAGGATGGTTTATCATGGAAACATTTATCTAAGAAGGTGTATTAGTGACATGGTTAATGAGTTTAAATATTTAGGTACTATTTTAACTAGCAACAAAGTTACTAAAGTGAAAATCAGGAAAAGAATACGGTCGGTAAATGTAAGCTATTTAATCTGTCTGTAAGTTGCTTACATCTCGCCTGTTTTCAAAGAATGTAAATCTCAGAATAAACAAACCAATTTATTTAACGGTTGTTCGCTAAGGGTGTGAGGCGTGGTCTCTTAACTTAGATACAGAAAATAAGTTTAGGATGTTTGTAAACAAGGGGTTTAGGTAGATATTTGGTCCATAGAGAAATGAGGCTACTGGGGAGTGTAGATTACATAATTATTAATATCATACCTGTACTCATCATAAGATATTGTTAGGAACCTAAAGTCTCGTGAATTACGGTGAGAAAGACATGTAGCATGAAGGAGCCATTAGAGAACCGTGCTCAAGGTATTGACTTTTAACTCAATGGGAAGAGAAACCATTGAGAAGACCTAGATGCAGTTAGGAAGATAACATTAGAATAAACCCTAAAGAGATAGAGTGTAATGAGGGGGACTGGATAGAACTAGTTCAAGACAGAGATAGGGTGTTATGAGGTTGACTGGATGGAACTAGATCAATATAGGGATAGGATTTAATGAGGTGGACTGAATAGAGCTAGTTCAAGACAGAGATAGGGTGTTATGAGGTTGACTGGATGGAACTAGATCAATATAGGAATAGGGTGTTAGAAGGTGGACTGGATGGAACTAGATCAATATAGGGATAGGATTTAATGAGGTGGACTGGATAGAACTAGTTCAAGACAGAGATAGGGTATTATGAGGTTGACTGGATGGAACTAGATCAATATAGGGATAGGGTGTTAGAAGGTGGACTGGATGGAACTAGATCAATATAGGGATAGGATTTAATGAGGTGGACTGAATAGAGCTAGCTCAAGATAAGGATAGAGCTTAATGAGATGGACTGGTTAGAACTAGCTCAACATAGGAATAGGGTGCAATGAGGTGGATTGAATATTAGTTCAAGACAGGAATACGTGGCGTACTTTTATAGATGCGGTAGTGAACTTTCGAGGTCCTAATGCCACCTTGATAGTGAAATAATTTTAACGGTTATTATCACTCGCATTTTAGATCATAAGATATGGTCTGATACTTAATGTTCATAGTGTGACGAAATAATAAAGAAATAAAATTATTTATATCCAACATTTTAATACGGGTGATTCCAATCACCAGAAGTAAGTTAAGCTTCTAAATTGTTAAAATAATATTGTACAGCTCCTTAAATGGCGAGACATATGCAACGAAATGGTTTTATTGATTTATTTAAACCTTAATAAGCATAGTAATGTTGTGCTGACTGCGATCATAATGTTTGTGCATGGTTGAATCTCAAGTTGAGGATTTCTAGGCTTTTTTTTTCCGGTTGTTAAATGTGGGAATGTAGGAAACGCGAGTTAAAGCAGTGTTTTTGCAGTTTTTATGGTAAAACACTTTTTATGGCCAAAATAAATCAAATATTTCTCCAGTAGAAACATAAGAGTTTTATTTTCTTCACATGTTGATATCAACAGTTGTTGAATATCTTCATGAGCATAGTGGCATTAGATGAGAAACTTTTTAAATGGAGAGAAAAAGTTGTGATAAAATTCCAAGGCACTCTTTACAGGTATTCAACAACTGTTGAGGTCACCATGTGAAGAAAATTAAACTCTATATTTCTATTGGAGAATTTTTGTTACAAAAAAGTGTTGCTATACAACCTGCAAAAATACTGCCCTTAGTTCGTGACCATCTTAAAGCCAACATCTACTTGAACATATCTTAACACATTGGTATGTATAATGATAATGGAAGTTTTAATGCTTTAAACTCACTAAAACAATACTCAATAATCTTAACATGTGTTGTTGTGACTATTAAGAATTATATTTATTTGAGAAAGTTTATATCATTATTTAAAACCATTTAAATTGCTATCAGAATTAAAACTACATTTCACTTTCAAAGTCTCTGAAATTTATTTTAGTTCAACACTTTAATAAAAAAAATTAAAGAATAATTTAACTTAAAATGAAAGGTTTTTAATCTTTTAAGATCATGATGATAACTTTCACTTTTATCTTGGTGCGAGTTATATTTTGAAATAACCAACCACTCCTTAAATAATGTAGAGTTTCTAAACTTTTAAGCGGTCCCCTTAAAATAAGTTCCAAAAGGAAACTTTTAAAATTTATTTTTGTGTTGATAGAAAACATCTTCCTTGAAGAAAGATTCCCCCCCCACCCCGTCATTGAGAGTATTCACAAAACCACGTTCCCTTCACGCTGAAAGCGAACTTCACTTCCATCAAATTACTTGCCAATGTAAATAAATGCACAGTGGTGACTGGTGTAAGTGGTGTACACCTTCCTACAAGATAAAATGCAACCATTTATTTGATATATCTCCGTAGGGACCAGAGGAGTTTAGTTACTAAAATAGTACAGTTGTTGAAATCAATTACTCAACCAAGGGGGATTAAACAAGCCTCCCCCCCCCCCCCCACAACCCAATACGCAAATAGAGTAGTAGTGGGTTTCAATCTGAGACACACGGAGACATCTACTTAGGGCGTTACTAAAATTTAATATGCAGGTGTACCATAACATGTGGAACTCGGTTTAGTGGTAGAAAAGATACACAAAAATTTTAAAAGTTAATATAAAAATGTGTCCCATTATACCTTGTTTCCTGGACATAGTCTTGTCTGTATTCCAATAATGTGGAGCTGCTTAACAGTATATGATTATGGTTAAGACTTAGAAACAAAACTAAGATTAGCAATAGAAAAGTGAAAGAATATAATAACTGAAAAAATTAATAAAAAGTTAAAAATTATTGACAAGTTGAAATTAAAATACTTTAATATTGAAAAAACATGTTAAGCTGTGCTTTCAACAAGCATAAAATACGTGAGATAAAATTGAAAAAATTAAAAATATATTAATGGCATATAACAATAATTATCAAGTGAAACGGTGACCATCAGTCAAAAAATACATATACAACATATTTAAATAATTAATATTAGAACAAAAATTGAGGATAACACACAGTTAAAATTCAAACATTGATTGAATATGACTAGTTTAATGAAATCAAACACGTGAAAGTAGTGTCTTTCAAGTTGTAAAAATAATGTGAAATAAGGTTGGAACGTGACAAGCTATGATAAATAATCTGTGTTTAAGTAAAGAATCGAAGTCTTAATCTTTTTCAGTCCCATTACTCCTTGGACAGGTAATCAGCGTTTAAAATAAATCCGATTAAATTCTGGCCGACATGTTTTGGTACAATTATACCATAATCATGGCGCTATAAAATGAAATTAAAGACTATTAGAAACAATTATGGGCATAGAAAGACTATGGGAGTGAAAAACTAAATAAAAACGTGAGAAAACGAAAGAAGGTAAACAAACAAACTTACCAAGGTCGTCGTGCGAGTACACAATTTAATGTTACGACTTAAATGTTGAGACTGAATTAGTGTGTGGTTAAAACAGACTAAAAAGAGTGAAAAACAAAAGACTATCGAAATGTTGTCATAGCAACCAGAGTATACGTGACCACGGTGTAAACTGGTGATGGGGAAAGGCTAATAACAATGAAAGTGAAATAATACTAAAAACAAGGATGGAGAGATAAATGGAGAAAAGAAGGACTGGTAAACAAATCTTCTCAGCCACACCGGCTCGATCGGGTCATTGATTACGCTGAAAGTAAGAGCTGGAAAACCAGAGGTTATAGGATTTTAATATTTTTAGGTAGATGAGTTAGTGAGTTTACTAGAATTTGGTTGGATTGTTGTAATTGTTCGTTGTTTTGAATTAAAGCTGCTTGTATGAAAACATTTTCGGCAGTGTTTAATTTGGTGCCTTTGTGAGAGATGTGGAGGAGTACCATACATTGTTTTATAGGTTTAGGTTGATGGTTGGAATTTTTAAGATGACCTGCAAATTTAGATTTGGTCCTATTGTATATGAAATCTGAGATATGTTCTTTATAACGGACTTTAAAGTTAATCCAGTCTTTCCAATGTAGATGCTATTACATTCACACGTAAGTTTGTAAATTCCATTTTTATTAAATTTATCATTTTTGTTTAAATTGCTATTACTAAGATTTTTCTTTAGTGTGTTGTTGGTGGAAAAAGCGATGTTGGGATTGTACTTTTTAATTATGTTAGTGATGCGATGGGTTTCGGGATCGGTGTAAGTGAATTTGACCCATTTACTTTTTTCTTTAGAACAGTTATAGTTATCATTGGTAATGGGGGTTGAGAAATTATGCGATTTGATTTTTTTCTTTTGTTTGTTTATGATTTTGTAGATGAGGGAGTGAGAATAACCATTGTTGGTGGCTATTAATTTAATAGTGTTGAGCTCAGTTCTATAGTTGGATTTATTGAGTGGGATATTTAATAATCGATAAACAAGACTATTGAAGGCGGCGAGTTTGTGAGAGATGAAATGATTAGAATCTTTAGGGATGATGGCATCAGTGTGGGTAGGTTTCCTATACATTTTGTAAACTAATTGATTATTTAAATTTTTGGAGATATTGAGGTCAAGATAATTGATACTGCAATTATTTTCATTCTCGATTGTGAAAGAAAGATTCGGGTGAATGTTGTTGACAAATGTGTAAATATCAGAGAGATTAGGGTTGTTGTCGTATAAAATTAAGATATCATTAACATATCTACAATAGAATTTAATGTTCGATAAGTTATTTAGGTTATTAAAGTTGATGTGATCATATTTTTGTAAAAATATTTCTGACATGATACATGAAATAGGGGAACCCATTGCAAGTCCGTCGTTTTGAGAATAAAATTTATTATTAAATTGTAAATAGTTTTGATCTGTGATTGTTTTAACAAGATTAGAGAGTTGGTCGATGTAATCTTTAGTGAAATCCAAACAAGTTAGAGAATCTTTGATGATGTTGACGGTTTCAGAGACTGGAACGTTGGTGTAGAGGTTGGAAATATCAAGTGACATAAATTTGGTATTTTCATTGATGGAAATAGTTTTGAGATTTTAGTTAAATGAATAGAGCTTTCGATATTGAGTTTTTTGGAGAGTTGGAGATTATCAGATAATACTTTTGCTACCTTCTGATAATCTCAAACTCAAATAGGAAACATGTTTTCATGAACATTTTTCATTGTTTTAATTTTGCTTGTCCACCTCTGAATTGGATCCCACATGTTTTGTTACACCCTGTATGTATAAAATATACATTATTTCATAATAAACACCAAATATTCAGTGCCAGACTTAAGACAAATTTATTTTAGATGTAGATTATAAAATGTGTAACATGCACTGTGCACTAACAATTTTGGGAGTACAAAGTTGAAGATAAATAATATCTGGGAGTACTAGAACAGAAAATGTTGATATACCACTGCTCTAAAGTATCGTTCTAGCAATAGACGGGTCTACCAATGATGGGTAGATTGAAGTTCAAGTCTCAGTTTGGGTGTACTAAGGGTTTTTTTCTATATGGTTTTCCACTATTTATTTACGTAAATGTGGGTACATTTCCCTAAATTTAACCTTAATTCATTCCTAACACATTAGCGTAATTAGTAGACTACATATGCGTACAACCCGAACCAGGCGCAAAAGTTTTCTAAGATAGGTTCATAGAACAGACTTACGGCTTTATGTATATAAAGTGTACAATTATACATATTAAAAGTTCCCCTAAAATTCACAATTGGAGAAGAAAACAGAAATAATACTTTGATAGATTGTTTGCTTTACCTCCTTTTATCATCCACTTTCCCTTTCCCCATAGCCTCCCCCTCCTAAAGTAAATTTCCGGGCAAGCGAATGCTTGAAATATAATAGTTAATCAAATATTTCCTTAAGTAGTAACTAAACCTTTACACATATGTTAAAATAAAGAATCAAGAACACATCTACGTCCAATGAATCATAAAGAGTGTTACATTGTTAGCTTAGAATCATTATTTAATGCATCACCCTGACGCAAAAAACCACGTACTTAAAAAATAAAATATTTTCAAACAAATAAAATAATTTAATGCAAGTAAATGAAGTGTGAAAATAAAAATAAAAGGGGTGCGTACTGATTTATTTTATTTTCTCACCCAAATGTGACGTTGGACTTAGATGATTATCTACAGAGATTGATATACGTAGGCTATTTTGTCTATCTATTGATCTTATTCGAACCTTTAGAACTCTTAAGACATGAAACAACTCAACGAATCATAACGCACACTTTTCCCTCCTTACTCATAACTTGATTGAAAAATATATTTATTGCATGGAAAAAAATTTGAGTCTGAAGAAATAACTCTTTTTAACCATCGCTTGAAAGATATTTCTCAAAGTGAATAAATATATATAATAAAAACATTACTAATATAATATATACTGTATAATACTTTAAAAATAAATGTTTTTGAGATATTCTTCTGCTTACATCAAAAATTTCAAAACGTGATGCTCTATAATTATAAAAGAGCAGCTCCGGCTTTTTCCGGGGTAGCCAATCAATTTATTAATTTTAACTTTGGATTTGATTTTTTAGATTAATTAACAACTTGATCGGAGTAAATAAAATGAAAAGATTTTTTTTGTCTGTTTTGATTAAAAAAAAGCGTTGCTAGTGGTTGCTTCATTTTATTTCTTACATTACAGTTTTTAATTAATTAAAAAAATCAAGTTCAAATTTTAAAATGCCTTCTTTGAGGTACACATGTTCGTGAACGGGGGCTACTATTTTAAAATTTCAGACCTCTGAGTGCAATAGTTATCACGCAATGATCATGACAGACAGACAAAATCTTCATTTTATTAGTAAAGATAAAACTAACAATGTCCAAAGAATTAATTAGTTTTAGGGTCACCTTTCAGTTACGGACTGTACTTTTTGAACAATTATAAATGCACGACTTACACTTGTTATTGACCCTGTATAATGGAAGGGAAGGGTAAAGTTTCATTCGGGGTGAAAAATAAAAAAATAAAAAGTCAACATGGGAAATTCTGTGTGTCGATTCGACTACAGTTTCAAAGTCAACAATTCGGAATTAAAATCCAGAGAAGCGAGAAGTTGTGTGTGTGTGGTGTGTGTGTGTGTGTGTGTGAAAGAGAGAGAGAAGGGGGTGAATTTGGGATTGGGGAGGTTAGTCCACAGCAGGGTGGAAGTTTGACTTCTGACTTTCCATCGACCCAAATATCAGTGTTGTGGTGTTGGTTTCAATTATTGTATTGCTACTGCAATTGTTTACAGAACTAGTTTGATTATTTTGTATTCCCAATACAAATACGTTTTTGCTAAGTAAAAGAAAAAAAATACATCGAATTCTTCATTGATTTTTCTATCTGGCAATAAAAAGATTTCCTATTAAAACTTCAAATTAAAAAAATATATAACACTGGCTTTCAGTTAACTCTGTGCATTCATTAGAATATACATGCCCTATTTTTTTAAATGAAACTAGGAATCGAACCTTATAACTATAGCTTAACACACCGATTATATTTATTACTGAGCTATATAGGATCACCCCGCCTCGCCATCTCATTATTTGTATGAAGCCTGATGTGGGCTGATTCTTTACAGTTCAGTGGTAAAAACATTGACGTGACATATTGAATTCGATTCCCATTTAAGGTGTCATTTTTCAACTACAGTATGTTTAAGACACGGCGAGGAAGAAATAAAAAAAAACAGTATATTCAATTTGATTGATTTTTTTCCAAGCATGGCGTCTATTATTATTATTATTTATTATTATTATTATTATTATTATTATTATTATATTTTTATTAGCACCGCGTCTTAGTATCCGTTGGGCTATACGCTTAAGTACAAATTACGCTAATGGGTTAGGAATGGGGAAGGTTGAATTTAAAGGAAGTGAACCTGCATTTGCATGAAGAAAGAGTGGAAAACCATTTTGGGGAAAAACCTTCAGTACATCCGACCAAGATTTGAGCCTTGATCGCCCAGTCACCGACAGTCTAGTATACTGCGAGAGTAGCACCTTAGACCACGCAGCCACCGAAGCGGGTGATGTTATTTTACTATATTTATAAACGACACCTAATCTTGACCATAATTACAATGCGCCCAGATTCTTGATCTAGTCAGTGTTAAGTGGTCCTGGCTACTGATTTAGAGGTCCAGGGTTCGATTCCCAGCGCTACCATAGGTATTTTTCCCGAAAAATGATCTGTGTATATGGTCCCCATGGTCTGGTTAGTTAAGCTTAAATTAGTTTTAAGATTCTCACCAGCTCCACCCCTTCATAATCACCCTCATGACGTCATCTCATTGCGGCTATGGTGTGTAGACGACCTCCAAGGTCAACCCAGGACACCGATCTGTTCCCACAGAGCGGCGAAAAGTCCACACGGTGACCGAACTAGGTACTGCGTCTCTTACGGTCTCATATGTAATGCTTAAAAAATTTACATTAAGCTGCATATTATTTTTACGATCAATCAATTTAGTCTCAAGCGTACCATGATGAAGTTTTTTTATTTTTTATTATTAGCACCGCACCTGGCTACCCGTTTGGGCTATACGACCATAGTCAAGTACCTTGATCCAATTCATAATATAGCAATTAATTAATAACGAAGAGTTTTCGTTCATCCACGTTGGTGAAACCGAAAATAAGTAGATGAAATTTAGGGTAAGTGGGAACGCGAGTCAAGGTCCATATTTTTGAAGTTTTTATAACAAACTTTTTTTATACAAAATAAATAAAATATTGTTTTAGTAGATAAGTTCAGTTTACTTTTCTACACATATTTATTCCATTCCTCACCAAAATATATAAATGTCAACGAATCACCGTATTACGGCAGTATATTTGAATTGTATTTAACTTTTTTTTTTCACATGGTTTCTAAATAAAATTACATATTTTGTGACTATCTACTTTATTTGTCTACCAATTGCGAAATGTTAAATTCTTAAACATTGTTTGGTTGGACAATGTCGGAAGGAATGTGCCAATCAACTGTTGTAAAGAGTAAAATCCATCTCATCTCAGGTAGTTGAGGGTTTTTCCTCTAAGTACATGCCTCCTCCTATCACAATAAAATCTGCTCAAAATGAGCCTTAGGGGGGATTTTTTAAAGATAATATTTAGCACCGCTTCTTACTACCCGTTCGGGTTATAAGCTTTAAGCACTAATTACTCTGATGGATTAAGAATTGTGAAGGTTGAATTAGAGGAAGTGAACCCGCATTCGCGTGGAGAGAGAGTGGAAAACAATTTAGGAAAAAAAACCAGTTCACCCGACCGAGATTCGAACCTTGATCTCCCCGTCCTCAGCAGTCGAGCTCAACACGACTAGCGTGTTAGCCAACTACTCCACCGAGGCGGGTGATTTTTTAAGAATTTTGTAAAAAGATAAGGACGGCTGGTATAGGAACATGGAAAGCAGCCAACTTCTATAATGCAATATGAACATTTTGGAGATTTGAAGTCAGTAGTAGATATGTTCACCCCGGGGTTTTCAATATCCTTTCATGACTCTCAAAATGTATTCACTGATAAAAATTTGGACTGTTTAACTGCATAGATGAAGATAAACTTCAGCTGGCTGAGAGAATCAAACGACTGAATGAATTTCCAATAAAATAATTTATGGGTATGATGGAAAAGACAAAATTGAAAAGCTAAGTGTTGTGCAAGGCATAACAGGTGAAAGTGTTTCTACAAAGTTGCAGCCAGCGTTAAAAGAAAATCTAGGAGATTCACTGTTTTTCGGTGTGGACCATGTTCTGAAAGAAAATAATGTAGATCCCCCCGAGGACATATCCCCCCAAATAAACTCCTCTGTTAAAATACGTCCAGTAAAATCCTTTCACATGGAAAGATCATTTTCTGCCTGCAAGTAATTATATTTTGTCTGACAAGCGGCAATAAATGACCGCAGAAAACTTTGAGATGTATATAATGATTTATATTGTGCGGCAAAGTGCCAATAATCTATCAATATATGTGCCAATAACACTGTAAACAGGGTAAAGGTTACTTGTTTGATAAAATATTTAATTTATAATTATTATGTTAAATACCTAGATTTTTTTAAATACGCAACTATTCTACTACATATACTATATTTATATTTTCTCTGTGAAACAACATAAATAATCTCAGCTCTACTCATAAAAAATATTCAAGAACTGCTAAGACTACTATGTATAGATAATTGTCGACGTTCACTACTCGGAGATTTTGAAGCTGTTTTGCGAAGTGGGTTGCATCTTAACTTGACACACCGAAGCACTCTAAGAACTGTCACACTTAGACATCAATTACGAAATAGAAAAAGCAAGAAGAAAATGAGCAGTTTACCCTGTAAGGGCTCTTGTTTATCTACTGATAGTACTTCCCCTTTTCCTTTGACGAGTTTATAGTCACTATATTATTTGCACCTTGAAAATATTTATATGCTTTTTAAAATTACATTTTTCTAGTTTTATAATACGTATAAACATGTGGTACTGCCAACTTTTTTAATCTACATCCTGGCAGGAAGACCCCTAAAGGCTATTTTCATGACAAAGCCAAATAGCCTAAATTATAAATGAGTTATAAAAATACATTTGCAAAAAAAAAAAAAAAAAAAATTGTGACACTGTAGGATCATTTTTAGAATTATTTAAGAATTTATGATTTTATTTCAACGTTATATCTTTATAACTCACTGAATAAAACGTAAATGGATTAAAATGGTAAACCCTATCTTGACCCTGACATGTAGACAACGTCCTTTAATAAAATCTATTTTATTAAAAAACATAGAGATTAAAATCATATTTTACAGGTTAAGCAAAGTTGAGAAAAATTAGTAATTTTGTTTATCTTACGTTGGTAATACAACACCTGTATCTTGAACCACTCCTCTTTTCTTTTCCCCCACCCCTATGTTTCTGATCCTTCCTACCTGTTTACATCCCCTGGCTCACATACCACGCCTTTCCTTTCATTATCACATTATTTTTCACCCGAGGGCTTTCGGTGGAAATGAACTAATTAACCGTTCCGCGGCTTCCATTTAAAATTTACGTCCTTTCTTTTATTTTTATTTGAGCCAACCCCAACTCTAATAACATTCAGGGTCGTTTTTAGAGCTACCCTTAATAACAAGGCTGCTCAGATGGAAGCCATATAAATAAGGGCCGACGATTTTAGATGATGTAAAAGTAGATGACCGCTTCATGGACGTAGAAAGATTGAGAAGTGTCGACTTCCGTCTCTTTTTTCAGAGTCAACTCTCACCCTTGCTCATATTTATTTATAAAACTGGTATAGCCGTTTCAGAAGTATTTGCTGATGACTTAACTATCGTACTCGTTTTGTAGTGTAAATATTGCGGAAGTAGACCGTCGCTTGTCAGCAACGACAAAATTTGCTTCCGAACAATAACATTATTTATTATTAAAGTTAAGACTTTGATAGAAAACTCAGGAATAGCTATAATAAAATATATAGATTTTCAATTTATTAAATAGGATAGTTTTGAAAATGGTTAGATGAATTGAGTGACTTTAGTATTCAAAATATTGATGTTATTGGGCATTAATAAGCAACAAAACGTCATGTATAAAAAATTTCAATAAATTGATATAACATCATCAACTGAATTAAAACATGGGTTGACGACAAGTCTAAAACACATATAACATATTAACATTTATTTACAAAACTTGGATACAACAAATTAAGAACAAAAACAAAGTTTAAACATCAACAGTGTTGTAAATTAGGTTATAAAATTGAATTAGTTGGTTGGCATCTGCCAATAAAGTTTAATGAAGTAATGAAATGTTCTTGTTACAACGATTTGAAGAATATAATAATTTTAATTTTAAGGTTATGTATAATATCTAAGCCTTATCTTGTTCCAGTCCCATTACTCCTTGTGATAATCAGCCATGAGAAGGATGCTGATTTATATTCTTTCGACATTTTTCGGTATAAAAATACCATAATCGTGGACACAAAGTGTTGTTACGACTGGGAGATGGAAACTTTAAAATGAATAACAATATTTCCAAACAACATGCACAATTTGTTTGAATAGCTTAGTGTCAAGTTATCTTGTAATGGTACTTGAAACAATAATGTTTGCAACCCCAAAATACGCAATTTCTGTTGATTGGTCGAGGACTAGACCGTTGAAGAGTAAAAATCCCATCCGAGTTACTAAATACGTCAGTCTTTTGTATAACTAGAAAGGCTTAGGAGTAGAGGTTCAGATGTTCAGAATCTCAGAAAATCGATGTCGTTAGGACTTAAAGTGGAGATGTAAAAAACGCGAGAAAAGCTCACTGTTATTGCAGTCTTTACAGCAACACTTTTTTTGGTCAAATTATTACTATTACTATTAGCACCGCGTCTTACTACCCGTTCGGGTTGTACGCACTTACGCTAATGTGCAATGGTCGGGTGATTGTGAGATGAAATGGAGGACCTACAGTTCAACGTGGGATCCGAACCACGTTGGAGGCCTGGCATTCCACACATTCACAAATTTTTGGTCAAATTAAATCAAATATTGCATCTGTACAAACATAAAGTTTAACTTTATTCACTCGGTGACTTCAACATTTCTTGAAAAGTCTATCAAGAGTGTCCTGTAATTTAATTACAACTTTTTCTCCTCAAATAAAAAAGTTTATCCTCTAATGCCGGCTATGTTTATGACAGATATTTGACAACTGTTGAGGTCACCATGTGAATAAAATTGAACCATATATTTGTACTGAAGATAAATTGTATTTATTTGGGAAAAAAAAGAGTTTTACCGCACCTAAATTGCATTCCCTACATTTATACCTTGGACTATTCTCAAGATGGCGCAAGTGAGATTTCCTAGCTTGATTTATCCATGGAGCGTCGTTTCCGTGAGGAGATTCTCGGAAACTGGAATTCTTGTGGGGTTTGCCATTGTTTTCAGTGAAATTGATAACTTCCCTTGGTAAGCTGTCACACCTTTGCTAGTTGAGGCACTAGTTTTAGCTGGAAGGGTCGTGGGTTTTGAAACAGACATAGTAATATTTTGACAGTAAAAATCTCTTAGAAAATGCAAAATGATTAATCATTATCAAATTTTTAGTGTTATTTTATAGTTATTGATACTATATATTAAAAGTTACAATTGAGATCACATTACTTGATGTATAAATACGTGGTAGTACTCATAGAGCTTGTAGAGTTTTCTTGCTGTCAGATAAGTTCTCTATATTGATATTAGACTCTATTAATACAACCTTTATGCTAAGTATTTAAATGTAAATTACTGCAAAATGAAATATCTTTTGGATAAAATCATCCTTAAAATAACAGAAACTTGTATCTTTTTAATGTTGGAATTGAAAGTACAAACATTTAATTGGTTGATTTGATAAATAATTATTGATTATGATATTGATGTATTTTTTATTTGATAATTGACTTATGTTGACCTCAATGCTCTTGGGCTAAAGTGCTCACCCAGGACCCGATTCTCATGGATTCAAACCATCAGAGGTCATTGGATCAAAATCCATAGAATAACTTCCTTCGGAGGGCAGGTAAGACAGTCGGTCCCATGTCGATTGTGGTATGTAAAAATATCCTTGAGGGTATGTGAAAAATACCTTTCCTGGCAAAAAGTTGTAGGCTCTATCATATTTGCTCATATAAATTCATTGTGAAAGGCAACGGGGAACCACCACACTTTCTGAACTCCCCAAGTACATGGGATCTCTACCAGATGGTGTGGGCAACACTAACCAGCCGAAGGTCTGAATGTATGTCCAGCTACAGATGGATAGAAATCATATCAAACCAACCTTCAGGTTGTTGACTTAAGAAGAAGTATGACATGTTAGAACGATTGGCATAATTAAACTAGATATACACATTACAATTAAACATTCACCGTAGACAACTACAACGGCTAGACTCGATCTAGTCTGGTAATTAAGTAATTAATTAATTAATTGAGGGAGGGTTTATGTTAGCATTTTTAAGTGCGTTTTTCTTACTAACACGTTCTCTTCATAGGAAGGACCTTTTAGAAAACACGAACTAATTGTTGGTAGCCAAAATTGATAATATTTTATTGGTGTTATAAATTTGTATCATGACTTGATGTACGAATGCATTAAAGTATTTATAGTAGTTTTACTAGCTGTCAGATAAGGTTCTCCTCATAAAATTATACTTACGAGCCCTAACTATCGGCAGGATTATCCAACTTTAAATAACAGAATGGGGAAGTTGCGTTTTAAATAACTGTAGCTTCATTCGCCTGAGAAGGAGTTGGGAAATCACACGATAAGAAAATAATTATTCCCCGATGTAGACGTTTGGTATCTAACTTTTCTAGAATTCAGGTATGCTAGTTTATCAATTAGCCCTGTGGGAACCAATTAGTATACTCTGAGTTATCAACCAAGGTGAACTCTATATCATAATTTACTTGGAATTAAACAAGGAGCCCAGCCCACTAGCCAAGATTCGATTACATGACCCTAAGAGGTAAATGACCACACCTTTAGCCACTATCCATATTAAAAGCAATGATAGCAGGTGGATCGAAGGTGTTATTTAAGATAATATCGCTTTAGCTATTAATTGAACAGTTTATAGATTTTTTAAACTATAAAGGTTTACTTTATCATCCTAAAGCTAACAGCAACCCACATCCATGGCTGCGTGGATAAAGGCGTCAGTCTTGTATCGTCTGGTTTGTCTATTTGGGTTTTAATTATCGCTATTAATACTGAGATTTTTTTTCTCCCTAAACAGTTCACGCAAATGAAGATATACTTTTTCTTAAGGAACCACCTCGGTAAGCAAGAAATTTCCGTACAAACGTTTAGATTTAACGAAATATTTAATTATACGAAACAATACTTTAAAATATGGTTTACGTCAAAATAAAGCCGAAAGATTCCAACAGGGCATTTTCTACTTAACAACACTATATTTTTATTAAATACACAAAAAAAAAATCAATTATCTTTAGTGAGGTTTAGATGTACAATTGTATTAATTTAACGTGAAAGATATAAATGCATAATGTGATATAGTAATATAAATGCACAATATTTGATTAATATTTGGAGAGATTGTTAATAAAAATTACAAATTATAATAAAGAAATCTTGAAATTATAACAAACATCTAAAAAGATCAATACATTTTAAAAATTATATACTTTTGAGTCAATTACATTTAAAACTATGATTTTACAAAACAAAGGATGATGTTATCATGCATAAATTTCGTATCTCTTTATTAAGTTGATACTAAAAAGAACAAGTTAAAAGATTTGGGAAAATAAAAATAAAATATAAAAATTGAATTAATTTCTTATCTGAATTCCCTGTTCCTCGGATACCGCTGTAAATGCTGTAACGTTATATATACTACGTCATGTTTCGATGCTACGACGGCATCATCCTCAGGTCCGATGAAAAAAAAAATAGATGTGTGAAAATGTATCGCTAGCCCATTTTCAACAATTTTTTAAATATAAATTAACAGAGCTTTTAGACTAGGCTTGACGATAAAGGGCTTCAGATTTAGCCTTTCTCTAACAAATACAATAATTTTTTGATAGACCCACAACAAAATTTTGTACAATATTTGAGAACCAGCAGCGAGCTTTCCTCATTACCTTGAAATTAGAAGTTTCCTAGTTTTCTTCTCCCTCTTTTTATTTTCATGACCGAGGATTGTTGTAGGCGAAGGGAGAAAGGGAGTACGGTATAATCTTGGACAAAATAGAGAAGTAGTTCCAGAAAACGACACAAACCTTTGTATTTGAAGCCTCGTGGCCTGACGACGATTGTTACTTTCTCGCTGACCAAGGTGGCCGCCTTAACTCTACCTTCCTCATCCCTACCCTATTATTTTAAAAAAATGCGAACTGTCTGGGTGGATGAAAAGACTCCGAACATGAAATTAAAATAAATAAAAGTTTGATCTAAACTTAAAACTCACGTCCAATCTACCAAATCAGGAAGACTACCAAATAAACATTGCTTACAGCTAATACACGGGAGGTCCTAATACAACTTTCGTAAGATTCAGCCGCGCTTTCTACAGAGAAGACAGATAGAGATCCTGCAGCAGTAATTATCTTTACCTTCCTTTCCCCACCTTTTCCAATCCACCAAAAAAAAAAAAGGTTTTGTTAACGGGAAGAAAAGTCCCCTCTTCCTTTTCTTCATGTAAGTAAGAATGACTAGCGGCTTGTTTTAATTTGAGCTCTCATCTCTTTTTTTTTTTTCTCTCTCTTTCTTTCACCCCCCTCCCCCAACAACAACCCCTCTTAAATTAAGCCACACCCTTTGTTATCCGAAATGGTTTACTCGGGTTCGGAGAGTGTTAAGATTTCTAGCGACAGCAGTAGCTCTTTTTTTTTTAAGAGGCCGGTCAACACTTGTTTACCCATCAAAACATGGTAATACTAAATAAACGATTGTGACAAAACTGTTCTATGGATTTGAAATCGGTTTTCACCAATGAAAAGGTATTTATATTATCTAGAAAGAAGACTCTGTAAAACATTTACTAATCATACTAATTAAATTATATAATGAAAACTATCACATTTTCAGCCTCACACTATTTTGCTTATAATGACTTCATTAAGTGATATATTCAAAATTGAATTTTACTATATGAAGAAGAACTATTTTTACTTCAATTTTCTTAGATTAGAATTTTTATTTATTGTTCTATTAGTTTTTTATATTTTTTAAAAACGAATAATTACTTTAATTAGATTAATATGGATGTAAGTATTATTGTTGGAAAAAGAAAAAATCACAAGGCTAGATAATATTTTTCTCCTGATTTTAGTTATTTTTTAAAAATTTATTAGTTTAATACTGAGCTTTAAAACATTATTTTAAGAATTAAAATTTTAAACAGTTTGGTAGCCGTAGTGTAACGCTGTTTGTTGTCAAACAAGGAACTATGTGTACCTGCTGGCAACTGTCCACTGTCTTTCATCTACAGCGTTGCCACGATTGTTTTCAAAGAGAAGAAGAGAGAAATCATTTCTTCCAACATTTTGAATCTTTAAAATTGTGTTTCAAATGTTTTAAATCACACATAGGAATCAATGTATCTGCCTGAGTGTGGTTGGCGTTCAATCTGAACCACCGGCACATTTTAAATTAAAAATGTTATCATTACTGTAAAGTGTTTTTTCGAAGTATTTATTTAAATTATTAATTTTATTCTATGCCCTATGTCTTATCACACGTTCGGGCTATCCACAAGAACATTACAAACGTGAAATTAAATTACTTTGTAATGAAAGAATAGGAAACAAAAGCCAACTTCTTTAAAGTGCACCGTGAAAGAAGCGGCGTAAAATTATTTTAGAACATTTAAAGAGAAGTTAAGTTAAAATACTACTTTAGAATATTTAAAAAATAAGCTAAGTTAAAATATTATTTCTGGACACAATATATTGTCATTACTTTGTTTTGGCAGTGAGGTTTATAATAGCTAATTAATATAAATTATTATACCTAATTGTAGAATTCCCACACCGGACGTCACGTGGCCTAGAATCTTAGGCTTACTTTGACTTTATTTTTGGTTACGACGAGATCAAGGTTAAATTATTATTATTATTATTATTATTATTATTATTAGCACCACGTCTTACTACCCGTTCGGGTTATACGCACTTACGCTAATGTGTAATGGTAGGGTGATTGTGAGATGAAATGAAGGACCTACGGTTTAACGTGGAATCCGAACCACGGTGGCGGCCTGGCATTCCACACATTCACAAGATGTCTTGTCAGAGGTGAAGGAAGGGTTTGGAAATCAGATAAATCTGTGCCGGGACCAAGGATTGAACCCCGGCCGCCAGCACAGAAGTCTGACACCTTACCCCTAGACCACCAGGTCACCTCAAGGTTAAAATCCCAGCGCACTATGGATAGTTTTATTTGTAAATATTTATCACCCTTTCTCCAAGCAGATACTGGTACATTTCCTTCGGAACTTTGCCTCCACTCCATTGTGTTATTAAAACAAGTATTTAGTTACAAGGGTAGTCTAAATGGATGGTTGAGTAGTTTAAGGCATTTGACTCGCAACACATTGGGCTGTTTTTAACTGAGCTTGAACTTCTAATCCCAACTGGGTGAATTGGATAAATCTTACTGATAAAAAATTAAACAACCGCTGTATTCAACGCACTTTCTTAAAAATTTGTTCATAATTAGCGCGGCCCGGATATTTATGATCCAAAAAGTCTAAAAAATAATCTATAGAATCACATTAAAAATGCCCAGAAATTAATTAGCGCGAGACTAAATCAAACACCCACTTGACAAGCGGAAACTAAAATGTTTGCAACGCAAAACCACAATAATTACACTTGCATTTTGCTAAACAATTAACCTTGATTTACAAACTCTAGCTGCCGCTTCCATTGAAGTCACCATTTCATTATAGTAGCAGCGAGCGGCTCACTAGGAATATGGCGTTTCCATGTAAGTAGAGAAGGTATATTCATTTGAAATTTATATTTATCATCTTCGCATTCCAACAGTTGTATGAGGAATAATAAAATGTTTGATTAGTCCGTTTACAAAACTTATTAATATTCAACATAACCGTTTAAAAATTACCAAAAGATTAATTAAAGCTTGTAAAAATGACCTATAAATTAGACATCTCTACAATCAAGTAATCACAATAGTTTTTTTTTAGCACCGCGTCTTACTACTCATCTGGGTTATACGCTTATGTACTAATTATGCTAATTGGTTAAGGATGAGGAAGGTTGAATTTAAGGGAATTGTTAGTGGAGAGTGGGAAACTATTTAGGAAAAAACATCCTCAGTAGACACGACCGGGATCAAACCACGATTTGCCTGTCATCGGCAGTCTCATCGTATAAATGAGTATGGTCTGTGATGTAAAAAAATAAATATCATACTAAAGATGATTCTTTATATAAAGGAGAGTAATAAAGAACATAAAGAGGAAAAGTGATTTGGAAATCAAGGCTCCGAGATGACGGGACAAAGTGGGTTCATTAGAATAACTCCAGGTGGGGTATCAAGACCTTAAAAATAAATTTGCAAGGGTTTTTACATTTGTAACTGAGAGGGTTATTTTAATTAATATTGTCTGGTTTTCTAAATAGTTCAAACAAATATATTGTATTTACTAACCATAAGGATTAATAAATGGACATAAATATTCAATTTTTTAAGAAAAAGTTCAAAAGATAAAAGGAGCTAAAACGAGCACACGTGTCATTAAATAATTAATTTGATTTCTATTTTATAGGTGAATATCTAAAAATTCAATATTTTTATGTACAATTGTGTAGCATTTGTGTTTTTTCCCATACTGAAAGCATTGGGCAGTTTTACAGGGGAACTCACATTTCTAATTCAAATGGCCGAAGAAAACTGAATTCTAATATTGTGTATTTTTCTCATCTAATAACAATAGCTAGGGTGGATGATTGGTTTGTATTTTAAATTTTTTCCCCGTGGGATGTAAAGTTGTTAATGACCAACCAGATTTATAATTAATAGTGAATCACATAAAATTCGTCCCTTTAAGATTCGGATGGACACCTACTATATAAGAACGATAAAGTTGTGCCGGCTATTGCTTAAAAAATATGCATAGTAACAACATACGGTTTTTTGCATTGCATTAAACTTGTAAATTTAAAATGAACTATATTAATAAAAAAAGTTACAAGTTAATATTTACTTTTTTACAATAAGACGTAATTTCAATTAAATTTAAATTAAATAAAACATGAAATACAAGAATATAGTTTTGAAGTTATCATATTATTATAGAGAATAAGATAATGTTCGATCATACACGACAAATATTTACAATACAATAACGGGCAGAAAATTTGATATTTTCCAATTAAATCATGTCTGAACTGTTGAAAAAGTTCAGTAGCTGCCTGGTAGAATGCTCTGTCCTCGGAAGCGCCTCTCCCTCTCCTCCCCAACCCCTCTTTGGCATCAACTATCTTTTCATCTTTTTTTTTCTGTAAGCCATGCTTCTCCCCCTTCCCTTCCAACATTTATTTCTCCTTCAGGTAAAACCCTGGTCTGGACACTGTCTGTCACCTTGTTACTACTATTATCTCCAAACCTCAGTTTTTGAAAAGGTTCCTTTTGATATATTTGCATGATCTATGTTAAAAGTTTATTTATAGAGTAGGCTTGATTATGTTTACCTTATCAATAATTTGTGTAACAATCTACAGTGTTTCTTTGATTAGATCCAATTTTTTTTATAGAAATTATGTTTTTTAGCCAAGAAAAATATTCTAGGCGATACTCCCGCAATGGAAACAGAAAATCTGTGTTACACAGCAGGAAACCAACTATAAAATATTAAAACACTTTGAGAAACATTACCAAAGCAAAAAGCGAGTTAAAAAACAATACCTATTTTGTTACTTTTTTGTTTAGTGTTGGTGTTTGTAACATATATATTACCCGCACCAGTGGTTGAGTAGAATAATATACTAGTATAGCATTGCACTCTATCGCTGTTGTCGGTGAGGTCGAGGTTCGAATCTCGTCCAGGTGAATTAGAGGGGCTTATCACATGTGATTACCCGCCTCGGTGGCGTAGTTGGTTAACGCGCTAGTCGTGTTGAGCCCGACTGCTGAGGACGGGGAGATCGAGGTTCGAATCTCGGTCGGGTGAACTGGGGGTGGTTTTTCCTAAATGGTTTTCCACTCTCCCTCCACGCAAATGCGGGTTCACTTCCCTTAATTCAACCTTCCCAATTCCTAATCCATTAGCGTAATTAGTACTTAAAGCGTATAACCCGAACGGGTAGTAAGACGCGGTGCTAAATAATAATAATAATAATAATAATAATAATAATAATAATAATAATAATAACACATGTGATATATCAGTGGTTTGCCATCCTCTTTATGCGCTAATGCAGGATCACTTCCTCTCAACTACCTTGGTATCCAAAACGGAAGATATAAATAATAGTTTGTGGGCTATTTATAAAGATATTGTATTTTAATTATAAATGTTTGACAAAAAAAAAAAGACAACAAATCTAACAATATTATTTCCAATATGCCCAACACGTTCGGTTAATCGACTAAAATTATACAAACATTATTATATGGAATAGGTTAATTATATAAAATAGTATGTAATAAATTAGTTTTAGGGTTATTTTGCCATTAAATCTAAATATATCCCCAAATATCATGTGAATTTCTTGGATGTGATTACGAATACAGATTGGGGGCGGAGGTGGATGTTATTTTCAACATTTGCGCCGGAGTTTACTGACATTACAGCAATAATGTTTGCTTGCATTTGCCAATTTATTTTAAAACATAGTCCCAATAAGTATTTAGTAGCTCACATGATAACAAAAGTGTGTAGGTTACTTTTGTTAACATTTTAAGCTATTGCTATAATGACACTAAATTTAACAAGTTATGTTTATTTAAGATTCGGATGGATATCTACTTTAATATGAGGTTGATTTTGTCTACTGTACCCCACGAAAAAACCAACCTAACAATAACATACGTTTTTTTTCATTCAATTTAACTTGTAAACGGAATATGAAAGATTGCACTAAAAAAATGCAATTTAATATCTACTTTAATACAAGATATATAATTTTATTTAAAAATAAATAAAACTTTAAATACAAAATGATAGTTCAAAATTAAGCATTTTGCTCTGACAAGTGAGAGGATTTTCTACATACAAGACAGTCAAATTATAATGCATTAGACTATTAACTTGACACTATGGGGATGTTGTTGTTAAAAGCTTTATTTATGAAATGTCAAGATTTAATAAATTAAAATGTCCCACTAGTGGAAGCTGTGTACCAAATTCAACCTTCTAGATAGTGGGGAAGTTATTTAAATAAGGACTCTGGTCCACGCAAACAAACGGCCATTTCCTGAATGCATAAACAATTGATATAACATTCTCTATCAGACATTATCCTTAGACTATGTCACTGAATTTTATATAATAGGCCTCTGTATAGGACAACTTGTTTAATGTATTAGTGTATAAATGTACATGGTCCCCAAAGGAGAACAAAACAAGTATGCCAGTGAGTTTACGTCTCAACCCCTTACTCTCCCCTAAGAACTTCATGGCCTTGATCGCTGGTGTGGGTGGAGGGGGTCTACGTTCCTTCGTTGGAGGATATGACTTTCATGATTAATTTTTTCACACTTCATTTAATTTATCATCCATTATTTCTCCTTCACTCTCACCAAGCCATGCCCTCTCAATGAACTTGCATTTACTGTCTTTTTTATTTTATTTCATTTCATATAATTAGTTTTGAGTTACTTTAATTATAGTGTTTTTACGTAAAAGGCCTATTATGGGTCTACACGTAGTTAAAACATAATAATAATAATAGTTATTTTAAACATTCTATGGTAAGTTTTCTAACAATAAAGTATAGTTGAAATATGTTACTATAATGCCAACTATTGCTTCATTATTTAAACAACTTTTGCCAGGGTCTTTGGTACCTTCTATTCTTTCCTCCATCATTGCTCATTTAATCACAGGTTGAGAATTTACCAGTTGAGGAGAGAAGTAACAAAAAAAATTATGTTTTTACTATGGAATCTGAAGAAAAAATATGTTTGTTTAAAATAGTAATGTTTTTTTTTAGTCTATAAACAATGTTTCAGTATGCTCATTTTAAACTTATCCAAGATGAATGCTATTTTTAAAAAAAGTTAGATTACTTAATCTAGTATTGAATAACAGTATACCCGCCTCGGTGGCGTAGTTGGCTAACGCGCTAGTCGTGTTGAGCTCGGCCGCCAAGGACGGGGAGATTGAGGTTCGAATCTCGGTCGGGTGAACTGAGGGTGGCTTTTCCTAAATGGTTTTCCACTCTCCCTCCACGTAAATGTGGGTTTCCCTTCCTCTAATTCAACCTTCATAATTCCCAATCCATTAGCGTAATTAGTACTTCAAGCGTATAAACCGAAAGGGTAATAAGACGCGGTGCTAAATAATAACCCTATTGTTTTGAACTGTCGGTTTTATTTCATGTTTTTGAAACAATTTGAATGAAAAGTAGCTAAAGTATTGTCAGATTATTGCTTATTCTTTTTACCAAATATATATTTGAAGTAGTCAATTTTACAATTTCAAAATTCCCCCCTCCTCCCTCTTTAAAGATCTACAAATACTAAAAGTGATTATTTAACGTATAGTTTCAATTCCAAAATATGTTCGAGTATACGAACTTTAATTTGATACTGGCTAAACTAGGGATACACACGCAACTTCCTTTTTAAATTATTGTTATTACTATGATAATATCGTGACTTTAGCGTTAGTGCGTATAGCCCGAATGGGTAGTAAGACATGGTGCTAATAATGATAATGATATACAGTGGGTAATATATAAACTAAATAAAAATGTCACCATTTATTGAAATTAATGATTCCCTTGGGTAATTCAAAAAAATTGTACTTAGGAATTGGAGCCCTTGTCCTTTGACTTGGGACGACATTCTAATAAAACACCGAGATTGCGGCTCGAAACTCCACACTATTCCTTAGAGCAGAGGTGGGCAAATTTTCTCCCCGAGGACCACATGGACATCTGTGAGGTCTCTAGCTGGCCGCATGTAACAAACGTCTAAATTAACTAAATAATGAACTTTATTTTCACGGAAAATTGCATATATTAGTCATATAACCATATAGCTTCGATACAAAAAAAAGTAGCAAATAAAATCTAATGTCATAACCAATAAAACTAAATATGTTATGTACTCATGTTGATACTTAGCCTACCAAATGTTGATTAATAACTACTCAAATTGCTATCGTTAATGGAATTTATGCAACTGTCCAAAATCCTGCACGAGTTTGTCGAAGTCAGGATTCAGCTTGTTCGTCCTAAATCGCAAAACACTTTGTAGATTTGAGTATGTTAAGAGAGACCTGTTCTTTGCTTTGTTAATGTTCATGCATGAGAAAGTCTTTTCACAAATATAGGTAGAAGCAAATAACACAAACATCTTTCTGGCAAACGTTTTCAAATTACCAAACTTTTCTCTACAAGTGATGCATACAATTCAGTTAGTTTCATTTTCTTAAAAGTCTGCTTGAAGATTGATTAAATCAAACTGGAACTCATTTGATTTGCTCTTACACATGGAACATTATAATCGAGCTTGCTCACTTGTTCAAATGTCTATAAACATGCACTGATTATCTATTTAATTTGACATTTTTGTTAGTAAAATCACAACAATTTTACAATTGCGTGCGGCCCTCAAGCGGCCCGTGGGCCGTAACTTATACACCGCTGCCTTAGAGAGCATCAACTTGATGCACGTCTTTTCTTTGGTTTTGTAGTAAGCAACAAAATTGAAAGGATTAGGGGTGGTGGTGGCGGCCTGGAGTAATGACACTCCGAAAGAGGCCGGGGAGTATTAGAGGGGAGAGAGGGGTTGGTGTTGTTACTGCCCTAGCTACAGCAGCGCAGCTCCGGTGAGGTGTTAGCACATGGTACTACTTGGAGTAGAGATTTGCCAAACCTCGAGATGTCCATCCGAATCTTAAGTTAAAGCTACAGTTGACACATTTATTAAAAAAATTGGTTGTACACAGCATTTAATAAAGCTATGATTTGTTTTTACTTTCAGGGCTACCACTATTTTTTTAATCAGAAAATTCTTTATTTTTTCCAGGTTTTATAAAGAGAACTCTCATTTTATCGGAAACTTAATGAGAGTATATATAAATGAAGCCTTATTCTTTATAAAATTGATTAGTGAGGTAATTAAATTGGTTTTTAGAACAGAGTGATTTGATTTTGATGTAGAAATATATGCAGTCACTCACAATCACTATTTTTCAGGAAGAAAAGCGGTATAGAAGGGAAAGGGTGTGGAAGGAGAAAAATACGAGTTACTAAGTTAGCTTTTTTACAATACAAAAGCTCACTATATAAATATTTCAAATAAATGTTACTAACATTCCAGTATTTTTAAGTTGTTCCCGAATTTCTCTCCTTTCCTGGCTCTCCAGGAGTATGTAAGTAATAACTTCCTTCGTACTATTATAAATTTCTTGTATACTTTAGTTTATCCATCCAGCACGACATCTTACTACTGCCTTTTCAGGTTATACGCTTATTTCCTGTTGAAACAGTTGATAGCTTTCATATTCGCGTAATCCAAGATTTTATAAAGACATATTTCCTGGCCTAAACTTCAAATTTAAAATCTCGATCTAGTATTTGTAAACTATTTTGAATTAAGCCAATATATGTTTTAAGATGACATTCTGATGGAGCGATTATATAAAGATAGAAAAATGACACACAAACGGGGATTTGAGCCCTGGTCATTCAGTTCTACTCGCCAACTGTTGTACCTATTGGATTATCAGGGATCTCTTTGTCACTTCCATCCCCTACATAAACCTCCAAGCTTACTAGTATAGATAAATACCAACAATAATTATTGTTACAAGGTAACTCTTATTCAATGAATAATCGTATATTTCCTTTGTGTAATTTATTTTGATTGCTTTAGCATTTAAATAATATATTTTATTATTATTATTATTATTTAGCACCGCGTCTTACTACCCGTGCGGGTTATACGCTTTAAGTACTAATTACGCTAATGGAATGGGAATTGGGAAGGTTGAATTAGAGGAAGTGAACCCGCATTTGCATGGAGAGAGAGAGTGGAAAACAATTTAGGAAAAACAACTCCCAGTTCACCCGACCAAGATTCGAACCTCGATCTCCCCGTCCTCAGCGGTCAAGCTCAACACGACTGGCGCGTTAGTCAACTACGCCACCGAGGCGGGTGTAAATAATATTACCAATGTATAGTAATTGTTTCTTTTAATCGTGTGTCGGGAGTAATATCCAAGCAATGACAATTTTTTTTAAATATTTGTGTTATTAATATTTATCCAATAAAATGTTGTTTTAAAATAAATCACCATTTAACTATTATTTCATGTTTTTAATGTAATAATGTATAGATACAAATACAATTGTATTTATTATTATTCAATTAATTTTGTAATTTAATGTGTATTCTCAGTTCTGGCATGGTACAGTTTCTACTTTCCGGGAGACTTTTGTTTATCACTTTAATATTATTATTGTCCCTATTGTATTGTGTAGAGCTACTTGTCTGCTATATTCTCATTTAAATGCATTAATAGGGTAGGGAATAGTAAAGTAAATTTTAGAAAAATGTAACCACATTTTAGTGAAGAGAGAGTGGAAAACCTTATAAAACACTTTGTGGGCATACACTCAGCCGGTATTTGAAGCCCAACCTCCCCATCACTGTCAAACCAGACTATACCCCTATTTTATTACGAATTGACATATTATGGAGGAGAATGAAAACTTCAAATTTGTTTATGCTATGGCCAGGATGAATGTCAATGAAAGTCCAAGCCAGTTGACAAACGCAATGCCTTCTATTTGGGACAATCTTAGGTTATTACCCCTAACAGCCCTAGTCAAGGCTGTGTACAAGTTTTGGACTCTGACCCCTTTCAATACGAAGGTGATTGCTACCTGAGATAAAGGTTGCAGAGGATTAGAGCTTTGTTTGCCAACTCAGGCCAACTCTATAGAAGGGTGAGGGGTAGAGGTGGGCTCTAAAGTGCTGAGAGCTCTAGCAACACTGTAGATTTGACTGAGCCACCGAGACATAGTAAAACTCAATTGATGTCTTCTGCTACCGTTAATTGGGGGCTGGCGCTGACGCGACTCTTCACTCCCAACGACCATTGACCGGACCCTTAAGGTGGGGTTGAAAGGAACGCGAGAAAAAGCCAGTGTTTTTGCAGTTTTTATGGCAAAAAAAAATATTTTTTTTCCAAAATAAATCAAATATTGCTTCAGTACAAACATAGTTTAATTTTCTTCACATGCTGGTACAAACAGTTATCAAATATCTGCCATGAGCATAACGGCATTTTATGATCAACTTTTTAAATGAAGAGAAAAAGTCATTAAATTTCAGGACAACCTTGACAGTTATTCAACAACTATAGAGGTCACCATGTGAAGAAAATTAAATTTTATGTTTCTACTACATCAATATTTTTTATTTATTTCCACTAAAAAAAGTTTTACTCTAAAAACTGTGAAAACACCTTAATTCGCGTTCCTTACACCCCCACCTTAAGGAATGCTTGCGATTCCAAGGTATTGTGGACGATCAATTATTGGTCTACCTGATCACTCGGCCGCGGTAATGTAACTGGTCAAAGATGATGTTCATGATTATACAAAACTTTCGAGCTCACTGTAGCCTACTGAAGTGACCTTGTGACTAAACAAAGAGAAAAAAAGTTATCTCCATAAAGAAGAATGAGGTCTAGGGAGTCACAGCTGTCTCTAGACAACGTGGAACGCGCAGGTCTTTCTTTATAGAAGTGTATAGTTTAGTCAGGTGGGCCCGTCCTTTGCCTGGTAGCCGTGCGGCTACCGTGTAATCAAGGATCCTGGCTACCGAGCTACTGAAACACACATTATTCATCCCCCTGTCTTCGCCAGCTCCTTCCTACCAGGTACAGTTACTTGATAGAAACCTGCAACACTCACAACGCTACTGAAACACATTGATCAGTGATCTTCTGAAGTAACCCGCCTCGGTGGCGTAGTTGGCTAACGCGCCAGACGTGTTGAGCTTGATCGCCGAGGACGGGGAGATCGAGGTTCGAATCTCGGTCGGGTGAACTGGGGGGGGGGGGGGTCCTAAATGGTTTTCCACTCTCCCTCCACACAAATGTGGGTTCACCTCCTCTAATTCGACCTTACCAATTCCTAATCCATTAGCGTAATTAGTACTTAAAGCGTATAACCCGAACGGGTAGTAAGACGCAGTGCTAATATTATTATCTTCTGAAATAAACAACACGAAGGTTGGTTTGATGTCATTTATATTATCCATCCGGAGCTGGGCATGCACTCGGCTGGTTAGTGATGCCTGCATCATCTGGTGGAAAGCCTATGTACTAGAGGAGTTTAGGAAGTGTATTGGTTCTCCGTTGCCTTCCACATTGAATTTATATGAACGAGAGTGAAAAAAATCAACCATTTTTTCCAGTAAAGGAATTTCCACATATCTTTCAGGGCTCTTTTAAATGCCACAATCGACATGGGAATGACAGCTTTACTTCCCTTCCAAATGAAGTTGTGCTCTGGATTTTTAACGCTCAAGAAAAATTCGTTAACCCTAGCTGGGTTTGAACCCATGAACATCGGGTCCTTAGGCGAGAACTTTAACCCAAGAGACTCGCGCGCATAAATTCAATTATGAAGGTAACGGGAAATCACCACACTTATTTATTCACGACCTCCCAATTACATGATTTTGTTTTCTGCCAAACGGAGCCTTTGTTCGGCACCAACCAACGCAGGCCGGCTTCTCTATATGGATAAAGAAGCACATAAAACCAACCCTTGGTTTGCAAAACTCTCTATCAATTTTCAATTGCACAATTAAGCAGAGATATATTGAGTAGGTGCGTTAATTTCGGTGGAAATTGAATCAAATATCTACATAAGACATAAAGTACGATTGACTTTCATTGTTCTTTTTGTGAAATTATCTTTAAAAGCAATTCTAATTTTAAACTGAAAATTGGAATTCTAAAGATTAGTAATGATTATTTTTTAATCACGAATCCAAGCGTGAAAGGAACAATTTTTTTTATAAAACACAAAATAAATTAGAAGTATAATCGTTATTTGTATACCTAGTTTTCCAATTAGTTTGTTTTTATCACTACACAATTATCAATATTGTTATTAAAAGTAAGATTATCGTGCATTTGATCATTTAATTATCGTAAACTTACGTGATTTGAACAACCGAAAAAAGTGTTCGTCTATAAATAAATGGCATTTATTCAAAACTCTTATTAAATGCAAGAAATAAAATAACAAAAATATGATAGCATAAATTTGATTCGTTTAAGCTATTAGTTCATAAAGCTTCTTTTATATCTCAGCTTTTCTCTACTACTACTTTCTTTCATAAATGGTGTACATATCTTCAGCATTAAAAATAAAAATGAAAAACTTATTTATTAAAGAATTTTTTTAAATCATTTTATCGTCACAAGGTAACAAAATAAACATCCGCATAAACTTTTGAGAAAACTTTTGTACAACACATCAAAAAGAAGGCAAAACCGATTAACTTTTTTTTAGATCTTACCTTGATCACTTAACTTTTTTTTCTCGTATTTTTCCATAAAAAATAATATAACTTCCGACAAACTTTTACATATTAATGCTACCCATCCATCTGCCGCGAAGTTGAAATATTGTTGAGAAGATTTATAAAAGTATAATAGTAGCAATATCTTCATAATTTTAGTTTAGAAACTTATGAGAGAGCGCATTTGTGGTCTGGTTTTGAAAGATAGAATGCGGGGTGGGGTTTAAAAGGGGGAGATGCAAGTTGTGCCCAATCTAAAGAAAGGAGTCACTTTATCACCAGGAGTATTATTTAAATGTAGCCTTGAATTCACTTCTCTTTGTTATGAGGTTTCTATCTTAATGAAGATTAACGACGTTTTATATATATATATACAGGTGCTGTATTGTCAAAATATTAATTACATGAATAATATTGTTTATTATTATAAATACACATTAAATTTAATTAAAAATAACTAAAGCTTATTACTCACTTCGGTGACCATATAGTCTAACGAGCTACTATCGCAGTGGACTAGACTACCGATGGCGGGGAGATCAAGGTTCATATCTCGGTCGGGTGTACTGAGAGTGGATTTTCCAACATAGTTCTTCATTCTCCCTCTACACAAATGTGAGTACACTTCTTTTAAATATAGTCTTCCTCGCCCTTAACTCATAAGTATAAATAGTACATAAGCGAATAACCGTCATGGGTAGTAAGATGCGGTGCTAAGAAAAAGTAAAGATTATTAGTTAAGGAAAATAATAAGACAAAAGGGTAATTCTAGAGATAGGCACTGTAGCTATTTTGTTAGTGTTTATTTGTATTATTTAAGGTGAATTTTTAAACTAGACATATGACTTATAAACTAGCTAAATTTGAGACAGCAACATTTAATAATAAACACCCAGAACTTTATCGAAGTATGTAATGCATGGGTAACAAAGCAGGCTTAAAAACGAACACAAAATTAGTTTAGGTAGTCTTTGACCGAAAAAGGTTTATCTAAATCTCATGTTAACTTTATAGTGTCCTGGCTACGAGGATAAGCATCGATAAAAACAAAACAAAATATTCTTATTCAGGAATTAAATCACATGCACCCATTGATGAAATTATATGAAAAATAATTAATCCCACGATTATAATTTCTATAAGTCTTCTCATATAGTATGTCTATCAAATGTAGAACATTAAATAAGTAACGATAATTAACTAATATCGATAGCTGATTTTCAATAACAATACGTTTTAACTCAATACTTATGTTGCGATGCTTATACTCTTATGAGTAGTTATTATACTCCGGTATCTAACGAAACAATTATTTGGTTATAATTTATATGGTAATCTTATTAGTAAAATAATATTTTTAAACCCACATTTTGATAACTTGATTGGTCAGTCTCTTTGTCTAGTGGTAATCATTTCTGGCTACTAATATAGATGCCCCCAGTTTGATTCCCGGTGTTAAAATAGAGGTATTTCTCCCGGAGGGGAATTTTTCCTTTGATTGTCATGGCCTGGTTAATTAGCAACATTTTAGAAAACATTCTAAATAAATCTTTAGTAAAGATTAAATCAATAAATATAAGTTAAGACTTAGATATTATTATTTTTAAACTATCAATATATGAGATCAGATTAAAGAATTTAAAAAATGTATATTATTGATGATAAAACTCCATTATAACATAAATACACCAAATATTATTTATATTCTTGGAAAAACAATTTCCTCAATAAAAGTTTTCATAACATTATTTACATGAGACAAATGTTCAAATAATCATTCATACCATATTAAAATTTGAGTACAATATTAGTTAAATACAAGAGTGAAAAAAATGAAAAAGTGTAAAACTTATTTAAAATAACAAGTTAAAACAAAGTATACTGATATTGTTTTGGACTCCTTTCATATATTTAAAAAGTTATGGATGAAGGATATTTTTCTTAGATAAACTGTACATAAAATATCCTTTTAATACTTCATCCATGGAGAGTCACACACTTTTCAGAAATATAATGTCAATGTATTGCGCAATAAAAACTTATTTTTCTTTCAAAGATCAACTCCTTAGTGTTTACAAAAAAAAGCATGTGACGCTGGCTCCCTCTACCCAATAGGAAACCAGTCTTAACATCACCTGTTGCCAGGAGTTTTTCCGCTAGTTAGTTTTAACACTGGTTGACAAGGGGTCCAAGAGGCAAGGAGTTGGCCAAAAATAAGGCGCTTATGCTTATGAATCTATAAGGAATATAACATTACACAGTACACACGGAACACGGAACATGTAATATCGTAGAAAAACAATCCGTAAATCATATAATTTAATATCATATATTCAGTACTGCCGGTGTAATCAATTAAATAAAACGTGTGCAACATCAAAAAAGTATTTCTAATTTCATAAATATAAGTATCAAATATACTCATCACATAACCACGAGCAAGTACGCGATAAGGTATGCTCACGTCGTCATCATCGTAAAACCCAATATCGTTATAGATACTGCTCAACCACAGGGCAATATCTCATTATAAATCCATATCATCTTAATTGGCGCCGTATCGCGAGTCAAATATCAATATATAGATTCAATAGCACTTCAATTGGCGCCCATCGTGGGTCATTATCACTTTAAAAGTTAAAACCACTAGTCAAAAGTTTTATTTACAATGTGTGTGAATTGAAAGTTAATATCATATCTTTATAATTTCAAAATAATATCTAAGTCTTAACTTATATTTACTGGTTAATTAGGCTTAAGTGGGGTTTATTAAGACTTCTACTGGCACCACAAATTATCACCATACCATCTGATAGGGATGAAGTAATCACACCTACATATGGGACCAACCTCAGAAGATGGTTACATATCCACCACTGCCAATAGAAGACTATGTCTAGATGACAAACCCTGTTGCTATACATTAAAAAATAAAAATCTCGACCAACAGTTCCAGCGGCTTTGTTCGGAAACGTGCTAAACATATAGACCATGTATTACAATATTGTGATAGCATTATTATTATTATTATTGATTTACATACGTAATAGTAGTATAATGGAAAAGTTGTAATTACTATCACTATATGAATTAATTCAAATAATATAGAGGAACAAAAATCAACGTTTTCATACATAAAATGTCTTAATAAACACGATTTTACGATGAAATATCCTTATTATTCTTTTGGTACAGATAATTCTAAAGAAAATTTTCCAGCTACACTAGAAATGAATCAAGTATTTGGTCATTTTATTTCGAGACCACAGCCATAACCCAATATGCAAATTCCTATAAATATTTCAAGAAACTTTTTAAAAATATCAACTATCTTATGATCAAATTAAAGAAAGTTCAAAGAAAAATTGCTTATCTCCAGCTATTCTTATCTTTCCATTATTACCAAAAATTTCGGTCATGATTTAAAAAGCCATCTAATTGTTCTAAATGTTGTTGGCATTGACTCGCTCTGAAACACAAGTAATTCACACTCTTGTTAGTTGTTTTTTAAGTGTCTTTACTTGTAACGAGTTCAGCTGAACCACTTGTGTAATTAATCATCACAAGTACAAAAAATAAAACAAAAGTAAAGCGTCTAGCTGCTTCGGTAGCCGCATGGTATAAGGTGTCACTCTCGCAATAGACTGGACTGCCTATGACGGAGAGATCGAAGTTCGAGTCCTGGTTGGGCGTACTGAAACTGGTTTTTTCAATGGTTATCAACTCACCCTCCACGCAAATACGGGTACACGTCCTCTAAATTCAAACTGTCTCATCCATAGCCCATTAGCGTAGTTAATATTACATATGAACCGCTGTGGTGGCCACGTGGTCTAAGGAGTCACTCTCACAATAGATAGACTGCTGAAGACGGGACGATTGGAGTTCGATCCCAGTTGGGTGTACTGAGGCTGGTTTTTCCTAAAGGGTTTTCCACGCTTTCATTCAGCGTCTCAGCGGTAGAAGAATTACTATAACATTTTAAGTTTGCAAATTAATAAAAAAACTTAATCTTGCTTTGAAAGTATATTCGTATCATTAACGCCACATTACCATAAAGTTTAGATGAGCGTTTGCTACGTCTGACAAAAGTGATAAGACCGGGGATCGACGAGCGGCTGAATGATTTTTTTTTTTAATGTGGCCTAATTCTGTTCTATAATTCTTCCCTCTCCCCCCTCACCCCCCTTCATATTGTTCCTATAAGTTGTTAACATCAAACTGTTTTTAAAATTGTGTATCCATTTACTAAGGCTTCAGTCTCGACTAGTCTGGCTTGTTAGTGACATGAAGGTTGGGGTTCAAATCTCGAATGAGTGTACAAAGACTTTGTTTTCCTAAATGATTTTACACTCTCCCTCCATTAAAATAAAGTTAGAGCTCTTTTAATTTTACCTTCAATATCCCTACCCCAATAGTGTAAATTCGCGAACAACCTGGACAGGTACAATCTAATTTTCATTGAAAAGGTCATTAATAAAATAAAAATATATTATTTTGTAGCCAACATTGCTATTATTTTACTATTTCATTTGTATTATTATATAGATATTGATAATATACAGTATATCAAAAGCTACAGCTGCAAATACCATGACTTGACGTATTAATACATGAAAATAGATTTTATAACTTATTTAAGTCAGATAAGAATCTCCATATGAAAAAAAAATGGAATGTGGTAAATGTGGTACCCTTAAAATATGTGTTTAACCTGATATTAAAAAATTACCCTCTTCGGTGGCCGCATTGTCTAAGGCCAAGACATGGTCCTAAAATATTAGCACTCTCCTTCATCCCCCCCCCCTCCTTAATAACGAAACATAAGACTCCGTGGTGTAATGCCACTTTAAATTAAAGGAAATGAGGTAACGTGTTCTTGAGGCTGAAATAATTGTGATTTAAGAGTAATATTTTTTTTATATGTGCGGCAAAGCCACACTTTTTTTAAATAACTTTTCAAGGTGAAGCCTCGTCTTCCGAGTCGCGCACGAAGAAACATAAATTACACCTCATTCATTGTTTCTCTAGTGTAAGATGACTGACACGCATGTTGGTTGTGGAGCCTCACAACATCGGGCAGGAAATGTAATTAGTTAGTAGCAACTCTACTCTTTTTTTTTTTATGACGACATTTTTTGTTTCATTTTTTGTGTCATTGGATGTACCTTTTGTATAACTTACCTTTCATGGTCCCACTATGGTATAGCTAATAAGATAGGGTCATAGTGAAAACCATCAAGATAATACTGCTAGCTACTTTTCAGGGACAACCAAGTGTACACTCACATTATCATACAAACATAATTTTTGTAAAGAAGTGCAATTTTTACTGACCCTTTTTATTACCATCAATCCTATTTCTGCGTCTTGGTACTCTTTTAGGTTATACGCGTACACTAATTACGCTAATTTAATATAGATTAAAAGTCATTTTAGAGAAAATATACCTGCATTTGCGTGTAGTGAGAGTAGGAAGTAATTTAATAAAAAAAACTCTCGACACACCCAAACGGGATTTGAAACCCGATCTTCCCTTTACCAGCAATCCAATCCAACACGAGAGGGACGCTTTAGACCATGAGACTACCGGAGCGTTTAATTGTTTTTTGTTATTTTTAATACCTGCACCATCCATTCGCATATTTACATTAAGGTGTAAGGAACGCGAGTTAAGGGCAATGTTTTTACAGTTTTTATAACAAAACAAATTTTTTGGGCAGAATTAATTAAATATTGCTTCAGTGAAACAGAGAGTTTAATTTTCTTCACAATATGATGATATCAACAGTTGTTGAATATCTGTCATGAGCATAGCGGAATTAGATGAGAAACATTTTAAATGAAGAGAAAAAGTTGTCATTAAATTCCAGTACACTCTTGACAGATATTCAACAACTGTTAATATCACCAGTTGAAGAAAATTAAACTCTATAACTCTATTGGAGAATTTTTTTTTTCTTTTGACCAAAAAAAGATTTGATATAAGAACTCCAAAAATAATGCCCTTAACTCGTATTCCCTACATCCACATCTTGTTAAGAATGAGTAGGATATGATTTAGATGAAACGTACCCACAATTGGATGAGAAAAGTATGGTAACTATTTAGATTAAACCACCCTTAGCACACTCAGCCGGTATTCATACTCCAACCCCTCAATTACTGGCAAATTAAACACTAAGTGTGCTTGACGTTTAATATGCGTGCTCACGTGGACTGTTCTGTGTAAGGATATGTTTTTACATCGTGGCTGATATAAATATGTGTTAATAAAGTGCATATTAAATACCCTCACTTAAAAATAACTAAATCAAACTATCAACACATTCATAAAAAAAAAAGGAAAAGCAAGAAGTGTTTTCTTTGCTAGCCCACAATACGAGTCGAATGAGTGGGAAGCCCCTGCAAAGCAAGTGGTATGCTACCAACTAAACAAACGGAAGAGGGTAATTTACCAAGGTGTAGAGATGTGCAGAAGGAGCTCAATGAGATATTTTATGTAAGTTTCTACAAGGGAAAGCAATGAGAAGCCTTCTAGAAGTTTAGAAATCACGGATTATTTATTAAGTGGTTTGATCATTTTTAATATTGTTTTCACCAAAATGTAAATGTAGTGAAAGTTATAACCAGTTTAAAAGTTTAAATTTGAAGTTTAAAGGGTTTAAAAATAAAATTGTGATAACTTACGTAAGATCCTATAAAACAATCCACCACTACCTTAAAAAAAAATGTCGTGACCCTATCAAAATATGACTTTTTGATAAAAGAGGGTTGGATTTTGGTTCCAAACCTCTGGTTTTAATCTTGAAGTACACATCTTCGGGTAAAGAGTAGTTGAATTTAAAAACAATTTTAACATAAAATTTAAACTTTTTAACTCGTCAAAAAACTCATGATAATTTTTGTCCTTGTATTATATAAAAAACAATGTTAAAAAATATCAAACCACTTATTTAATAATCTGGGATTTCTACTTGTCTGCAACTCCTTCAAGTGCTCTTCCGTGTAACGGCTTTAATAAAACCTTAAAGGCTTACCATTTGATACTAAGTAAGGCATGGGATCCTCAGATTTATTTCATAGCGTTGAAACGTTGGTAGATTTGGTTCGAATCCAGGGAGTGCAGAGGTTCTACAGTTAGTCTTAACCCAATCGATAAAAATAGAATTCAAAAAGAAAGAAACAATTGTAATATAGGAAAAAAGAGATACAGTGATAAAAATTCTGGATGAAAATGAACCCTAAAAATAACGAAGTCTGATTATGTATATGAACTTATAACAGAGTTAATATTATAAGATTAACGCAAAAAATAGTATTATACATACATTATTATAATAAAGGAATAGAAAATGTTTATTAGATTAATTGATCAAAATGAAAGTTAATAAGAGTTTGATAATATACATCACATAATCAAAAGGTTATAAACACACTAAAAATGTGAGTCAAGAAACAACACATATATAGTGGGTGACCTGACGGTCTAGGGGTAAGGTGTAGGACTTCTGTGCTAGGGTCCGGGGTTCAATCCTCGGTCCCGGCACAAATTTATCTGATTTCAAACCCTTCCTTCACCTCTGACAAGACATCTTGTGAATGTGTGGAATTCCAGGTCTCCACCATAGTTCGGATTCCACGTTAAACTGTAGGTCCTCCATTTCATCTCACAATCACCCTACACACATCAGCGTAAGTGCGTAAAACCCGAACGGGTAGTAAGACGCGGTGCTAATAATAATAATAATAATAATAATAATAATAATAATAATAATAATAATAACAAAACACATATATAAACTAAAAAACACATTAAAATGCATGTAATAAAGAACTGATTTTAAAAAACTGGAATTAATTATGATGTATTGATAATAAATTGTTTAATAAGGTTAAGATATAACCTTGTAAAAGTATAATAATAAAAGTTAACTTTAAAACAAGAATGGAAGTCTACTTTGTCTTAAAAGTTCACATTTATCTCATATTATATGGAATGAATAATATTATACATAAATAAGGTTGAGGCATAAATTTGTAAAAAATGAATTAGAAAAAGTTGAGTTAGGTTAATATAGAATTGAAATCTATTCTTATCTTGAAATCTTTGAGTTCCCTTGTTCCTTGTATTACTGGTAATGAGATTATCACAAATCCGACATGTTTCGGAGCTACAACGGCCCCATCCTCAGGACATTAGTGGATCCTGAATGAGTTCATCCAACAGCGAATAGAATAGAACTAGTTAGTCTTAACGTTGTGCCAAATTAGGGGGCTTAGGGTTTATTAGGAGAGCCCTATAAGTACGAGTTCAGGCTTTATAGCACCGATTGGGCCCGACAGGGTTTTCATAAGGGTGTGGTCTCCTGATGCTCACTTGGGAGGTCAGGATTTCACTGGGTTCAAATCCCAGTCGGATACACTTAAGTTGTTTTTTTAATATTTGACATATTTTAAATTTTCCTGTGGTTTTCCTAAGTCTTGACTCGAGCAAATATTCCCTAACTTATTATTAGCTACATTCCTATGATTGGATTCACTAAAGGAAGCACCGTGGTTCGGATTCCACGTTAAACTGTAGGTCCTTCATTTCACCTCACAATCACCCTACCATTACACATTAGCGTAAGTGCGTATAACCCGAATGGGTAGTAAGACGCGGTGCTAATAATAACTAAAGGAAGCAAATTTGATTCGAAGCAAGTTAGAAATGGTGCAACTTTGTTTACAAGATATCTTTAAATAACAGATTTCATTTCTGTAGCATTAGGTGTACTGTCCCAGGTTAAGCTCGTTTGTAAGTCGTGCGCTGATATATTCTTTTTTTAAGTGAATGTTAAGTTTTTCACTAAAAAAAAATTTTTTTTCGTGTGTTCCTATTCATTATTCATTTTATAGACCTTTTATTCTATCGAAGAGTATATATTTCTTTCTAGTATCAAAATAAACTTCTAGTGCCTGGATAAATGATTTATGATCACATGACCTTGATTCTTCTTCCACAATGTGACCTCATCGAGGATAATTGAAATGCATCTTACGTAATGTCATATTGTGTCGTGACTGCAAATGTAAAAATAGCTTATGACGAAAGAAAAACTATCTAATGTAATAGAACTGTTCTTAAACAAAACAATCACAAATGTTATTGTTCTTATAAGTGCTACTATAGTAGGATTCAAATAGGAAGGACCTTTTTTTTTTGCTGTTATCATTGATTACATTTTATTTTATTATTTGTATGATTTTATTTGATCGTTACGCCAATCATACATAAGTGCAATTTTACACACCTCATATTGGGATCGCGGGGCCACTCTTCGCAAAAATGGGCTCTGCGGGGACCCAACTTATCTGCCTTTACCCCTCCAAATATTAAAAAAAACTTAGTTTTTGTTTGGTCTTATAGAGTAGTTAGCACATATATACTAGTTTCAAGCCGTATAAGGTGTCAGAAAATGTTATAAAACAGAGGTGAGCAACATATTTTTCAATGTAACTACAGGTGTGGCGAATGAGAAGTGAAATTCGCCACACAATATAAAAATTGAGAAAATATTTGGTTCAATCTAACATTTAAAATATCCACTCTGTTAGAACAATTTATTCAAGACATGTACACTTACAATAATCAGTTACAACTGCCTAATACGTAAATTATGAAAATTGTTTTTATTGAAAATCTAAGACAATTTACTGCGAAATTTTACATTCAACTTGTATAAATGCAGAGATGAAACAAAGTGTTATAAAAGGGTGCATAGGAATTATTGGATAGCAGAGTCGCGTCAATGACTCGTTCAAAAAGCGGAATGCTTCCAATGATATGCAGGAAATATCAAGTAACAAACAGCACAAGCCATCAGGGAAAGGTTTATTTCAATGTGAGAAATGGCAAACTCAAATTCGCCACATGTGGTGATTGGCGACATGGTTACCCACCCTGGCTCTAAAATATAAATACATCTAATAATTAATTATAGAAGCCGTGTTTTATAGGATTAACATATAAAAGTTGATTTCTCCCCAACCATTCATTCGATTTTCTTCCCCAACAAACTAGATCTGTATAGAGCCAAAAGAACCACTCTTCCAAGTTTGAATTAAATTGGTAAATGCGTTCCAAAGCTATCATGAGACATATCCAGCACAGATAAATGCAAATCAGTCGAGTTAAAATGGAGAGCTCGCTTCACTCACTCAATAAATCAAACCGCATGATTGTGTTTTAATTTGTTATTACACTGTGACAATATTTGCCAGATCACTTATACAGGGAGCCTAATATAAAAACATTCCAGAAAAAATCTCCTACCCCAACTTGTTTTTTCCCCTCCACCCCTCACTTAACAAGCACTCCTTCCACCCACCCACCCTCACACCAGTCACGGGGCCTTGTGTGGCAACACTATTTGCACATCCCTAGTGGCGGCCCTGTTGGGTTAGATTTCCGTTGATACCTGACCAACGAGCGTTCTACTGAATGAAGAGAACTGTTCACAGGTACAGTTAAGACTAACTCTGCTTACCCTGGCAATAATAAACGACACGGCACTGTTCGTGTAAACAAACTCTCTGATAATGACAGTGTGTGGAAGGTACGGCTCTGCGGAAGACCTTCACCTTCACCTTTCTTCGCGGGCAGTTAACTCGAGTTGACTGTCGGAAGTGGTTGGGTCTGTCTGACCTTCACCGCTCTCGTCGGTCGAATTGAATTCAATCTGACTTTCCCAGATGGTCTCCCTCATTGAGATTGATTCGCCTTGTTTGTTTCTATGATTTGTTTTATTGGCACGCTTTGGAATAGTTTTTTTTATTATCAGCGTGCTACGCTTCTTAATATCCATCTGAGCTATCCGCGTATTCATCATAATGGGATATAGTTGTGGTTTCATGTGCACTTTTATGTACCGGCAGTTTGACTTCACATACTTCATTTAGGGTGTCAAGGTGTGTAAAAACCATTGGTCACATGACTCGCATTTTGATCGCTTAGCCACCATATTGAAATCAAAATGGTGGAACAAGTTTTGTATGATCACTTGTATTCTAGCCATTTATAAACTTTTTTTTAATGTTTAAAAATAGTTCTTTCATATTTGTTATGGCCGTTTTGTCAACAAAAAAAAAACGCAATGGTTTTCCTGTAAAACTAGAACAACTAAAAAAAATAGTATTATTTTTGATCACTTTCTTCTCGCTCATTTATAAACCGATTTATTAAATCTTTTTTTATTTTATTTTTCTTATAGAGGTCTTCATCTTTTATATCTATAATTTTATCGGAAAACGCAACGGTTTTTCCGGAAAAATAAAAAACCTAAAACAATGTTCATGTTTTTTTTCTTAAATTACTTATTTATTATGGTCCTATATTTAGATATAAGACACTTTTAAGTATTTTAAAAACTATATTTTATCTAACTATGGATAGAGAAAATCTATTTTGGTTAACTTGTACTTTATTTTGTCGGAAAACGCAAACAATTTTCTGGAAAAAATGAAAATAACAGTTTTTGATTGCTTGTTTCTCGGCCATTTTTAATTCGATTTTATTTGTTTATTTAAAATCTTTAAAATAATTCGTGAAAAGATTGTTTATTGTTACAGGTAAGGGACTGATCTAAGAGCTTCAGGTATTCATGGAGAAAGTACAGATAACAAATGAGTAGAATAATGTATAGAACCTGTTACTGTGTATTATCTGCAAGAAAAAGAAGGTTAAGTTCAGCACATACAGCGACAAAAAATGGGTGGAAGAAAATTCAGGAAGTTTCAGTTATTCTGCAGGACAATATTTTATCGACTGTCCCAGAGGCAAGTCTTGAACATTTTTGCTACCACGTGTGCTATTGCCAAATATATACTAAGAAGTGATTGAGCTAAAGGCTCTGTAGAAGCTAATGCTGAATCGAAACCCAACCAACCTCAAGCGACCTGCTCTGATCTTCCTAAAAAAAAACGTTTCAAGCGTCAGGTTTATCAGTCAAAATCTTCAAAAATATTAGTTTGTTGTTTGTATGAAAATTGTAAGCCATATACAAAATGAACTTTTACGCATATGTGAAGCAAATCGAGCTAAATACTTTTTGAATGCCACACGATTTTACCACGATGGTGTGTTCCTACGAACCTCTACAATCCAAGATTAAAAGAGCGTATTTGGTGTTGACATAATGTATCACAAGAACTGCCTGGACAAATACATAGTGAACTAAAAAAGAGATACTGAGCCAAAGACTAATACCAGTATCAAATGTGTTAAAAACGAATTCAATGTCATGATAACCACATTGGATTTTGAAACAACAGCTTACAGTGTATCTTCCCTACGTGAAAATATGAACACAAACTAAC